>QXTE01000216.1:1105333-1235464 GCA_003942145.1 Platysternon megacephalum
CCTCCCCCCCCCCCCCCCCCATTTTCTTTTTGCGTGTCTGTTTGCAAAGTCCGTAACACTACAAGTTTGTCTACACATACAGCACTGCAATGGCGCAGCTGCACCAAAGCAGTTGTGCTGCTGTAGTGCTTAGTGAAGACGCCACCTACACCAACGGAAGAAGTCTGAGGGTAGCTATGTCAATGGGAGAAGCCCTCCTGTCAACATAGCGCTGTCTACACCAGGAGTTTGGTTGGTATAACTGCATTCCTCAGGTTTGGAAAATCAACACCCCTGAGTGACATAGTTAAGTCTGTGTAGACCAAGCCTACATTTTAAAAAATCAGTGATTTAAAAAGGCTCAACAAACTGTACAATAATAAGCAGTATGCTCACATGATGAAGAGGACAGATAATCCAGAAGGGAACATATATCTGAGTTTTGACTAGTTTTAGGATGACAGTGCCCTTTTAAGTGGTGGTTGCAATTAATCTAAAAAATATTTGCTTCCTGACCGCTTAACATATGTACACTGAAAACTGTAGACCTGTTCCTGCTCCTTTTGAGGTTAAGGGCAAAATTCCCTTTGATTTGAATTAGTGCAGTGTCAGACTCTACATGTAGTAGATAAAATTTAGAATTACCATTGAAGGTGGCTCCTCAAACTTGGTTGGTGTTCATTGGCAGCCGGATGCTGGTGAATGACATTGCAGAAGAACCTAGATAGAATTTGTTTTTTGTGGTTACCAGGGATAGGACAGATACAGGTTGTTAATAAATTCTCAGTACTCTGCTATTCTTAATTTTCTTATCTAAGTTGATTACAGACGTTTTTATTATTACTTGACCGATTCTGCTCTTACACCCTTGCAAAAGTGAATTAAAACCATTGACTTCATTTCACTTTTATATGTGTGAAAGAAATCCCCTGAACAGATTTTTTTGGATCAAAATTATTTAACAAACAAGACTTTGTTTTTCCTCCTCCATAGAGAAAGTAGAGCTTGCACAAATCACTACTTTGGCATGGCACATAGAGTGAATAGGGTTCAATAGATGACTTGTATATTTAACAACTTCTTATGAAATAAGAGACTTGGATTCAAGCTATTTATCTTTAAACTGTGGGGGGCGGGTAATAATAATATATGGCGATATACCTATCTCATAGAACTGGAAGGGACCCCAAAAGGTCATCAAGTCCAGCCCCCTGCCTTCACTAGCAGGACCAAGTACTGATTTTGCCCCAGATCCCTAAGTGGCCCCCTCAAGGAGTGAGCTCTCAACCCTGGGTTTAGCAGGCCAATGCTCAAACCACTGAGCTATCCCTGGGGGATGTCTGGGGAGCTTTGTTTATACCTAGACTTCTTCCACCAGTTTTGACTTAATGACTGCTATGAGTTCCTTGCCTTTTTTAAATCATTGCATGACTGACTTTTGCATTCCACCTCTTCTTAGTTCTCATTTTTGGTGGCCCTAAATATTAGGGAATGTCACTCATCTGTCAATGAAGTGCATTAATTCAGACTTATTTTGCAGGCTAGGAGAAGTATCCTTGCTACAAAATTAGATTACACTTTGCTCTGGAGCACAGGGCTCGAAAAATGTGAGACTCCTGCAAGCCTGGGGTTGGTATAAAATGTGGAGAAATGCCCTAATGAGAGGCCTTGCCCCCTCACCTGTCTGTCTGCTGGGTGTGGGGTTTGTTTTATTTGTTTTTGAATGTGATCCCTGGAACCTGTCTGCGAGGCTTCATCTTGCGTATCAGCCTCTGACTAGTAGGTGCCCAACTACCTTCTACCTTTTCTGCTTCAAAGGAGCCTTCTCTTGGAGTTTCTTTTGCTGCTGAACATAGTTATCCCAAGCACTAGCTGCAGAGTCAGTCTTGTCAGTTTCACTGTTGCTCACAAGGTCCTGAGTAGGAGTAGTGAAATTGGCCAGTTTTGTTAATTTAACTTTGTGCCTACAGCTTGTGGATGCTGATCAACAACAGAGACACTGGCTGCAGGCTCATGAAGAAAACCTACCAAATGCAAACCAGTGTTGTCTTATCTTTGCAACCATAAGACACAGTGACTCTTTTTCAAAAATAAGCTTAAATTATTCAGAAATGGACTCTTTATAATGGACCCTCTTCACTTCTTGGGTGAGTGGGATTTTTTTAAGCTGTGACATTGTAAGCCAGGGTAGTCCATTATTATTTTTTTCCCCAAGGTCCAAATTTCTTGGCCAACGTATGGTCAAGGCCCAGACTCCAGAGAAACATTTTTCATACCGCAATAACAATTATGATGATTATAAGTAGGAAATAAGATTTTGCGGTCTGTTCAGAAGCATCTGGTGGTCTGGATTTGGCCTGCGGTCTGCCTATTGTCTACCCCTGTTTTAAGCTATAAAGTTAAAATATAGGCTATGTGTAAGATAAATTATGTTGTGCTTCCATACTTACTAAGTCTTGCATAAGCTCTTGCTGACCAGCTGCTATTTGGTGTTTAAAGAATTTCAGTTTCATGAGCATTTCTCTCTGGATGGTCTTGGATACCTGCTTTATTTTTTTAAGATTTAGTAATGCTAGATGAAGTATTGAACTGACAATGCACATAATGAATCTGCATGATGAAAAACACTGTTTTCCTGTTTTTAAAAATTGTTGTGTGACAAGGTATGGAATTCTTTTTCTCTTCCTTAACTAACTTCTATATATCTGAGGTGCGTTTCAGTTTTTAAATACCAGTGAACCCTTAAAACTGAAATATGATGCCCCTTTCTGTAAAATATTAGAAATTAAAAGGGTACTGAAACTTATACATTCCTCACCATGAAATCTTTCAGAGACAAAAATAAAATAATTAAAGAGTTGCAGAATTAAAACAAAACTTCAGTGAACTAGAATTGCAAGTAGGAAGAAATCTGATGTGATGGTGTAGCTGATAACTTGACTGACCAGAATTCCTATGTTCAAGTCACATTTTCTTTCTGCTAATGAGCAATATCTTGTCTACATAAGGACCTCGATCTTCAGCCTATAGTGATGCATGCGTCTATGTGCAACACTGTCATTACTTTATTTTATTGTTAAACAGGCCAACAGATTCTGTGGAATAGTTGTTTAACACTGCTCAGGTTGCAGCTGGTGAATGCAGTATTCTTGCTGTTAATGTATATTGGTTGGAATAGTTAGGCATTCGTTTTAGAAATGTATATTGGCACCCATTACTAAAGCAGCAGGGTGCCTTACATCTCATGTTGATTGTTTCAGTGAGTCATTTCTCTTTGTTTCTTCCTTTAGCGTTGTTGGACAGTGGCATGAATAATAACTTCATTGGTGTTTCTCTGTATGTGTTATTGTTTGAGGCTTAGGTTTTTCCTGATATAAAAATTGTATAAGACCAGAGCTGGGGGTGTGTGCTATGTTGAAGCAGGTTGTTGTTAAAGGAGGCCAGAATTTCACCAAAAGGTATATATCCATTTGATTATTTGAGAAGTCCCTGCTCTTCAATTTTATAAATACTACTTATATCTTTCTTTGAAGAGCAGATTTTATAATCTCTGTCTGAAAAGTCATTTATACAATATTTTCATAGGTGGCATTGAATCTTTTGGCTGCTTTTATCTGCTATCTAATGGGCTCATAATCAAAATATCTAGATGCCAAATTAAGATTTGCACCCTTGCTATGTAACCAAGGACCATCTTATGATATGCTGCATTTTTAATGGCTCGTTCTTGGGCTGGTTTGGGGAAGGGAATAGGGGGGTCATCTCTTCTGAAGCCTTAATCTTGATATACTTTACTAGCATGCCCAAAAAGCAATGGGGAAGTGTGTGTGGTTTTGGGATGGGGGTCTAATCTTAAGAATAATGCATTGGAATATATTCATATCTACCAAAAGTGCAGTAGAAGAAGAAATAACTTGACTGTGTCTGAAAAGTCAAAATGCCAACCGAAATTTTCAGCACATACAAAATGTGTCTAGTTCAAAGAAAGCAGAGCACAATTAGGGCCTGTGCTACATTTCTTCTGTATCTAGCAATTGAGGTTGCATTTCTTCTGACCAGCAGCTATGGCCAATTAGTGTTCTTCAGACTCTTTTTGGCATCTCAACTTCTCTCTAGGATCAATTCTCCATCCCCAACTTCAACAGACTGGAGCTCAAATAGTGAGGTGAGCTCTTCAGGCCTTCTTATCCTCTGTTCAGTTGTTTATCATATAGCCTTACCAATAGACCAGCAATGGGGGAATGAGACGAGAATGGAACCCCATATGGAAAAAGCCGTTTGCTGCTGCTGTTATGGGAGGAGATATAATAAAATCTGATGCAGAGCAACACACACTAGAGTGAGGAGAATATGCCTAGGAAGAGTCACAATAGTACCAGGAGAATGGACTCAAAGACAATAGATGTTCAACTTGAGTCACCAGATGGGGTTAGCTCAACTTGTTCCTTTTGCTCCTAAGAGAAAATAGTGTCCCTTTGTATTGCCGTCACTATCAAAGGCAAGCACTCTAAAAATAGAAACCTTATCTCCTTCACATGGAACCCCATTCTTGTCCTGGGTGGTTCTCAGACTTCATGCTTCCCTTAAATTCCAGACTTTTTCACCCAGGGCTAGCTTTTCATCTTGATCTAAACAGACTAGTATCAGAAGTTTTGGATAGTGTTAGTGTCTCTTGACCTGTATTTTGTTCTATGTAAATTCAGAAGATCCCAAGAGCATTTACTGCATTTGAGGGAGATTTATCTAATGGTATGAAAATAGGGATGTTTGACTGTCTAATGACAGATTGAAAAGCCTCTCTTTCTTGCAGGAAAGTTGCAAAAAGCTTTGCTTCAGATACCCGCTGGATTTCAAGAGGTAGGATTCTGAGTCAACCAGTCGGTTCTCACCTGTGACAATGTTCCGGTGGGTGACTTCCATGGTCAGTAGTCCCTCCTCGGAGTTCATGCCTCGTGTGTGCAGTTACTACACTTCTTGACCCTCTAGGGAAAGTAGTCTTCTTTCCCCACCATCCTCCTTGTCCACTAAAAGTGACTTTCTTGGTGGGTGTCTACAGCTAGGAGAATGAACAAAATAGTTACCTTGCCCTACAGACTCACTTCTTTCCTTCTCACAGAGAAATTTGAATTCCTAAAATTGCACTTAATCTTCTCACTCTCTCACACACATACAAATCAGGAATCTGTACTCCCTAGCTTTGGTCCAAAAATGTCAGTTGGGTCAAGAAAGCCATGATAGTCATATATACATGGGACCCAAGGACTTGCGGTCATCTGAGGTTTTGTGACTTAAGAGGGTTGTAAGAAGTGTTGTGGCATCTGCCTATTGAGCAAGGTAGATCAGGAGTTGTATTTTGGAATCCTTATCCTTTTTGGTGACTAACTTGTAAACTTTTCTGCATTGTGTATCCACCATCCTGGAACAATCCTCCTGATCTGAAGTTGGTTAGTGCAGAGTAAGTTAATAATCGCTGCACTAACAGTTCGGGCTAATTAAGTGTACCTTGTAGAAAATTAACTTTCCTTGGATGTTCTGCAAATCTATAGAAGAATACATTGTCATAAATTTGCTTGACAGAATTAGATATATATATATATATATATATATATTTAAATATATTGCATCTATATAAATCCATGGTATGCCCACATCTTGAATATTGCATGCCGATGTGATTGCCCCATCTCAAAAAAGGTGAATTGGAAAAGGTACAGAAAAGGGCAACAAAAATGAGTAGGGGTATGGAACAGCTTCCATATGCAGAGAGATTAATAAGACTAGATGACAGAATGAGGAGTAATGGTCTCAAGTTGCAGTGGGGGAGGTTTAGGTTGGATATTAGGACAAACTTTTTCACTAGGAGGGGGGTGAATCACTGGAATGGGTTACCTAGGGAGGTGGTGGAATCTCCTTCCTGAGAGGTTGTTATGGTCAGGCTTGACAAAGCCCTGGCTGGGATGATTTAGTTGGGGAGTGGTCCTGCTTTGAGCAGGGGATTGGACTAGATGACCTCCTGAGGTCCCTTCCAATCCTGATATTCTATGAAATTACCAAATTAAATTAATAGGCAGCAGGTTTAAAACAAATGAAAATATTTCTTCACACAATGCACAGTCAGCCTGTGGAACTCTTTGCCAGCAGATGATGTGAAGGCTTTAACAGGGTTTAAATAAAGAACTAGATAAGTTCATGGAGGATAGGTCCATCAATGGCTATTAGCCAGGATGGGCAGGGATGCAAAACCATGTTCTGAAATGTCCCTACACTCCATTTGCCAGAAGCTAGTAATAGGTGACGGGATGGATCACTTGATAATTACCTGTTCTATTCATTCCTTCTGAAGCACCTGGCATTGGCACAGGATACTATCCTAGGTCTGATCCAGTATGGCCATTCTTATGTTCCTGTGTTCTTAACTTTGATAGATAATTATAGATTTTTATTTTAGAACATTTTTGTGTTTATCAATTTAAATGTTCACGGTTGTGGGAAATTGGAGGGTGGGGGAGTCAGACTGTAATTACTGAATGGCAGATGTTGAGTTTCAAAAAGTTAAGCCTTGTAATTGTTAAAACATAAATTGTCAACATATACAAAGTAAATAGCCTTAAATTAAGCTCTAAGTTCTCAAACAGCATTTTTCTTATTTGCCTATCTGTAAATTTTGATTTATCTATGAAAATATTTTTTGTCAATTTGTGTATGCAATCGACATTTACCAATAATCTAATCCTTCCAAGTCTGGTAATAAGGTAATGTAGTTTATATCTGCTGTTTTACTTGGTCTCAGCAGATATGAAACAGATTGTTGAAGTGCTAATAAGAATGTTTGTTGTTGGGAAAAAGTTGCACTATTCAATCTAATTATTTTAGCTTTATAACCTTCTAGATTCAAGCAATTATAAAATATCCAAGGAAAGTAATATGTTAAGTAAACATGTTCATTCTTGGTAGCTTTGCTAGAGTTAGTGGAATTACTGCAGCGGTAAATTTGGTCTGTTGTAATGAACTGACTATTGTGTACAGTATGTGTATCCCTGATCTCTACAGGATGGAATCAGAATAGTTTATGTACATTGGCACTATATTGTGGATGAAGATTCTCTTAGTAAAATGGTATGCTAAGGGCCTGTACTTTTAAATACATTTCCAATCTTCCTGCTTCAAATGTGAAGTTTCAAGTGGCTGTGATGTTCTATAGGGAGACAATCATGATGCCTTTGTGCCACCCAGGACAATTTTGCTCTGTACTATCCTCCCACCTGGCCTTCAATGGAGGTAGAAAGGTGGCTGCAGCACTCCAGCCATATCCTTCGCTGATACCCCTGAGTCTGCTCTAAACTCCTGCTGCAGGGATTAGCTGAGGATCAAGGAGCTGCACATGAGTGAATTGGGGGGTAGCTGAAAATCTAGCCCTCCAACTTCAGTTGGATTTATACCAGTGTAAATGAAAGAAGAATGAGGACTTTGTTTTTTTTGCATAGTAAACACCTTTAGTGCTTTGCCAATGAACATATGAAAACAGTTTTCACAATTTGCTCACCACTACTTACCCCTTTTTCCAGAACATTTATGAATATTTGGGGGGAGGGATAGCTCAGTGGTTTGAGAATTAGCCTGCTAAACCCAGGGTTGTGAGTTCAATTCTTGAGGCGGCCACTTAGGGATCTGGGGCAAAATTGGTCCTGCTAGTGAAGGCAGGGGGCTGGACTCAATGACCCTTCAGGGTCCCTTCCAGCTCTATGAGATAGGTATATCTCCATATATTATATTATTATAGAATCTGAACATATCCAACAAAAAACTTTGTTGTGAAGCAGTTCGACTTGTTACACACAACATGCCTGACAAACCCACAAAAGGAAGAAAACAAAAAGTTGAGCCACCCTCCATAATTTTTGTTCCTCTGCCCACCATACATCTGCATCATGCAGGAGGTCAGACTAGATGATCATAATGGTCCCTTCTGATCTTAAGTTCTATGAAGGTGGGAGGTTAAAATCCCTGCTTCACAATGACGTCTTGTGTATACATTTCCTAATACTGAATTGGGGATAGGGACTTGGCAAGGGATTGGATAGAATCTGTGTTGGATAGAATCACGGTGGCTGACAGAATATTTTCTGTCAGTAGCTGTGCATGAACCCTTGTGTCAGCAGGTGCACAAGAACCCTTCTGTTACAGGTTACAAATTTCTAACCAAAGTTAGTTCCTGATGAACAAGGTTTCCTCCCCCCCACAGTCTTTCTCGCTTGCATAACACAGCACATAAGCTTTAAATTATGCCATGAATAACTGCTACAAATTACCCTAAACACAACTTTGAATTAAGAAACAACTTGTTGCACCAGAGCTACTCAAGATACACTTCTCTATCAAGTTTTGTGTAGATTGGTCAACAGTGAAAAATGTAGGCATGCCAAAGAAAAATTTCATTGAGATGTATTAAAAGTAATGAAAACAAAGCAAGCAAAAACTATATAGAATATTCAGAGGGCATAAAATAATCTGGTGTAGAATTTCACACCACCCTCATCTACTTTTAGAGAGGAATTTGTCCTGTTTTAAGCCCACTTGAAAATATAGTTCTAACTATAGAGTAGCTAGGTGCTTCCACAATAATGGCACTACCTCCCAAAATATTAATCAATTGTCTCGAACCTAGAACTCAGCTAGGGAGCCATTGATCTGTTGTGATCCACTTGCCCTAAAATGTGTTGGGGTGTGTGTGGAGGGTGGGAGGTAGCAGCATTCATATTTGGGGGTTACAAAAAAAAGGATCGTTGAAAAACAAAAACCCTCAGATGACTTCACAAAAGTGCTGTGGCCCACAATTGACTCCAGCCTACTGATTGGGAGCCATGGTTCTGCAAGTTAGTCTTGCAGTTGAGTGCTTTTCTGTACTTCCCATTGTAAATCCTATGTCCCTAGGAAAATACTAGAAGAAAGGTTCAGTAATGCAGACGTTCTTAGTCTAATTGGCATCTGTCTCAAAGCTTAAATTAAAGTTTAATTAACTGCAGACTTTTCTCTAACATGCTAATACTGCAGCCAGAGAATCAATTGAGTATGTGATAGAACTAGATGCCACTCGGTGATCTAGCATTACGAAAATCAACTCACTTTCTTTTTCTTGGGGGAAGCCGCTTTTATCACAGACCATAACTCCTGAATTAGTCCTGGCTAAAAAAGTCCACATTTTGGTTCTTTAGATTTATAATTGTTGTTGTGTTGTGTAGTTTTTTTAATTAAAGAAAACTATCCTTTTAACATTTTTGCATGAAAAGGGCAATTGGACTAAATTGATACTGGCTGTAACTTCAGTGAAGTATGTATATCACTAGTTACTTCAGGGATGAATATGGCCCATTGACTTGAAAGATTTAAATTCCCTTGTAAAGAGGGGGGAGAATTAGGAAATGTTTAAAACTCAATATTTGGCCAGCATGCTTAGTTCCTTGGGCTGGCTTTGAACAAGATTTGACTCAAAATGCAATACAAATAGAAACCTTTGAGTAACATCTAAAAAAATCCCTATGCATTCAAGAAAAAGCATCAGAACTATAACTTTGCTGAAGTCTAATCTCTGTGCCTGCATTTCAGGAGAAGAAATTGTATTTCACTTCTGCAGAACAGCTCAGCCCAAACTACCTGCTGGAAATTGCACAGCTACATTCTGTGAGCTGACGTCATGCAACATACGATCCCAGTACTTTGCTGCCATTGGCTGAAGTGCTGTCTCCATTCAGAAATTAGTTTTTCCAACGGACTGATTTGGGATTGGGGTTGAGTTTAGAAAGCAGGTTGTGAAGGAGCTTAGGGTTGTTAACGAGCAAGCTTTAGCAAAACCATGCTAGTATAAAAAATGGCTCTTGCCCATGTATGAGTAAGAGCCTGAAGAAAAGCTTTGTGTGGCTCGAAAGCTTGTCTCTCTCACCAACAGAAGCTGGTCCAATAAAAGATATTGCCTCTCCCACCCTGCGATGCGTGCCAGGCAGTCACTGAAGTCTGATGCAGGGGAAGAAATGTCTTGTTCAGTTGCAGCCTTGGATTTTGGAAATGAGGTGTTAATTAAAGCTGTTCTGAAGAATTTGTGTGTTTTGTTTCCCTGGTGCTAAACATTTTCATGCTTTAATAAAAGAAATAGAAACAAAGCACTGTCATTTGAGAGCTGACTGCTTTCGTGTCAGAAAAAAATAGTTTGTGGCCCTGATTCTGATCTTACTGCAGCATAACTCAGTTGACTCAGTGGATTTATTCTTCTCTCTCACCAGTGTGAGATCAGATTTGTGCCCCAGGAATAGACTGTGGAAAGAGAGACAGCTCCATATTCAAGGAAGTTTTGTATTCTGCACACCCTACACTCCACAGTTTTCATTTCCTTTTTATCCTCACTTTATTGTAGGCTGTTAACTCAATATTTTGTTTGTCAGGTATAGTTTTATGAAACTAGACTTTGTTAAGGTCCTCCACAAATTGGTATTGAAGGCTAAAGCCTTATTTTTTAATTTACTTTTCACACACACAGATCTACCACAGAACTTCCTCTAGTTATACTGCTGTTAGTTTTCACCAGTATCCACACACCACTATTTTAAGATCACTTATGTAATTCTGTAATTTATCACTGTACAAATGCTGTAAAAGCATCAGTGTGGTAGCTGCTTCACTACTCCAATACATTTGGAGAAAAAGGCACTTGCTAAACCCGTAAATTAAAAGCCTCTATCCTATTGCTCATAGTTCTAGGTTGCAGAGCCTAAAATATTTTTACGTTCAGCACTTTGTTCAGGTAGATTACAGTACTGTCAGGCTGAAAAAGTCAAGTAGGAAATATTAAAGGATTTGGGCATTTAACCATATTACACATTCAGGGTAAACTGATAGTGGGACTATTCACATGAGTAGGGGTTGCAGGACCAGGCTCCAACTAACTTCAGTCGAATCCTTTGTGTGACAGGGTTAGGTCCCAGGTTCTTTTGAACAAAACGCCCAGTCCTGCAAACACTTATACAATAGAACTACTGCTTCACTTCAATGAGATGACTCTCCTGAAAAAAGGCTACTCACATGAGTAAGGGTTTACAGTGTTATGCCCAAAGTCTGTTGCCTATCCGTTTTTTCCTGTGTTACGTATTTCACTCAAATTTCGCTGACTGTAGAATAACATCACCAAGCAGGCAAGCTTGTGATACTAAGAACTGATGTTTATCTGGCATAGGGAAGAAGGAGAAGCCCAAATCATAGCAGGGAGACTAGTGCAACATCTGCACAGTTGTACAGAGCTCTTTTGCTCCCCTGGAGTGCAGGGCTCATGTCAGCTCTTTGTTAAAGATCCCAGTGCTCTGAAGCACTGGTTCTCAACTTTTCCAGACTACTATACCAAGTTTCGCCTCACTTAAAAACTACTTGCTTACAAAATCAGAGATAAAAATACAGAAGTGTCACAGCATACTATTACTGAAAACTTGCTGACTTTCTCATTTTTATCATTTAATTATAAATCAATTGGAATATAAATATTGTACTTATATTTCAGTGTGATACTTGAGCCTGTCTTTTACTTGTGAGCCTTGTCTGAAGCCCGAGCCTTAGGTGGGGCCCCAGGCAGTTGCCCTGCTTGCCACCCCTTAATGCTGGCTCTGTATTTGCAATCCCCCTAAACCTGTCCCGTGAGCCCCACCTGGGAGCTACAACCTTCAGATTGAGAAACACTGATCTTCCAGGGAGTTGAGTACCCATCTAGACCTTTGTGTACCCCCAGGAGTACACGTACCCCTCGCTGAGAACCATTGCTCTGAACAGAATAAAACTGCAAAATAGCTCCATAGTGCGCAAACAAGCAACATACCTAGCAGCCTGCAAAGATTAGGACCTGATCCGGCAAACCATCCATGTGCAGAGGATCACATTCTAAAGGGCTGTCTACATGAAGATTGTTTGTGACAAGCTGGGGTGTGAATCCACTCCACACTTGCTTGCCACACACTAAATGTCTATCCCGCTTTGAAACAGGACTAGATTAAAGTACACTAGCAAACCGTTAGTGCATGTCAGCAGGGTGCTTATGGACAAGTAGTGCATGGCAAGCTAGTGCGAGGTAAATTCACACCCCAGCTTGCCACAAACTAAATGGTCTTTTAGAGGAACCCTAAGAAGAAGCCCTTTGTCATGCACAGACTTCCTCCCATGGCAGTTTTTTTCCCTTTGATGTAGCTGTACAGTATCAGTAACATCTGAAGTAATCAATGCTATGTAGAAAAACAATGCACTTTCATGAAATTTTAACTGAGACACAGAAATGATACAGTGTCAATTGTATTTATTTCTGTTTATATAACTTCTCAATTTAAGCCTACTGATGTGTGGGATCAGTAGATGTGAAGAAACAAATTTGTGGCAAATTCTGTTCCATTCCTGGTGAGTAGGAAGGACTCCTGCTCTGTCTGGGCAGGTCTGGTTCGTTCCCACAGGAAGTTCAGATAACAGTGACTTCAAAAAAAACCCACCTGCACTGGTTTCTCTACACTACAGCGTCCAACGATGGAGCTGCACTAATGCAGTGGTGGAGAATCTTAAGCTAAACCTGAGAATGGACTTGATCTTCATGTGTAAAGATCAGCTCTGCCAGAATGGTAACCCCCAGCATCATATTTTGTCTGTGGTATAAGACAGACTGAGGAAAAATTACCACCAGCATTGCAATGTTCTTGCGAGGCCCCCACATTTGACTTGTGAGGTCCCATGAAATCATAGCCTATCTGTCATGGTTACAGAGTTATTTTTATTTGTTTTTTAAAAAACACTGCAGTGCAAAGAGCTAGAGCCTCCTGTGCTTGCTTAGTTGGTATAGGTTTGTTAAAACTATGAAAGTTCTGGAACAGATCTAGAGTAGCAGTTTTTGAATCTTTTATTCTGGCCTAGTATTGAAGGCAGATGTTAGCGACTGAATTCTAAGCATGGTCTACACTTCTTTGTAGTTCATTTAGAGCATGCGTGGCAGAAATATCCAAATGTGAGTTTAGAAAGAAACTGTCACTGTACTTTTTTTTGTAATCCAGAAATATGACTGAACAGAGACTTTGTGGATAAAATAACAGCCAGTTCAACTTTAGGAGTCAGAAAACAAAGTAGAATCACAGGGCCATAAGGTTTCAGATATACTCCTGACTTCAGTGATACTCTGGATTTACATTGCGGTAACTGAAATCAGAATTTAGCTCCTAGAGCAACGGTCCCCAAACCTTTTATCTCGTGCCCCTCCTTTACCCCTGTCAGCGCCCCCGAGCTCGGGCCGGGAGCAGGGCCACAGCTCTGGGGGAAAGGGGTGGGTCCAGACAGGGGTAAGGGAGCCAAGCCTGGGGCCACAGCTGGAGCTGGTAGCCAGGAGTAGAGCTGGGTGGCACTCCCTCCCTGCCCCCTGTGGGGGCTGGCCAGGGCCCCAGCCACGTTCCCCCCCAAATGTTCCTCAGCATCCCCCTTTGGAGACCTCTGTCCTAGAGGCTGCTTCAAGCAAGGAGGTAGACTAAGGCATGAACTTAATTCATTCTCCGTAGTACCTGTATACCATCTTAAAGGGCCGCACAACCGTAACTACCATGGTTATCAATCGGGAGCCACATTTAAATCTAGTAGAAGCAAGTAACTTCAGTTAGGCCAATGGAATTGCACCCTCCTTATACAAGATCTGATATTGGTCCTCTAGACTCATGCACACCTGGACATTCCCAGCTGAACCACAAAAAGAACCTGTATGCTGCAGCTTTAACATTCAGTACCACAGAATGAATGCTACTATCTGAATCAGGTGCTTGGTCAGTAACTCCAGAATGTGAACGTCTGGGTCAAGGTTCAGGTTAGTTTAGATTGGCTTGGTTGAGTACTTGCTGGTTTGTCCAAGAACAGTGAAGCTACTGTGTGTTGGATCCTCAACATGAAATGGCATTTGAAACCGCAGTTAGAGCACAGTTGTTGTTTTTTTTTCAGTGTGGGAGGTGTGGTTCAGAGGGGAACAGATGAATGGCTCTATGCAATGCATCTCTCAATGTCAAGTCACTCTGCACTTGAACTAGAGATGAAAATTTTTTGTTTCTAGCGATCATAATTGCATTCCTGCCTGGCACCAGATTGCAATTCTTAATGCAAGTGCATGCGGTCTTGCATTGCTATATTCAGTACTTTGTGAAGCACACCTTCTGGAGGCTGTGTAATCTAGGCCTGGGAGCATGTGGTGTGTCTACACTGTAACAATAAACCCACAGCAGTGAGTCTCAGAGCCTGGGTCAACTGACTTGGGCTTGCGCTAAGGGGCTAAAAATAACAGTGTAGATCAGTGCTTCTCAAAGTTGGGCTGACACTTGTGCAGGGAAAGCCCCTGGCGGTCCGGGCCGGTTTGTTTACCTGCCGCGTCCACAGGTTCGGCCGATCGCGGCTCCCACTGGCCCCGGTTTGCCGCTCCAGGCCAATGGGGGCTGCGGGAAGCGGCAGCCAGCACATCCCTCGGCCTGCGCCGCTTCCCGCAGCCGCCATTGGCCTGGAGCGGCAAACCGGGGCCAGTGGGAGCCGCGATCGGCCGAACCTGTGGACGCGGCAGGTAAACAAACCGGCCCGGACCACCAGGGGCTTTCCCTGCACAAGCAGCGGACTGGCTTTGAGAAGCACTGGTTTAGATGTTCCTGCTCAGGCTCTGAGATCCAGCCCCCTCACCAGGTTTCAGAGTTCGAGCAGGAATGTCTATCCTGCTATTTTTAGCTCTGTACCAGGAGCCTGAGTCAGTTGACTAGGGTTCTGAGACTTGCTGCCATGGGTGTGGTGTCTCTGTGTGCTGCAATGTAGATGTATCCATGGAGAGTTGTGCTCCCTTGTGACATGGCCTCTACTCCTTACAGTTCAAAGGGGATGCTTGACAATTTAGGGCTAGACTGTGACTAGCCCAGCACCAGTTTATTCCCTTACTCCTCTCCTCGCTCCTTATTCCCTATTGTATACCTAAGCATGGGGCAATGGTTGCAGTCCTTGTGTTGCTAGTGAGGAGTGAAGTCTAGCTGAGATCCAGACTAGTACCCTCCTCTTTTCACCAGTCAGCAAAGTTGATCTGTCATAGGAGGGGGAGGGCACATTTACTCTTCAAAAGCTATGGCAATGGCCACAGTTCCTCTGAGAACTGTAGCTGTTACACAGCTGTACACACACACACACACCCCACACACACACACTTTATAGGTTGTGACCTAAGCCACAGTCAAGCCCTCAGTATTTTGCTTGGAGCGGTGAACAGTTAAATTATCCTAGTTATTGTGATTGTTGTCTTGACTCCTCTTACCAAGAACTGCCACTTCCTGTGAATTTCCCACTTGTTCCATTTAGAGACTGGATAGTTATTTTAGAGCCCAGCTCACTTCTTTTTGGCATATGTTGTGCTAGTATAATGGGCTTTAATAACTTATGAATTCCATACATTTTGGAGAAAAAACACATCCATACTCAAGCTGCCTGTTCTCTCCCATTAGCCACTGATGGGTTTCTATAACATTTCCTTTGCCTTGCCTTATGTATGTTTCACTTCTGGCTTTTGTTAACTAAAATATCTTGACTGTTAACTTCTTGAAGTTTTAGTGATATAAGCCAGAAAGTTAAATGGAAAAAAATCTGTTTTTTGTTTTTCAGCTCTTCCTCCAAAGCCTCCAAAACCGATGACTCCGGTCAACACAAATGGAATAAAGGACAATTCCAGTTTCTCCTTGCAGGATGCAGAGTGGTACTGGGGGGATATTTCAAGGTAAAGAATATTTATTGCTGGACTAGAANAGGGTTGGAAGGGACCTCAGGAGGTCATCTAGTCCAACCCCCTGCTCAAAGCAGGACCAGAGTGAGCTCACTAGAGTGAGCCTTTTTAAGCTGTGCTCCCTTTGAGCCTGTATATGCTCAGACAACATCTCACTTCAGGAACTGTATTCAGGCCCAGATTTTGCAGAGCACTTGAAGTGTGTGTGTAAGTATTATGCTGAATTGGGAACTGAGTGTGTTTAATGTGTTCTGCTATGGTCTTGTGGCCACAATTGTTTTCTTGAATTAATGATTCTTTCTACAAAATCTTAAGATTTAAAAAAAACAAAAAAAAAAACCCTTTCTAGCCTTTCTGGTTGTGAAACAAAGCTGTTCTGAATGTACTGGCTTCAGTCATTAGATGTATTAAACATAGCATTTGGGAATGAGCAATTCATGAAACTTTCAGTAAGTGTGTGTCTTTTATGTAAAGAATAAAACCAATAAATTAAATATGCTAGAGCTGAGAATAAAACAAGAATGAGATGCTGTTTTGGATTGCTGTTTGCTTCGTGGCTGAATTGTCTAGCAAAAGATTTCATCAACCCCACTAGCTTCTTAGAGCTTTAACAGAAGAAAAAAGATACAGATTGTGCCACCCTTACATTTTAGTACCTTACTCAAGTAACCCCATTTAGATCAGTGTGAGGGGATAGCACAGTTCAGGCCCTTAATGAACAATGGCAAAACCTGATCACAAAACCCAGTGGGCTTGATTCTGTTATCTTAAATCACTTTTACAGTAGTATTACTACACTGACCTAATGGCATTGCTCTTGATTTACCAGAGTAAATGATCTCCGGATGAGACCCAGTATATACAGTTTTGCAGGAATAGCTTTATATGTACTTTATCAGTTCATTTCATTTTCTTTTACAAAATACAACCCACAAATATATTTCATCAGTTGTCAATCCAGCCACCTTGGGCAACAGATGGGCTTTTCATTGCGCCCTAAAAGCCAACAGACATTTACTCTATTGGACTGAGGACTGGAGAATAAGTTAGGGATCTTCCACAATGAACTCCATCTCCAGCCCCCTGGGCATTACTAGAGAATGAAAGCTCAAGCATCCTAGCCATTCTCAACTGTTGGAGACATGGAGAGGCCATCTCTGAGATGTGTAAGGCCCAAGCCATAAAGGGTTCTGTGGCAACAATTTCCCTTTTCCTCAGATACCATTCATATCTGTAATGGAAATTGTTCTTTTGAAAGAGATTCTCCATCCAGGATAGTTAAATGCCAACTAAGAACACTTATAAAGAATGAAAATAAGATTTTACAGCAATATCTGAATTAAAACATCCATTATGATTCCTTTTAAAATGTAGGTATATTGCCTGCATCTCATGGGTGGCGGTGAGGGTACAGGAGAGAGGTGCTCTCAATCAAATAGATAAAGTGTATGTTTGTAACTTGCCTCTGAGATCCTTGTGTGAAAGGTGGTATAAAGGACAAGGTATTAGTTTTGTAAGTAAAGTATGGTATGTAATTTGGGTGGAATGAGTTTCCTGAAAGTTTAACACTCTCTTAGCTCAAACATTTCATTTGAAATGCTTATGGGTCCTACCCTTCCATAAAAGCCTCTTCCACTTAATTAAAAGAATAAACCCTAAATTTCTTCTTTCACAACAGTTGAAAATTAGGAGTAATTCCACTGGAATTAGTGGCATTACAGTCGTTATAAAATTGCTGTAAAAGAAATATCTGAATCACACAACTAATTGACCTTGAGTCTAGAACTGTGCTATAGTGTGGATACTTTTCTGACACAACTTCTGTGAATGACCGTATTAGTGCCAGTTTCTTAAAGGGCCAGAAGTGCCTTCACAAAAGTCACCTGTTTCCAGTTTGGATTTAAATGTGAGCAGATCCCAGTGAAAGGTTTTGAACTTGGTGATTTCTCTGAGACACAGCTGCTACTGTTGTTATACATAACCTTCTTCCTAAACAGCAGTTAAGTGCAGCTGCTGGTTTTTGCTAAAAGTAAACAAGTTCAAACCTTAAAGGCCGAACAGAAATATTATCCCTATGCATATCCTAAATCTCTCATAAGAGAATTTGAAAAGCTTGCAGTTGATTTTTGAAGGGAAAACAGAAAGGAAACCTAATTCTTTATGCACCCTGACACTGATGGCCTCTCTTTGAATGTGTCTATTTTAAAGCAAATCGACTACCTAACACTTCTCGTTTATCCTTCTTCCAATCTTTCATTCCTCAAGGGAGGAGGTAAATGACAAATTACGAGACATGCCAGATGGAACATTTCTGGTGCGCGATGCATCAACCAAGATGCAGGGAGACTACACTCTGACATTGCGGTAAGTGTTGGGTATTTTCACTCTCTCATTTTACCTTGCTTTTAGTAGTCTCACCAATGTCAGTAGATACCACATTAGTATTTACATGAAATGCCCTCAGTTGTAGTCTCCATTGTCTTGGGAACATTTCTCCAGAGATTGCTGATGAGTTTGGAATAAGGAAACAAATGACCAGCTCCTAGAAATTCCATCCCACTTCTTATGCTGAGCCCGGTGCATACTGGGACAGTACTATTTGGATATCTCTGTGATGCAGACATAATCAGTAAAGGTCCTTGTTCTGTATCTCAGTACTTTGATTTAAGGAGGTTTCGCTAAGCTGGGACACTGCATTTAATGACACCGATTCTGATTGCACAGCAGAGTGTAACTCAGTGCAGAATCTGGTCTGGTATGTTCACAAAATAGTAGGATCAGCCTTCTTCTGAGTTGCCATGTGATAGATGGTTATGTTGTCTTGGAGTTCCAAATCTGCTTCCTTTTGTGAGTTTAAAAATGTACTCTTGTGGCCAAATTCTGCTCTGACTTGCACATTGCACAACCACACTGAAGTTACTGAGGATAATTTTTCTATCCAGTCAGGATTTTGCCTTAGTCTAATTAATGGTGGTCTGAATATTTAACCATATAGACATGTATCTGCAGGAGCCATAAATTAAGAAAGCAGATAAAGGACAGAGCACTGTTTAAATTTTTTGGTAGTAGGGGGGAAAATAAGCAAGCACTTCTAGAAATTGCCAGCAAACACAAACCTGGATAATGTAAAGTCCTGGATTAATTACCTTGTTATAAATCCTTCCAAGGATTTATTTAAGTTTGAGTATCCAGTGTTAGCATCTAACACTTGAGATTATTTGTTTGATAATCGGTTTGCAAGTACATTTTCATTTGTATAATACTTTGATCTTGCCTGCCTGTATGTCCCTCATTATTTCTTTCTCTAAGAGGGATCTAGGCATCTCCTGACCTTGTGTTCTTTGGGGGGGTTTTTTATTATAATTTTTTTGGTTTAGTACTGAGTTTCATATTCCTAGTTGCTCACCTTGGGGTTTTTTGCGTGGCTGCCTTAAAGAATCCTGAGCATTCCCTTGGAGAATTTCTGGTTAAACTAGGTCTTAAATACAATAAACTAGTCCCAGAGTGAACACAGGAAGAGATTTACTTTGGGCTTTTCTGCTGCTCAAATAAAACTTGAGACCTTTTCTAGTTATTTACTTTTATCCTTTTACATATTAATAAATATTAGATAATTTAGTTACAAAGGTACATATTAGATTGTCTGACTAGCTACAATGATTCTTGCGTCTTGCCTTTATGAAAAACTTAGCATGGCTACTCATACCGTATATGTGGTAGCTTGTGTGTGTGTCTGCGCACGCGCGCTACCCATGCACACAACAAAACCTCTAAGCTAGTGTATTGCCTTACAGGAAGGGTGGCAACAACAAACTGATAAAGATTTATCATCGGGATGGAAAATATGGTTTTTCTGATCCATTGACATTTAACTCTGTTGTGGAGCTGATTAACCACTACCGCCATGAATCTCTTGCCCAGTACAATCCTAAGCTTGACGTGAAGCTGATGTATCCAGTATCCAGGTATCAACAGGTGAGGTTTCCAGAGAGCCCGGTAACTGTTAGCAGATGTGTTTTGTAGTTTTTCCTTGTCATAAAACTTAGGCTTTTCTATCTAGAGCCTGGCTTTTTACATGAATCATGTGAAAACTCAAAGCCCTTTTATGCTTGAAAATTCAACTTCACATTTTCAAGGACGAAGTAGTGGTTCCAAGAGTGCATGTGGTCTAAAACAATAACCACAAAGTTGGGAGAAGGAGGTCCTGACCTCTACTTTGAGTACTCACACTGACAGTCTTTATAATTCTCCAGCTACGTAAACATTAAATTCTGCTTCACTGCATCCTTACGATGTAGGTAATTGTCATCGCCTGTATTTTACAAGTGGAGAAGCTGAGGCTGAGAGATTTAGTGAATTACATGCAGGGCTCTGTGGTCTAGGATGCAAAACAACTGTTTATGTACAAAATACGTTAAAATCAGTCACTGGCAGAAGTGAGAGTGGCACCTGGCTCCTTGCCCTGTTCTTAGTTCTCTAGATCCTGGGGTTTTAGGCTGACATCTACTCCTTCTCCTCCATGCTATGCAACAGTCTTTAACGCCGAGCAAAATGTCTCTCAAAGTTGCCGCAGTTTTCCACAAGTTCTGTGAACTCTTGTTTTTAAAACAAAACAAAAAAATTTGATCTTTCCTGCCTGCATTATTCCCTCTTTCTCTCTAAGGGGGATCTAGGCATCTCCTGACCTTATGTTGCCTTTGTTGGGCTTTTTATTATAATTTTTGGTTTAGTTCTGAGTTCCATATTCCTAGTTGCTCATTTTATAGACTGTGAAACTTATTTTTTGCTTTGTCAGACTAGATCTCTCTTCTATACTTCTAGAAGCCTGATGTAAAAATTGCTGCATAATTGATCACAGAAATATGCACATTTACTAGGTTGACAAGGAACAATGCTTGGAGAAACTACTTTGCCTAAAGAATTACCTTCTTTCTTTCCTGATATACACAGGATCAGTTGGTGAAAGAAGATAACATAGATGCAGTAGGTAAAAAGCTTCAGGAATACCACTCTCAGTATCAGGACAAGAGTAAAGAGTATGACAGACTATATGAAGAATACACCAGAACATCACAGGTCAGTTTTCAAAATAACCTTTTGTTGATCATTACAGCAGCTGTCTGAAAAGCTGAACTTCTATGCCTAGTAAGACAGTGAAACAAATACATCATTTTTTTTTTTTTTTAATTAACACATAAGGAAAACAAAACGTAAGCAATAGGTAGCGTATTTGTCTTTTCCTTGATTTCAGTTTGGGGCTTTTTTTGGTGTGGGGATGACAATTACAAAGTTAATAAAGGAAATGTGATTGAATGTAGTTTTTCTGTATGAGATACGGCACTGCACTCCTGGAGGAACGGCACAGCCCACATGAGGGTTTTAAGCTATCACAGACACCATAGCAGCTCCCAGCATAAAGCAGAGCAGTCAGAAGTGATGCTGTTCTATACAGTGCCTGCACCGGGGATCTCTTCACTCAGCTGGCTAAGAGAGATTTCCAGGAACTGCATGCCACTGTGTCATCATACAGGGGCCATAAAGTAGGATAGAATCCTAGAAGAAGAGGTATCTGGAAGGGCACCACCCTGGTTCTGTGATGTTACATGTTATATAATATCTTGATCAAAATTAGACCTTGTGCTTTACAGTATTGATACTGCATTGTTCGGGCTGGTTGCTGTAAAATAAAAGGTCTCATCATAACTTTAATATTAGTGCTTCTGGCAACAAAACCCAAACAGCTAGAACCAAAACATTTAATTTAAAGATCTGTGATGGGATTCTCTTTCAAAGAAGCCTAATTACAAGTACTTTTTAACTTGGTAAACCTTGTGGAGGAAGAAGTGGTCCGCTTTCTATGAGACTTTGGCTAAAGTGGGTTGGGTTTTTTCCTCTTCAGTAAAAATCAGACTTTGCAACAATTTAAAAAAAAAAAATGGTTGAAGGTTTCTTTCTGACAATCAATTTAGGAAGCATAACCGAGTCTTGCGCTTGTAACTTATTTCAGGATGCAAATGACTAAGGATGCGTTTTGGTTTCTTTGTATAGGAAATTCAGATGAAGAGAACTGCAATTGAAGCATTTAATGAAACCATTAAAATATTTGAGGAACAGTGCCACACGCAAGAGCGATACAGCAAAGAATACATTGAACGATTCCGCAGAGAGGGGAATGAGAAGGAAATCGAACGGTAGGATTTCAAACCATACTTGTGTGTGTGTGTGCTCCTTACATAGACACACTAGTAAAACTAACAGAAAATTCTGTTAATCCTTCTTTTATACGATTAAAGAAGTTCAGTATGTTTACTAAAGATTCGTATTCCTTTGTTCAAATATCCCAAACAGTTGTGCACTGTCGAGGACAATCCTGCATTTGTTGGGAGGCGGACTGGATGATCTCTGGTCTCTAACTTCTATGAATCTAGATTTTATAGTGAAGAGCTCTCTTCAGGAAAATGTGAGGTTTAGATGTGTATATTCTTAAAGCTCAAGCAATACTGTCTGGAGAGGGGGAGAAATTAATTTACAGCTAAAACGTGAGCTAAAGAAAAGTTAACTGATTTCTAACACTCACGTGTAGAGTGAATCTCGGAAATGACTAGATTGAAAGCACTTGTCACATAATGTGCTCTTGGATGCCCATTTAGAAACTCCCATTGACATTGCTAAGAGTTGCATGTGCATCAGAGATCAGGATTTGGCCCCAATCCAGTGCCTACAACGGTTCTTTAAACATTTTGAAATTAAGAACAAACTAATATTTGTAAAGCTGAAAACTTCCATAATTTTTTACTACCTCTTTGTTCGACAATAATAGTAATCGAAGTCAATGAGGGTTTTTTGAGTAGTGGAGACCTGTAGGGAAGGTAGTAGGCACTCTCCAAAGTGTGATTTCTGCCCTGAAAAATGGCCACTTCTGACTCAGCAGACCTTTTCCTTGTATGTTTTCATAGTCTTATCTACTGAATCTGACAAAAGCAAACATTTTGTTTTAAATCGTAGTAATGCGCAAGAGAGCTGAATTCTGTTCCTCCACAAGCATTAACAAAATTATTTAAAGTTTCGGATACATGGGTTAATCAGTTTTCATTGGAACATGTGTCTCATAGGGCTTACTTGGGTTGCACAAATGAGGGTATGATTTGTGCTGCAGAATCTCTAACACTGATGTGTGAGAAGGAAATAACCTAGCTTGACTGTCAGATCCCCAGCTGAATTTGCATGGGATGCAGTTGAGAGAGAGAACATCTCTTCACTTGTAAACTGAGCATATTTGAAATGGAGACTTGGTAAATCTGGAACCCCACCGTCCCAGTATTAGTGTCACTTTTCAGTGAAAGACCACACTGATTCCCCCTACCTGTCATAGAATATCAGGGTTTGGAAGGGACCTCAAGAGGTCATCTAGTCCAACCCCCTGCTCAAAGCAGGACCAATCCCCAGACAGATTTTTACCCCAGTTCCCTAAATGGCCCCCTCAAGGATTGAACTCTCAACCCTGGGTTTAGCAGGCCAATGCTCAACCCACTGAGCTAGCCCTCTCCCCAATGGCTATTAGTCTCCTAATGCAGTTTGAATGAGGAGCTGGATATGATCATAATGTAAGTCAATGTGAATTGCATCAAAATTCTCTTCTGTTAGAATCTGATCTTAATGTATGTTAAACCCCACTGTTAGCCATATTTTTGTAATGTAGATTGAATTTCTATCTGGCCGAAGTCCACACGAAAGTTAATGGTTGAGGCTCAAACCTCTATTGCCTGCTAATAGCAAGGTGCAGTTCTTATTGTCAAGCTTTGCCAATACCTAAGCACAACAAAGTAATGTGATCCTTTCTTCCAAACTCTTGATACTTATATCAGTTCTTACATAAAAAACTATCATAGTTTAATTACCTAAAGTTACTGTGATTTGAGCAACTACCTACTATAAACCAAAAACTTCCCTACTCTGTGTTAAGAATGTTTATAGTGTGCTATAAATATATGTGGCGCTTAAATCACAAAGTAAGATGCTATCCCTTTACTAAATAGTCCATATCTAGGAAGCTTAACAGCAGAGCAGCTTTGCCTATTTTATAGAGTTACACAGTAATAAAATGTCTCCAAACATTTTGCAGAGTAGATATTAAACTTCCTCTTCTTAATATAAGCAGTTGCATTTATGTGCAAGGAATACAGTCTCATTCCAGTGTCCTAAATGTTCTTGTTAAGATTTTTTCAAATAAACACAGCTATAGGTTGCCCTATGGGAAAAGGGCAAGTATGATGGCTAACCTGACCCTGACATGGCATCGTCTGAATTGCAATAATATCCTTAGTGTGATTCTACTCTGAAAAGGGACTTTGTAAAAGTGACATTGTGGGACACCCATGCTTCACCCTGACACCAGAACAGTTGTGTCAATGTGTTTATAAGTAAAGTAAATGAATGTGGGGGAGAAGGGGAGGTTGTTCTTAACTGCCAGGCCTGCAAACCAATTTGAGATCTGAAATGGAGTCAAGCAGGGTTCTTTCCAACTTGCTCATCATTGCCAGTACTAAGTGTCTGCTGCAGGCCAAATCCTGTGCTAGGGTTGTATTACAGGTTAGAACTTGAGTAAGTAAATCTGAGCATAGAGAGAGAATCAGATCTAGCTCACTCCCAGAGCTATGTTGGCTTTGTCAAGAGTAAAAAAAAAATTGTCTTAAATTTTAAGATCTGTTTCTAAATGTATGACAGGAGCAGATCCAAGGAGTAAGTAGGAAGCATCCTTTTAGTCACTTTTCAGGGTAGAACTGCACTCCGAACAAAATGAAAGCGCTTTACAATAGTAGCCACTACTAAACTGATGGTAACACGAGAGGAATGTGATCTAAAGAAATATGGCTCTTTGTCTTCCAGTACTGTGTTTTAGAGGTAAGCCATTCAATAATAACCTTCTTAAGGCTAGAGCAGTGTGGACTGATTTTTGTTGTATATTTCTCTCCCTCTTAAACATTACAAATTTATTTACAGAATTATGATGAATTACGAGAAATTAAAATCACGCCTGGGAGAGATCCATGATAGTAAAATGCGTCTGGAGCAGGATTTGAAGAAACAAGCTCTGGACAATAGGGAAATTGATAAGAAAATGAATAGCATCAAACCCGATCTTATCCAGCTACGCAAGATCAGAGATCAGTATCTTGTGTAAGTAGGCAAGGCCTGTGCACCTCAAAACAATGTCTGTGATTAACTTGGTTAAAGACAGTTGCTATCATTCTATATATTCATTATACTAATGGGAGTCTGGTCTCCTCTTTATAATCACAGTTGTGTGTGCATTAACAGGAGACTAGACCCGTGGTATGAAATGATTGAGTAGCTGGTTAGCCTTTCACTGCTTCTGTAATAATAACTTCATGGCTTATTACTGTAACTGTCAGACTTCAAAGCATGTCTGGTACACCAGTACATCACCAGTACACATTCTACAAAATAGGTAGCTTTCATGTGAATTAGAACATCGTGGATGATACCCTCTGACTGACCAAGTGTCTTCCTCCACTAATGTTCGCAGAAGATGCAGAACTAGGTTGAGAAGAGCGGAGGGCAGAGTGGTGGCTCCTTAGAATGGCGTACTCCCTCTTACTGACCCAAATCCCTCAGAAGCCTTTACTACCCAAATCCATAGGATTGGAACTTCACAGGTTGGGAGGGCCATAGCACTCCAAAGCACGCTTCCCTCTGAGCCTTACTGGTATCAGAGAGTTAACACCTGTTCTATGTACATACCCCTTCAGAGAGAAGGTGAGAATGTTACATGCACAGAGGCACCAGTGACAATGCATGCTGTTCTGGGAGAGGGAGGCAGCCGCAGCTATCATCAGAAGACCCAGCATAGCCTGCAATAGTACATTCCTTTCCCCATTGACCTGCAAGGTCTAGAGCTCACGCCTCTTCTGCTGCTCCCTCCCCAGTGAAGAAATCATTCTAAGGAGACTAAGGGTGTACTGTGTAATGTTGCCTGGGGTCTGTCTTTCACATGGGCTTTAGTACACATGGGTAAGCTCAGTCTCTAGATTCTCTCTCTTTATGGGATCTGTGTCTAAGCTTCTCTTCTCTTTGGTCAGCAGCAAACAACTAGGGAACATATTAATGCTCTCTATTTTCTCATCCCAACAGATGGCTCAATCACAAAGGAGTGAGGCAGAAGCGAATAAACGACTGGCTGGGAATCAAAAATGAAAATATTGATGAGTAAGTGCCCTTGTACATTTAATCTCACTGATAAGTGGCAGAGCTCCGGTCTTCCCACTGAGGATCTCAATAATATGAAATGCCAGTTTCTGTATAAAGGATTGGAGGTTTTTCCTAAGGGAAAGTGTTGTGTCCTGTGAGCCAGCATCTGTTTTCAGCTAATGTGCATGTGGCTACCTTTTGAATAACGATTCTTGGTTGACATTAAGTGAATATTAGCAGGCTGGTCTTCAAGCTTGAACTGCCTCTTCCCAGATGTATTTTTTTATTTTCATTTTATTTTCCTTTAGAATGCTCTCTGCAGAATAAATCCTTCTCTTTATAACTGATTCCTTTTGCGACTGGGTTATTGAGCTAACAAGTTCCATCTCCTCTTTCTCTAGTACTTACTTTGTGAATGAAGAAGATGAAAACCTGCCACATTATGATGAGAAAACTTGGTTTGTTGGGGATCTCAACCGTATCCAAGCAGAAGATTTGCTCCGTGGGAAACCTGATGGAGCGTTTTTAATTCGAGAGAGTAGCAAGAAAGGATGTTACGCTTGTTCTGTGGTGTAAGTCTGTTCTCTTTATGGTTTAACTTGCTCAGAAACCTCTAGATTGTCAATCTCAAGTATCTTTGCCATTTGAATTATTTTAGAGAATTCAAGTCACCTTAAAATTCACACATTCAAATGAGCACAATATGCAGCAGATGCATCTAGGTTACAATGGCACAACTTTGTTGCAGAAAGCTGTTGGTTTGGAGGTACAGGTCTTGTGGTCCTTATGGTCTTCAGTCATGTAATCACTAGGCTATAGTTCTGCAGCATTCCAATAAGAAACTCCATAATAATCTATGGCCAGATATTCACGTCGCTCTCTGATGAGGAACATTAGCAAAGTTTGGATTCGGAAATGTTCCAAGTGACACACGTTGAGATTTGTTCTGATTTGCAGACATGCCAACTCCAGATCCGCATGGCTGCTATGTTTAAGCTAATGATAGTACTTCAGAAAAGGCATATTCTTTCTGTTGATTGGTATTATGCCACAAGATAGCACTGAAATGGCATAATGTAACCTGCTTTTACTTGTGATTTGGATTATGAAAGTTCCAGCATGGGGATTATCTAATATCTGATCTTTCTGGCAAATAGTTCCCAGGCTTGTGGAATAATTGTGGTGCTTCAGTAAATGCCAAGTTAGGGACTTGATTACTATAACTTCAGATAACAAACTGACTTGGAAACCCATGCTGTGTTTGCCGACTACCAAACTTAGCCCAACATTCTGGGCTAGCTACAAGGTACTGGTGAAATGCCGTTTTGAGAATCAGTCCACTTATCTCTGTCAAAAATCCATGGAAAGAAACTAGACAAAGCAAGTCTAAAGTAGAATTGGACTGGAGCTAAGTTAGCGGTTAGCAAAGTCTGGGCTGCAGTGCCCTTTCTTAGTGGTCCTCGGAATGAAAGTTTGAGAAGTAAGCAGTGGGGGTTGGAGTACTGAGGTAAGAGCTGCCCCATGTGAAAGCCTGTTTGTTATGTAGATCACTTTGTAAGAATGTCTAACCACTCTTCCTAGAAGCATATCTTCTGCCCAGAATCTCTATTATAACATCCCCTTCATCTTCTATCTAGAGTTTTGTCATTATTTTATTGATGCAAAATCAGCCTTGCTATAATAGTTGCCTGTTGACATTTAGACTGTCATGTTAAACTGTCCCATTTCTTTCCTTGCAGAGCTGATGGCGAAGTTAAACACTGTGTGATCTACAGCACTCCAAGGGGTTATGGGTTTGCAGAACCATATAACCTGTACAGCACACTTAAGGAATTAGTCCTTCATTACCAGCAGACATCCCTCATTCAACACAACGATTCCCTAAATGTCAGGCTCGCCTATCCTGTCTACGCACAGATGCCCTCCTCCCTTTGCAGATAAATTCTGGGGAGGGGGAAAGTGTTGGCTATCTTGGATTCTTTTCTACAGTTTTTATTAGAACTCTGAGGGCATTCTTTCTCCTTAGACTGCTTGTTTTGCACAAGAAGTGATTCTGTGAATGTGAATCAAAGAGGCCTAGCAGCAACAAGACGACAACTTGGGTGTAGGTGTCCTGGTGCTACCTAAAGCTCAGCTATGCTTTTACACTGATACTTTTTTGTTTCCTTCCGGGGGGAATAAACTCAACATAAACACATCCAAAAAACTGGAAGCAAAACATTTTATGGAGATAATTTTTTGCCAGGCACCTTCAGCAAAACTTTTAATTGGGATTTTTTTTCTTGTTCTTGTGGAGACAATTTTGAAGCCTCTATTGAGGCATCAGTAACGTCTTTCAGTCTTAAACTCCAAGAAACTAGGAGGGGAAAAACTCTACACAGCAATGCTCTCTGTTAATTTTAGCAGCTTCACTGCAATTCAGCCGAACTTCCAAATGAGGGCTTATCTTGAGGAGGCGTGGAATTTGGTGAGAGAAGACCAAAGGAATTACGGAAAAGCTTCAGGTTGTTATTTAAAAGGAAAAAAATCCTTATAAAGAAAAGTTGCTTTATTTTTTACCAACAGTAACAAAGTTTTGGTTTCAACGGCACTACAGGTCTTCGCTTAAAGGAAATGTTTATAACCAAATTGAACCCACCAAAACTTTGTTTGTTGCTGGATTGAGCACTTATGGGGGAAGGTTGCATTAGCATCCGCATATACTTTCTACACCAAAACTTGAAACAAATAAAAGGAAAAGCTAAAACTTGTGTGGTTTTGAAAACACTAATCTGTCAGATTTGATGTAATTGCTCCTCCTTCCTCTCCCCTCTTTCGTGTTTTTTTTGTTCGTTTTTTGTTGTTGTTATTTTGGGACACTTCTTTCCAAATCTTTTAGATACTATGCTTTGGAATGTAAACCAGAATGAAGCTGGCCACTCATGTTTTGTGAGTTCTGTTGCTGAATGATGAACTATTCTTTTGAAACCCTTGTAACTTTTTTGTAATGTAAGTATAAAGAAAAGGTGCAATGCAGTGCTTCTGGATGGCTTCTTATACCAAATAATTACATGAAGACTGGTCCTCAGATTTTTTCTATTATAAATAGTATGCTCATTCGTACAAATGCCCTTTGACTTGTTCACCATGGACCAGATTCTGATTTCCATTACTCCACTGAAGTCAGGTACTCAAGATTTTATGCTAGCAGAATCTAGTTCCACTATTTATAGCCATGTTTAGTGTTGGGCAATAATAAAAAATTTACCTGCATTATTTGTAAACACAGCAGCCAGATAAGTAGTAGCCAAAGGAGGAAGTGGATCTTCTGCTACGAGACCGGCATAGACTATTCTAAAAACTACAGGTTCTCTTGTGCCATCCTCTCAAGCATCTGATACTGTCAGATGCTGGGTAGGCAGACCTGGGGGTGACTTGGTGCAGCAATCCTGTGTTCCTAAAATGCTTAAGCCAAGGAATAATTCCACTTGAAGAGAGATGTAGGTTGTCCCCATTATATGCTTGACTCAGTATTTTGATTTGCTCCTACTGAGTCTCTACAATGGAAAACTAAATTAGGTAAGAGTAGCTTTGTTTGGCCACAAAGCACAAATGGCAAAGTAATTATTCCGTGTGTGGCCTTAGAATTACATTTCTGCTGTTTTTAGTGGTAGCATTTTGTTTCATATCCACTGTATGTAAATTGCACAGGCAAGGAAACAGTCTAGTGTTAAGACACAGGACTGCAAGTCAGGAGCTCTTGGATCTGTTCCTGACCCTGCCACTGACTTCTTGTTTGAACTTGAACCATCTATAATCCCTACGGAATAATGGCAAGGTTGAGGGTTAATTAATGTTTACACTGAGAAATCAAACAAAGGCACTATAAAATACTGTTAAGCAGAGCATTATTTATTCATGAGTAGGGCTGTGACAGATCTTGAACACTGATAAATAATAGTGGAAAGGGCAATTTAGATTGCTTGGCATGTCCAAGCAACACTTTATTTTGCACTAATGTGCCGCTGGTTAAACCCAGCTGCTGGTTAACCAGCTAGAATGTGATCTTCAAATGAAGAATTGTCAAGGCTTGAAAAGCCCCACAAACTGAAGCTGGTAGATGTCTCGTGTGAGAGGAGAATGAGACTAGCACAAGGCCCCGTGCCAAATGACCCAGTTTCCCCTGGTTGGCTACTACGTTGCTGGTAAAATGTCTGTCCTATTCAGTAAAAACCTAGATTCGCTGCTCCAGTTGTAGGTCAGAAATGGACATTTTTTTTTAAATAAAAGCAACTTGCCACATCTCTTAAATTACGGGTAATCCAGTGATAGCAAAGCATCATTCTCATGCTTTATCTCTTGCCCCTCCAGCATTCTCCCTGCCATTGGTTTCAATCTAGACTACACATAGACTGGGTAGATTTTCAAAGGCACAGATAGCAGTTAACTACTGCATTACATCATGAGTCTTCTCTTACTTCTACTGGAAACTCTAGTGGAGTCATTCCTCATTCTCTACTCACGCTGGTGAGAATCTGCAAACTGAAGTGTCTTGCAATCTGAACTGTGACATAGGTTTTCATATTAACCAAGCAAAGGTAAATTATTAAACTAATTCCTGGCTCAGTTTCTCAGCACCACTAGCAATGGTGCAGGAAGTAGAACTACTTCTGAAGGTTTCTTGTAGTTGAATCTCACTGAGCTTGTGATGTGTGAGGCCAGATTCCACTCTTGGTTATGCCTGTCTAAATTCAGAGTAATTCCATTGGCTTCTGTGAAGTGACTTTGGCTTTACAGTGGGGTGTGAATGAACTCAGAATCTGCCCCCCCCTTATTTCAAATTTCTTCACCCTTCACAGGTGCTGCATTGTTATGAGCAATACATCCATCCAGAAAGCTAAAAGCCATCTAGAAGCATTTTAATTCTTTTCCCCCTACATTTCAGATTAGGACTGGGTTCAAATTAAAACCTAAAAGTTCCTCACTTTCTCCATCCCTATCTCCCTGATGACTCCTGATTTGTCCATGTGCCTTTTTGCACTTGATTTAGGCACACGAGTTACAGCTTGCTAGTGTTTTACCCATTTTATGGTCTCACATGCCATTGCACACCTCCTTTTGCATCAGTTTTTGCACTCATGTGGCAAGTGAAAAATGGGTATAAAACCAAGTGAAATACATAGCAGGTATAATCCACTAGGGGGCCTGCTCCTGCTCCCAGTCACTCCAGTTGGCCTGATCCTGCTCACTCACTGGTTATAAAACCAGTGTAACCCTGTTACTCCGCACAGAGCCATTCCTCTCATGACTGAAAGAGAAATTGGAATTAGGCCCAATAGGTGCAGGATTGGGCCCTAGTATCAGCTGTTAACAAGCTTAAAACAAATGCATAAGAGAGAACATAAGGGCAAAAGAAAGGGAGTAAAATAAAATATTTTTTTTAAAAAACCAGAAGACAATATGCTCATGTGTGAATAGAGTGCAGAAAAGTTCTGGTTTCAAGGGTCAAAAGATGGGGAACTTATGCTCAGTTTATTGGAGCAGCCATTTCTTACCTGACTGCAGCTAGAGTAGTACTGATCTCACTGACCCATGTTGTATTAAGTATATATATAGATTTAAATAAAACTTTTTTTTGCACAGTGTTAAATGGGGGAAATGATATTGAGACTTTCTAATATGCACAGTTTCTTCTATCCGTTTGAAGTATATTTGCAGGGAACAGGGGTGATTCAGTATTTTGCTTTTTCACAAATGGGGAAACCAGATCTACTTCCACAGTTGCCATTGTGCCCACTGTACACAGCACATCAGCCAAGAACATCATGTTGCTGAAGTTCCTAAACTTCCAACTCTCCTCCCATTAGTTCCTTTACCAGTCACATGTCTTACTGTGAACAAGTGGGGGGTGGGGGTGTTGAGATGAGTTGGTAAGATGCAGTTTGAGGCTGCTGCGAAGTTTTCCCAAAGAGCACAGGTGCAGTCTAAAAACAAGGGTGTCTCATTGAGTATTTGAACCACCGTGTAATAGAATATGAACATATATGGTGGTGTGTTTTTCCAGTTAAAGGGGGAGAGAAGTTGTCTAAACTGTTTCTGGAAGTGATGGCGTGATGCCTGCCATGTACCACATGTCCCCTAGGTCTGTACTGGGTTCTGAGGCAGTACAACTCTTCTCTCTGCACCAAGATCAAACATGGTTTCTCCATGTGCGTGCACACTTCCAAAGGTGACAGAGGTAGAAAAGAAATCCTCAAACTACTGAGCCTATTCTTTTCTCACTTACACTGGTGTAAGCAAGAGATTCCATTGAAGAAAAGCTGTGTATGTGAAAGGAGAATCAAGCCCATCTACTTTACATGATACCCAAATTTCAGGCTGCACTCATGTCACAGAAGGACAGAAATCAAAGCAAATCTTGGCCTCTTTAAAGCCAAGCAGCCATAATGGAGACTGTGGAAATGAATGTTGACGCTTTCAGTGCAGTTGTAAGGGCTGGGGGGAATCTTGGTTGCCCTAACATTGCTGTGTGTGCAACTTGGATGGCAACATGGCCAGTAACTCAATACCATGGCTGTTTAAAACAGCAGAATTACTAAAGGCGTGTCACAGTTTTAAAGTTTGGAAAAGCCCCTTATATTTGGTACTTGAACAATGTCTTTTCTGTTTGAATGTTTGTTTGTTTTTTCTTTACACTAACGGGGAATGAAAATCTGAAATGTTAGTGAGTCTTGTAAGTGTGCTGCATTTTGCAGACCTAAAACAGGTACTTTTTTGTGGGTGGGGGGAGGGTAAGAGACAAGTTCAAAATGCAGTTTTAACAGCACTATGGTGAAGTGGGGTTTTGTTTTCAACCATATTCTAGAATCCTACGTTCTTTTGTTTTTCTTCCTACCTTAATGTCAGCTTTGTTTACAGCAGAGTCAAAATATATTCCTGAAAGAACAAAGAGTCATGCCAATTTTTGCTTCAAATGGCAAATTTAAGTCAGATGCACAGAGGCTTTAGTAAGTGAGAGAATGGGTTGAATATCCGGGCTCAGCTTCTTGAAGAACTTCTGATTGTAGTTTGAGCAAGGAACAGACAATGCACTTGGACAGGACTCCTGTCTTTATTCACAAAAGATTAGACGCCAAAATTATTCTAGTCTCAACTTTTGCATAGCAAGCCTTGGAATAATTGGTTATACGTTTTAAAAAGTGTGTCTGTGTTTTAAAAAGCAATTGGGATAGTGATGAAAGTCTTAAAGGACTTACTCAACTATTTTTACAAAGATTTTCTGTTTCTATTTGAAGGAACCTTGCATTGCTGTCCCACTAGTTTCCTTTTGGCACAATCTGTGCAGGCAAAAAAAAAAACAAAGCCACACCCCCTGCCCCAAATAACAGGACATGTTGGTAAAGCAATACAGCTAATTATTCTGTATGGCAGGAGTATGTTTTGACAGTGCTATAGAAAAGTTTGTCCAAACTTTTGCAAAGCTTACATTCTGTGGCCAGAAATATTTTCTGCGGGAGGGGAGGGAAGAATTTTGAAAGCCCTTTAGAGGCCTTACCATTTGTTCCACAGGACTGAGATTGAGGATTATTTATCAGTGTGTTTTGTGAGCTGTTCTAGAAGATGATGGTGCTTAAAACACTGGTCTTTGGGGCTGGCTCCATATGTTTAATGCAGCTCTCCTATTCTTCTTTTTTGGCAGTAGCCCCACCCCCATTCTGTGGCTAATGCAAACGTAGCATTGGTTTAGAATTTGACTTAAAATACTTGGCATGCAGGCTTCTGCAGCAAATGAAGTACAGGCGTCTGTTCTATTTGGTCAACAGAAATAACGGCTCTCCTCTGATCAATCAGTATGAGACAACGTTTTCAATTAGGCTTTGATTTTAAATTTCCTCTGATTTTTACCATTTGATGTTGCTTCTGGAATAGTGGCTTTAACAAGTGAGAGTGTATATTTTTTTTCTGTAAATTCACCACCACTCCATTCAATGTGCTTGCTGGGTGGTGTAGTGGTCACAGAATGGGCTTGACTTCATTTGGAAAAACAATTGTGTTTAAAAATGACATAGCAATGGCCAGGAACCAAATTAACTCCCTGGTATAAATCTATTAACCTCAGTGGGGTTACCACCCCATTTATGCCAGCAGTAAAACTAGCCCTGGGGATTGTCATTGAAGTATAATGTGTGTAGATTTTGTTGGGTGGGGGGGGGGTTTGTTTTGTTTTTTGTTTTTGTGAGTGACTTATACATCGTATAAGAATACAGTTGACTAAACCTGTTAATTTTGTATGTTTGGCAGTTTACAGCACCATGGGATTGTAACAGTCTGCATCATATCTGTGTGTGTGTATATGTACTGTATGTATATAGCTCTATGTAAAATATATTCACATACACATTTATATGCATTAGCCATAAGTGGCACTGCCCCTTAAAACTAAAACAAAATTCACTATTTGCACGTTTTTACACACATTTAGACAAAGTTGGGTTTGTTTTCTTCAAATGAAAGGGGTTTATCAGGAACATCTTGACAATGTGCTTTTGAGAGTCTAGACTATGATTATTGTTTTTAATTGGATTGTTTAGAGGTTTTTTTAATTATTTACTCTGGGACAAGAGCATTAAAATGTGTTCAAAGCAAAGGTTACTTTAAAAAAAAAAAAAACCTCTCTTGTTTTCCTTCAAGATGCAGTAATGTTTGCATGTTTTAAATCAATCTAACCAAACTCCTGTCTAGAACTAATGTGCAAAGGAAGGTAATCGTATGTATCACTTTGTGAATGCACTGGTTAGATGAAGGCAGGTCTCAGTGTAAACCATGAGTGTATGTTTGGTTTTTGTAGTCAGGACTGAAATGATAGCACACACTCCTTTGTATAACCTTTGTGTTAATGTTGCATTTTTTTAATCTGATGTTTTTTTTCTTCTAAGAGAGACTGCCTCTGTTTAGAACCTGCTTCTCATGAAGCTGTTGGAGGGCGGGGGGTTGGTTTTTTGTTTTTGTTTTTTCCTCCATATGAATTCCAGCATGTAACTTTTTGGTACTCTTGTTGTTATTTGTGTAAAACCTGTTCTGTCGTTTATGCTGTAGTTTAAAAAAAAAAAAAGGAATTTGTGTAGTTTAACTTTTAAAAAGAAACAAACTGCTTCATATGGAAACCAATTGTATGTTAGTGTTTTTGGACAAGTCATACTGTAGTTTCTAGATCAGTAATGCAACATTGTACTTGTCACCAGATGTGTTACGATTTTGCTGTATTTTTTTTAATAGATGGTCGGGCTTTTAAATCCCAGACACTTAAACATCCTGGGCCTACTTGCTCTAGATTTAAAAAAAAAAAAATGCAATAAAAAAATTGCAATAAAGCACATTTACATGTAATGTTTTAGAAGGATGTACTGACAGCTGTTTCTAATAAATTCAGAAATGCAGCCTAGTTGGCATGTTGTGGTGTTACCTGTGTTTGTTTCTCCTGGTTGAGGCAGTGAAAATGGATTTTGTTTAAGGCTCAGTTCAAGACTAGAGGTTTTTTTATTGTGGTTTTGGTTGTTGCCAAAATAGCACTAGGTCTCCAAAATCACGAGCAATTTAAACTCCAGTTAACAAATACACACTTCAGCACTGCTTCATTTGGGGGCCTGGAACAAAACCGCTTGGCCAACAACAGGGCATTCACTGAAAACGGTGTAAAAGCAATTGTTCTAGCTAGGCGATACAATCCCACCACAATTCTACATTCCTTGATCAATTTCACATGGATCCTGAGACTATGGTACTGAGCAATTTGCTTGAATTTAAAATCTCCTCAGAGAGACCTTAATTTAGATCAGAGATGACACACACAGCAATAGCACTGATGTAAATGAAATCAGACTCTCAGCATGTTTATTCTTTAATATTTCCTTTCTTCAGTTCGGTTATGGTTCCTTTCCATAGGTCATGGAGACATAAGACATGTTCATGGGTGCCTGATAATTTCCGAAACATCAGTCTAGTGATTCAGCTCTATTGAGGCACTAGAAATAGCAGCAAGAGGCTTGAGCATCTTTAACCTGATAACCAAGCTGCCCACTGAAGAAGCAGTAGCGTGCGAGGGCCTTATTGTCCAGTCACACCAATTCCATTCACTTTAATATATAGTGTAAGTGTTGAAATCATAATTGGGGCTCTCTGGTTACTCAGTAAGGGCCAGATCCTGCTGCCACTGAGATCAATGAGAGCAGAATTGGGTCTTTACATTCATTACACCTACCACAGTCACGGTGCCTGGAATTGGCAACGTGAAATCTCTGGGAGCTGGGCTTACATTCCATAGTGATTACATCCTAACCCATCACTGCCACTGCACAGGTGTGTACCTTTAATAATTACACAGTGAGCTTCAAGACAGACGCTCACGCTTTGCTGTGTGTGGTCACTTTTGGCGATGCTGCCATTCCACATCCACCTTGTGGTAAATGGGCCACGGCCTTACACAGATGGCTTTTAGAACTCCCATCTTTTTGTTAATGGAGGTTTTATTATAGATGAGAAAAATAACTGGCAACTTGCTAATGGGGGAAGGGAAATCTGAGTCTGCATCAAACACTAAGGGGGAGAGAGAAGGCGGGTGAGGTAATATCTTTTATTGGACCAGCTAAGTGACAGAATTAAAATTACCTGGGGAGGTGGGAAGAACTAACATTAGTGAACTTGGTTTTTTTTCCTCTCTCTCTCTCTAAATAGTATACAAGTGGGATTTACCAAAGCCAAGGGAAACATTATGCTGGATGCTACTGGCATAAATCTGGTATTACCCGTGTGTAACTGCAATCAGAATCGAGCCCTGTAGCACTGACCGGGAGAGAGTTTAAATCAAATACAACTGTTGACAAGTATGCCTGGTATTTCTCTTCACAGTTCTCTCTCAATATCTGCTTTTGGCTTGTTGGTATCATGCTGCCGTATTGTTACAAGGTACAGTTGCATCCAGTCTTTCAATAGCTTGTATTGGCTGTGTTTGACCTCCGGCCGGTGGAGGCAGATCCATGTACTACATTGCCATGACTCCATAATACTTGTCTGTCTTGCAGAATTAAAAACAGATATTTTCTTGAGGTCATGCTGTGTGGTATTTTTTACTAAACACTGCCCTAAAACGCACTCTCTGTTTTTTTCAAAAATAATGGCGGCTGGTAGGAGGTTGCGCTGCTGTTCACACACTTCAAGCAGTGAGCAGTGCACATAGCGTTCTGCGTGGTACAGTGGTGTGAAGTGACGTCAGGGCTCCATTGTACACCCATGGCACGAGACAGTCCCTGCCCCCATCCACCTAGACCAGGGGTAGGCAACCTATGGCACGGGTGCCGAAGGCGGCACGCGAGCTGATTTTCAGTGGCACTCACACTGCCCGGGTCCTGGCCACCGGTCCGGGGGGCTTTGCATTTTAATTTAATTTTACAGGAAGCTGCTTAAACATTTTAAAAACCTTATTGACTTTACATACAACAATAGTTTAGTTATATATTGTAGACTTATAGAAATAGACCTTCTAAAAACTTTAAAATGTATGACTGGCACGCGAAACCTTAACTTAGAGTGAATAAATGAAGACTCGGCACCCCACTTCTGGAAGGTTGCCGACCCCTGACCTAGACAAAGACAGACTAAAGGGGAGAGAAAGGAAGTGCTATGATCCCCATTTTATAGAGAGACCTGAGGTACTGAGAACCCAGGGCCCAGCTCCTTAAAGGTACTTAGATACCTATATAGGGGCTTTAGGCACCACTGGCCATTTCAAAGCTGCTGTTCAGATGCCCCCTATCTGCACAGCAACATTGGCAAAGCTGCCTGGAGCCCCCACTCGAGCCAAAGCTGTGCAGGCCTTGAAAAGGGGATTCATATACAGTAACTCCTCATTTAATGTTGTCCCACTTAACGTTGTTTCAGTGTTACGTCCCTGCTCAATTAGGGAACATACTCGTTTAAAGTTGTGCAATGCTCCCTTCTAACGTCGTTTGGCTGCCTGCTTGGAAGATTCGGTGGAAGAGCAGCGACTTTACAAGGGAGCATTGCACAAGTTCGGCTTCTCCGCCTCCTCCCCCTCCCTCCCAGCGCTTCCCCCACCGCCAAACAGCTGTTTGACAGTGCTTAGGACTTTCTGGGAGGGAGGGGGAGGAGCGGGGAAGCGCTGTGTCTCCGCTCTTTCCCCTCCCTCCCAGAAAGTCCTAACTGCTGCCAAACAGCTGTTTGGCGGCGCTTAGGACTTTCGGGGGGAGGGATGTGGCGTGCTCCGGAGAGGAGGTGGAGTGGGGATGGGAAGAGGTGGGCCTGGAGCATCCCCCGGCAAAGTCAGCGCCCGTTCTTCTCCGGGGAAGCTGCCGCTGCTGCTGCGAAGGTGCTTCCTAGCGGCCTTGCCTGCAGCGGGCTGTGCCTGTGTGGGGTAAGCCGGGGCACTTCCCAATCACACTGTACAGTATAATGCCTTTTGTCTGCCCCAAAAAAATTTCCTTGGAACCTAACCCCCCGCATTTACATGAAATCTTATGGGACAATTGGATTCGTTTAACATTGTTTCACTTAAAGTTGCATTTTTCAGGAACGGAACTACAACCTTAAGTGAGGAGTTACTGTACTAAGCAGGGGAAGGCCTATCTCTTCAGTGGGCCCAATCCCCTAGGTTTGCTCAGAGCACACCTAATGCCCTGGGACCGGCCAGCCCCTACATGGAAGGCCAGAGTGTGGTCACCAATAGGCTTGGGGGTGGGGGAGACAGGTCAGGACAGGGAACCATAGGGCGAGTGGAGCGGGAACAGGAGACAGGCCAAGCCCTAGCAGCTAACACCATCTATCTAAGCCCAGGGGTGTTCCCAGCTGAGGAGCGGGAGCAGAGGCCCCTCAGACCAGCTGCTGAGGCACCTAACCCCCTCTCTTCTCCCTGCCATTTCAGTCGGGGTGGGGTGGAGGGGTTAGGCGGCCCCTGCTCACCTGGCTGGCTGCTGAGATCCCTTCCTTAGGCACCTACATCGCCCTGTGCATTGCATGGGCCACCTGCGTGTCCAGGGTGGGGCTGAGAATTGCCCTGGATGGCAGCCCATCTACGCAGGAGACACAGCAATGCTGAGAGGGTCAAGGCCTCCGTATCCTCAAGGATCTGAGCCCAAATGTCTTGCCCAGGACAACAGAGGGAGCCGGGGCTGGCCGTGGAGAAGTTGGGGCTGAAACAACTCTCCTGAGGGCCAGGCCAGTGCTATGCACAACCGCCCAAAGATTTCTTCTCCTGTGCTTTGATGCCAACTGGCCTCAAAAATCATTCAGTGGGCGAGGCCCTTTGGGGAGCGCTGTGAGGTGTGCCCAGCCCAGCATACAGCTCCAAAAAAACTCCTCGTCATCGCAGAGTGAAGGGTGCCCAATGGTGAGGCCTGTCGCGTTCAGCACTGCTAAGCCTTGGGAATGCCAGGCAAGAGCCAGTTAAAGAACGTGCCCTGACCACCTTAACTCTGCCCTCCCACCGCTGGAGCCCAGAGCTAGAAACAGTTGAGTCAGCCACAAACCAACCAGCCCACCCCAGAAAATAGAGTAAAAATTAAAACTGATTAAATAAAATTAAGCTCCTCCCCTACCTTCTCCCCCCCCGCCCCCCACACACACACACAAAATGTCAGCACCAACCACCTCAAGGGCAGTCTGCCAGCAGACAGCATGGACCAAGCTAAGGGACTAGCAACCTCCCCTGCTTAACCACACGGCTCCTCCGCTGGGACAGAACCATTGGAAGCCGGCAGCCAGACAAAGCAGCCCTGGCGCATTAGAGGCCCTATAAGCCCTGGGCACGTGCTGCACCTGCACCAGGGAGCGCTGCGTGGAACCGTGCTGCAGCATTGCAAACATAGCGCTGTGCAGTTCACCCAGCGCACTATGTGCGTGCCACGGACTAGCCCGCTTCCAGCTTCGCTGTGGCCACCGGGCTACGTGCCCCCCCCTGCCGTGGTGGCCCTGTGCTGTAGCCTGTGGCCTGCCCGGCAAGTGGTGTAGGCAATACATACGGGTGGTGGCCACACTGTTTTGAGCCCTGCCACGTCCAGAGGCGCCCGCTGCTGCCCTGTCCAAGCCTGGGCTGCACTGAACAAAGGGCACAGCACAGAAAGCTGCCCCGGGCGTTTAACCGAGCAGCAGCTGTGTTTTCAGAGCCCACCGGGTGCTTCAAAGATGACAATACCAATGTGATGCCCTGCCCCCAAAGAGCCTGTAGCCACCCTATGCGCTAGCGCCCCACGCTAGCAGGGCTTGGGATGTGCCCAACCCTGCCCCACACTTTCCGGTCAACCACATGCCCCCAAATTCCTGCCAAGGCCGCCTGAGCAGGGTTCACAGGCACAGCCCGAGAAAGCCCAGCTTTTTCCGCTACGTGTTCCAAGGCCTTTGCAGCTCTTTGGGGCCATTGTGTAATGTGCCAAGGAGCAGCTGGCCACAGACTCCGTGTGAGCCAACCCTTTGCACGGTGTCACCGGCAGCTGCGTCCTGTCTGAGTGGGGTTGCTGGTAAGCTGGCAGGGGAATGCTGGGCACGGCCCTGCAGTAACCAGGTTATGGGCGCAACCGACAAAGCCCTTGCATTGTAAGCCTGTTTTCAGATGCTTGTGCAGGTATTTCTGCAACAATGTGAGTCTCTGGCCGGCTTCGGCTGCGGGGGGGGGCGGGAGGGGCAGGGAACATGGCGCATCAGCCCTGCCCATGACACCAGGCTCATACCATACCCCTCAGAAACCTTCCTGCTTTGTGCTAAAGTAAGCAGCAGCAGCGCAGTAAGCAACCCTGGACTCTGCGTTGTCATCATTAGGTTTCAGGGTTAACACCCTGCTCATGTTGAAAGGGACAGGCGCCCCGGCTCATCACGTGCACAGTTACCGCTCTGGCTGCACTGCACGCACTGCCCTGCTGAAGGGTGGTCTTGAAGCATAAGCAATATAGTGCCCTTAAAAAGCTTCAAGGCTGCAGCACCTGAGGCCATCTGGGGGAGAAAAAAAAGAAGCTATTTTGGCATCACACGGCGTGCTGGTTTAATGCGATCGCTGGGGTTTGGGTTGCAATTTCACTTAGTTCTCAGTCCAAAGGTGAAGTTGGAGCGGGGGAGGGGTAGTTGGTAAAATTCCACTGGCTTATTTTTGCATTTACAGCCTGACCTTTTAAGGGGTTTTGTTTTGTTTTGTTTTTCCCCTACCATTGGTACTTTTTTCCCCTACCATTGGCACTTTTTTTTCCCCCCAGCTGCTTGTTTCTGAGGGCTCAGGACCAGGTAGTGCGACGTCAGCTTATTTGTAGCAGGCCCAGCCTGCCATGGCTGTAAGCCTCAGTGAGGACACGTGCAGGGGACGTTGCTGCGCTGCAGTTTGTGCGAACAAGCACGGCGTCAAAGCGATCCCACCGAGCAGAGCCCAGGGCTTTTCGCTCCCGCTGGGTGACCAAGGTGCAGCATGTCTGCTCCACCGGGCCTGGCACGAATGGCCCGTCCGCGAACACCTGCTGGCCACGCAGTCCCTTTTATTTTAAATGCCAGGAGCCCACTTTGCTGGCACACGCCGGCTGAGCTTTCTAAACCCAAACGTCAGCGTGCTAATGGAGCCAGGGTGCACGTGGCGCGGGCCCCTTGCCCGCAAGGTGAGCTGCAGCGCGACCCTGGCCCTGAATGGCATAGTCAGCCTCCACTGGCTAGCAGCACTTGGCAAGTGACAACAGAGTTCGCACTGTGGTGATGGGCTTCAGGACAGACCCCCCCCCAACAGAAGGCGAATGGCTTCCCGGATGCGGCATGCAGCAAATAGTTCTGGTCCCTCCTCTGGCTCGGCGTGCCGACGCCATCTGTGTCGCCTCGTGAGCCAGCTGTGATGTCACACGAGCGACGCATTCAGGGACACCTTCGAAGCCATGCTTAGAGTCAAACCTCTGGGGAATTTCTCAGGCTCCCACCGCGTGAGTTACTGTAACACAGCACAGGTGCCCTGGCCGCAGGCTCTGACTGTGACGCTGATTAGGAACGACAGCCCGACGGGCCCCCACGGCTGCATAGCGCCACTGAAATCTGGGGACAGATGATTTTTCCCAATTAAGAAAAGTGTTTGATGCCGATTTCATGGCGATTTCATTGCCCCCATGAAGGGGGAGTCAGCTACAAAGGAAAGCGCCAGTTGGTCAGTTTTTCCCCTGGGAGGTTGGGCGGCAGGAATCACCAAGAGGATTTTCACAGAGGGGGGCGGTGGGGAAGCACTGTGCAAAGGTTATTTAAAGCTTCAGTCTGCTGACCACCTGCCAAGCCCTGGTTAGTCAGTGGGGACACCGTCTCCAGCAATCTGGCCTTCGCTCGCTTTTCAGAGACGATGCAGAACCCAGCCATGCCTGAAACCTGTCAGTCTGAGCTGGTCACCGTCCCCACATCATTCCAGGGCCTGACTACACCAGTAGCACCTCCCAGGCTGCAGGGGTGTAGGAAGCAAGGCTGGGCTGCACCGATACAATTTATCCCGCTTTGAAACCAGGCTATTCCACACTGGCGCAAGACCCACTTTCTTGACTCATACAAGGACTGGGGCCAGGGCCGGCTTTTCGTTCCAGCTGGAGAGCACCGAGCACCATGGGGCTCCGACAGCTACAAATAACTAAAAGTCAATGGCGCTGCACCGAGGTCCACCAGCCGAGGCGCTGACCCACAGTGTGGTTCCATCCTGGCGGTCTCGCTGCACGTCAGTTACAACACGGCGCTTCTCCGCGGTACGTCATTCTGGCAGCAATCAGCACCGGCCGGTCTGTGGGCTAATGCCCGTCTGCTACGCCAGCCGCCAAAAAAGAAGCTGAGTTCAGACAGACACAGGCACAAACATGCATCTGAAATGAGAGCAACGTCTCCCTTCTCCACCGGGCACAGAAAAAACGGCTTTTATTGTGTTTCTTCAGAAAGTCCCAGCACGGAGAATTCAGAACAGATTTATAAACCCCCTCAACTGAGGTGCCACTAGACTGTCTTCACATTATAGCAACCGCGGCAGCCACTGTGCCGTTAGCTCGGCCCAGCCAGCGGCAGACACTGAATTAGCATTTCCTAAACATGATGGGCAGAGACAACAGAGCTTTGGTTAACTCTAATAAGCATATGCAAATGTTGGTTCCTAGTGGCGGCTCCATTCCATTAGAGTGCACAGATGAAAGCACAAGTAATTAAGACCTTGCTCCAGCGCTACAGAGTCGAAATCAGCTTAATGAGAGAGTGTCAAACTTGAAATCCGTTGGGTAAACAGTGCGTGCTAGCAGCGAACGCATGGCTGCCATTCCAGCTCACCTGAAACAAGGGTGCTGGCCTCTCGCCCCTGAGCAAATAGGCTTCTGCCAGAAGCGAAAGGTTTGAACATCTACTGCCCCCAGGACTGGCGTGGCCTGCCATAAGAATTCCTCGCTAAGGCAGAGGCACATGGACTTGACTGGCTCTTGTGGAGATGACTGGCTCTGGGTAATAAAAGGAGCAGAAGCTCCTGTGTGCCAGCTGAGCTGGGCACCTTCTCTTGCAATCAGAGGTGCAGGACTTCTGCCCATCACTGGGGGCAGGCGGGCGTCTCTGCCTTCACTCATGTTAGCCACGGAGCACGCCCACTGGAACACGAACCACTGCTCAGGCTTGGCTCTTTTCCCTTGGCTCTCTCTCAGGCTGGTCTCTACCCCTGCGAAGTGCCAGTGCACCCTGGAAACAGAGCAGTGGTGGCGGAGCACCAGCAGCAAGAAATGGGCCCATCTCATCAGCAACTTCTGTAAAGGGCTTTTTGGCCCAGATCCTTCGGGGGCGAGGCACGTTTGAGTGTAAAACCCCACAGCCCCGCAGCGGAGGGAGAGGTAGCCTGGGGTCCTTTAGCCACTGGCCTGAGATTCAGGAGACCTGGGGTTCCAGTCCCTGCTCTGCTAAAGATTCCCAGTGTGACCTCGGGCCAGCCCTCGTGTCTCTCTGTGCCTCAGTTCCCCTGCTGTGCTGGGAGGATAACAACTCCCGTCTTCCTCCCACTCCGTCTGTGTCGTCTGGTGAGACTCTGGGGCAGGGACTCTCGCACACAATGGGGCCCAGCGTTTGGATGTGGCCACTTAAACATGACTGGACTATAAATACCGGCAGAGCCCACCTGCCCTCTGGCTGCAAGCCCAGCCCTTTGCTTGGTAGATTCCACCACTCCAGTGTAGTGTGACTCTATCTCCCTCTCTGGGTGTGCAGCGCATTTCCCCACAGGGGCCGAGCCATCACCGCGGCAGGACTCCAGCCCCACATCTGAAACCTTGCGCCTCTTATTCACCAGCCCCTCAGTGAAACCAGACCACCGCCTAGTGCTCCTCAAACGCCCAGCCCCCTAGCTCTGCTCTGGCTGATCCAGTTTAACGCTGGAACAGCCCCTGCATGCGCCAGTTTATTGGCTGGGCTGGTCGGCCCCTCTAGGCAGAGGAACAGAAAGCTACAGTGGCTCCCGTCGCGAAGGCGAATGACACAGTGTCAAAGACCTCGCCACGCCATCGCACCCGCGCACGCGTTTACAAACCACCTCCCTGTTAGGCACAACCTGGAGCAGGTACCTAGGTCCTGCTACGCCCTGCCAGACCAAACCCAGGTGCTCTCCGAGACTCCCCTTCTCTGCCCCCAGATCCTCAGAGTACAACTCGCCCCAGCCAGCCAGCTGCACGTCCATCGCAGCTGCAGAAGCACCGGAAGCTCCCTAAAAGTGGGGGAGCCACCGGCACCCGGACCGTGCTCCACCTCCCTGCCCCGCCTTCCCCCCCGAGGCCCCGCCTACACTCCGCCCAGAGGCTCCGCCCTGCTTGGCCTCTCCCCCCGAGGCCCCACCCGCCGCTCCACTCCCTCCTCCCCCCGTCACTCACCCTTAAGGCAGGAAAAAAGCGATGGGGCCATCGGTCTCACCTACGCCCCGTAGAGGTCCTAGTACTGTCTGCAGGAGTTTGTGGGTTCGCTCAGCAATCTGCATTCAGCAGCCCCTCTTCTGACCCTGCAGCCAGGGGTCTGGGGACAGTGTTCATACAGCGCCTTCTTCCTCATTCTCTCCACTCAGACACGCTCACTCAATGGGGACTGAACCCGTCAGGTCGCGGGCTCCTCTCCAGCCGCCATGAGCTAACCTGGCTTTCACAGCTAGTGGCTCGCCTGGCCCCACAGTGCCCCGTCGATTGCCCAATTCCTCCAGTGAAGGCGAGCTCATCCGCCAAGCTCATCCTGGTGGCCATTTGCATCGTTTCTGTGCCCCAGGCCTCCCACCTCCCCAGCCCCGCACGGGACTTGGATCAGAGCCTAAAGACCAGAGAGAGGAAACATGGGCTTGCTGCTACCGGGAGAACTAGGATTTCGTGTTCTCTCTCAAAAAAATATTCAAATAAGTTCTTGGAAAGCTGGTACTGCCAGCCATCCGGGTACTGCCCTGGGGCATTGACTCAGCAGTGACTGAGCAGGGAGAGAGCTTACGGCACACCCAGCCAGGACGCTGGGGTCAGCATGAGTTAGAGGGAAAAGCACTGCAGACTGAGCTACCCACCCCAATCCCTACAGCCCCCACCCCCCCACACACCCCTGGGGCACGGGGGTCAGCACTGACGGAGCGAAGAGTGGTCCCGGTTGAATCAGCTGCTACTTCTTGAGTTTTCCTTGGAGCTTCCCCATCCAACCACCAACCAGACCCTACTCTGTTTACCTTCTAACAGCTGACGAGCACAGCCAGATACTGATGCCAGCTGCCAGACTTTTGAAGCTAATTGTGCGTTTCACTTTCTAAGGCTGTTTTCCCCCTTTCTCACCATTCTAATTCACTCATGAAACGGTGCCAGCAAAATATGTAAATTACTGCTTGGAATCAGCCATTTATTGACATGCAGGAAGAATATACTTTATATGTAAATCTCTTTAATAGGCATCACAGTCCATCCCCATATTGTACCTTATTAAACAGGGAAAATTGAGCTCGGAAACTATTAAAATTGGTTTCTTGATGGAACTCATAAGAATTTGTTAAAAAAGCTCCTCGAGCCAAAACAGTTTATAAAAGAAAATCCTTTCTCTACTTCAGCTGAGCATTTGTATGCGGTTTTCCTAGAAGAAAATATTATTTAGCAGGATTTCAACAAGCATCTTGAAGCTGATTTAATAAGACTACTTAGTGCTTTCTAGCTTCAAAGCACTAATCAATAAGTCATGATGGACGGAACTGGTACCTGTCGGGCTTCTTCCAACGATTTTCTGTTCTTCTGAGGCGCTTTGGTTCATCCGTGCTTTGGTCGTCAACATTTGTACCTCGCTTTTATCTAGCAGTGAGTGGATTAGAACAAGTAGCACATAGTCAAATAGATGCTAATATTTTGATGGCTTTCAAAACGGGCTTTTCCAGGAAATCTGCTGCCCCTGTTTCAGCTCTGGACAGATCTCTCAAGCCAAATCAAATAAAACCTCACCGACAGAGGCATAAGAAGATGAAATGGCTGGAAGTTGAAGCTTGACACATTCAAACTGGAAACAAGGGGTAAATTTGTAAGGTTGAGGTTAAAGAACTCAATTTACCAAGGGCTGTGGAGGAACCAGGAGGTCAGACTAGATGATCGTCATGGTCCCTTCTGACCTTAAAGTCTATGATTCTATGATTTGCGTCTTCAAACCAAGCTTGGGCGTAAAGTGCTGCTCTAGTTTAACTCAAAGTGCTGGGCTTACTGTGTAATAAGGAGGTCAGACTCGATGATCAGAATGGTGCCTTCAAATCTATAGGTGAAATCCGAGTCTTACTGAAATCTAGGGCAAACCCCCCTCCACGTCAATGGGGCCAGGGTTTCACCCTACGACCCTACACATGCTGCATGCTAACTGAATGCGCCAGGCTCTCTTTGTTCATTGGTGTCATAGTCCCAGGTTGCCATCAAACCATGGAAACGCCAAGTGAACCTGGAGTGAAGGGCTACCTCATACTATCTCCCAATTCCCCACTTCAGCAGCTCTTCTGAAGCTTCATTTTCCTGTGTTTATTTGCCCTACTCCCCCTGCAGCCAGCTGGATCCTGTGTAGTGGCTCCGTGATTTCTCTGACTTGGTTGTTCTCTTCATTCATTTCTGCCTTCAGCTCTGGCACAACCTGGTTAGAAACCCAGTTTTCCGTCAGCGTAGGTAATCCACCTCTGCACGAGGCGGTAGCTAGGTTGAGGGAAGAATCTGTCCGTTGACCTAGCTGCATACACCAGAGCTTAGGTTGACCTCCTGATGGTGCTCGGGGTGCAAAGTTTTTCACAGCTCTGAGCGACGGAGCTAGGCTGCCCTAGGTTTTAGGTGTAGGCCAGGCCTCCTGCTCCCTCCAGACTCTCTGGGAGTGGTCCATGGGCCTAAAGGAGCCGGATAAGGTCCACTGAGTACTCCCTTCCAGAGGCATCACTGAGCCGCATCAGTGCCACCGGGTTTCCATAGATTGCAGCCTCATGCCTAGCTAGGGCACTAAAGAGGCGGATGCTACAGTTCGGAGGGCACTGCCCAGCATGCATGCCAGCCATCACCGATTTCCAGGCGGGAGGCTTGGTCCTTTAAAGCAGCCGTGCAGACAGTTAGGCTGGAAATTAGACGCACGTTTCTAACTCTAAGAAGAAGGAGGGTCTAGAAGAGCCTTGCGGTAGGAAGGGGGCGGGGGAGGGCAAACAACCGATCCAGTTTGACGATGGAGCGTGAGAAGTTTATGAACACGTTTACCCAGCAGGGTTGCCTGCAATGGCAGGGGATGGGATTCAGCCCCCCAGGAGTGCCCGTCCAGTCCGATGTGTGTGGAGATGAGGCCCAGCAGCGCGTGGGTTGATGCGCGTCTTCTCAGCTGTCTCTTGCGTAACAGAGACTTGCAGGCTGTTAAAAAGGCCCCCAGTGCTCTGGGTGGGGCGAAAAGCTTCCGATGAAAGCTGGCCCTTCCCCACGTCAGGCTTCAGCTCGGAAGTTCTAGCTCCACGGGCAGCCCATCACCCAACCTCCAGGAGTCACAAAGCAGAGATGGGCCCAGATGCCAGCTCAGGTCCAGCTCCGCGGTTCAGGAGGGTCGGCATCCGGGGACTAGGTCTGGCCCCATGGATACGGATCTGAATGCAAACTACAAACCCCAAGCCTGAGAGCTGAGCATGCCCCTGCCAGTAAATAGCAGACATGCTAAGCCAGCACCAAGTGCTCATCCTCCAGCTTCCCCTTGATTCAAACTGGAGATGCCCCCTCCTGTTCCCCAGCAAGGGTCTGCCTGACTCCACGCTCTCCCTCATCTCTGCTTGGGTTCCCTGCCACAGCCCCCTGCACCATCAATCCCATCTCACCCCGCTCCCTTTGTCTCCTTCTCCCACTCCGCTTTTCATGCCCTGCCCCATGCCACCTCCCAATCCCTCCTTAATACCCACTTCTGCTGCTAAGACACGGGCCCTAGGTCCCACTTGCAAACATAACCAACTCGTCCCGGGGTCCTGTCTCTTTAAGGAGGAGGAGGCGGCTGGCTGAGCCCTGTTTATGGCACAGGTGTGTATTAAAATTGAAGTAAGTAGCCATCACCCTCCAGGAGTCCCAGAGCATCTGCACGGCCATCCTGTGTCCGAGCTGCGAACTCCCCGGGGCAAGGGCCCTGGTCCCAGGGCTCTGCCCACGCTGGGCTCACTGCCCACAGAATGGCTTGAAAGCTTCCGAATGGCCCGGTTCTATTTGACTAAACATGGGGGGAAGGTCATTTTTCAGTTTCCTTCTCTCCTCCCTCTTCTCTCCTCTTTTAATCCCCATTTTCAGTGGGGAAAGGGGGCAAAGAAACCCCCAAATGAACCATGTCAAAACCATGTTGTGGCAATGTCTGAATACACTCCATTTGGCGCCGTTCCGTGCAGAACAAAAATTACTTTTCAGTGCCTGCCCCTTCCCCCCGCCCCACTTTGCACCCAGGTCTGGTGTGGAGCTGAACCATGAGCCTGAGCGGGGATGGGGATTTCGCCGAGCCGTGCCGGCCCCATCCCGGGGCGCACAGCAGCCCGGCGTGAGAACTCCTTTGGGATTATTTAGCCCAGCCCTGCAGCTCTGCCGCCCCAGTTCTGTCAGAAACAACAGGTGAGATTCCCCAGCCAGGGGAATTCTCTGGCTCCCAGCCCAAGAATCCCAACTCCAGACAGCGGCTAAAAAAGACCCAGCCTGCACAAAGCGAGCAGGCGAGGGAAGAGGCGAGAAATTGCTGACACAGCCCAAATTGTGCTGCTTCATCGTGGCCCTGGAAAATGCTTAGCAACCTGTCCTGCACTAGCGGCACGCAGGCCCCAGTCAATGAATGCTCAGGAATCCCTTCGGCCTCTAGCCGGCAGCTCCTAGCAACTAGCTTGCCTTTGGATTGGCCGGGGCCGTTGCAAACCCACTCTGGCAATCCCGCTGAGAAGAAACCTCTGGGCCACGCTAAGCTCTGTTCTTGGAAAACTGCTTTCTAAGCGCAGCTCTGGAACAGGTCGGTGTGAAAGTGGGCCATGCCCCCGACCCCCCGCTCCTCAATCCCTGTCTACGTGCCAGAGAGAGTGAAGCAACACAGAACCGACCCGCCGCCACATGGGACCGGCCTGGCTGTGTCTGTGCCCTACGCCACGCCGAACGCTATGGCGCTAGCGGGGCTCAAACCCAGAGCAAACAAGCACCGAGGACAATTGGTCCCGGCCCTTTGGACACTTCCTGGAGTTGAGAAGGCCACGATGCAGAAACAAGGAGCTGCCCACTTGTATGCATTAAACACCCCGGTACATTTGTCACCTGCAGAGTCCTGGCTAAATGCCAGCTTGGGGCATGAAATGCCAGCTCAGGCCAGGCCTACGCTATACACGTACATTGGTATAACTACGTCGCTCAGGGGTGTGACAAAAGCCACACCCGGAGCGCCACAGTTATTCAGCCCTGCCCCCCCGTGTAGACAGCATTATGTCGACGAGAAGGCCGCTGTAGCTATCGCCTCTTGCGGAGGTGGATTGACTACGCCGACAGGAGCATCATCACTGAAGCGCTACAGCGGCGTTTTCCGTGTAGAGCTGCGCTCAGGGTGGCTGTGCACTCTCGTGCAGCTGTAGGGTGACCAGATGTCCCGATTTTATAGGGACAGTCCCGATTTTGGGGTCTTTTTCTTATATAGGCTCCTATTACCCCCCCACCCCCTGTCCCGATTTGTCACACTTGCTGTCTGGTCACCCTATGCAGCTGCCACGCTCCACCCCAGAGGAGGCTGCATTTTTAAGCGTAGCAGCGGGGAGAGGATTTCTGTGCACAGTCTGGAACCCAACCTTGAGCTCGTTGCAGATGCAAGACACTCCCCAGAGCACAAATGGGGTTCCCCAAAACAAGCAAGGGCTGAGCAGTTCTCCTATCAATATTAATGACTGGACAGATTTCTAAGGTGTCCAACATTGTAGTGCCTGGGCAGTAATGCAGAACAGGGCCACGTGACCCCAGAGGGAGGGAGGGAGGGGCTTCTACTCACCCAGCTCCCGAGTCATGCAAGGCTCCCACGCCTCTCCCAGCTACTGCGCCCGCACTCGGGAATCCAGCCGGGGCCCAGCCCAGAGACTCCAGCACCTGCCCTTAGCAGAAGGCCGGAACAAAGAGGCATTGTGCATAGCTCAGCTCCCTTTCCCGTGGGAGCAAGTGCCAGAGGTAAAGGACCCGCCCTGGGCGTGCCCTGGCCCCGGCACCTCCCTCGTCACTGACAGCCCGGGCGTTCCTGAGGAGCGCGGCTCTCAGAGGCAGCCAGGCCGGAGGCCGTTCAGGGCTCGGTAATCCGTGCCACGGCTCTCACCCCTGCCAGTGCGGGGAGCTCCACTCCCACCGACCAGCCAGAGCTGCACTCGCTGGAGCACCATCGGGGGGGAGCATTGCAGCCCTGGCTCACAAGGGCCGGGGCCAGGTTGGAGAGGGCCCAATCCCTGGGTGGACGTAGGGCCTGACGAGGTGCCCAGGAATCCAGGTGGTGTCCAAGTGCAGGAGTCCAGCGAGATCCCTGATATCGTGAACCCCGTACACCCGGGGGAAGCCCCCGGTCCAGCCAGCGAGGGTCACTGTTGTCCCACCCAGACCGCGGCCACCTCCCTCCCGCTGCCAGGCCTGGAGGTGAGCAGAGACACAGGCCCCAGTGCAGCCCAGTGAGCAGAGGATGGGCTGGGACACCTCACCCCACCACGCCCAGTGGCGCCATCGCGTGGGGATCTGGCTGAGCTGGTCCAGGGAGGAGGGGGAACGTTTCCAGCAGGCCAGGGAGCGGGTGACCAAATAGGCCATGACCAGCACCACCGGGTCCACGCTCCTGCAGTAGCTGTGGGTTCACGCGTGACTGCGTGGGTCGTATGCTGTTTACTTATCCACGCCGGGCCTGGGCCAGAGCCTCAGCTGCAGCGGCGAGAGGCGTGGCTGAAGCTGGCCTGAGCGGCCCCAGTTGAGGCCCCAGCCCCGGGTGCTTGCAGTGTGCGGAAGAAGGGGAGGAGGGCAGGAAAACGTTGCAGGCGCTCGCTAGAGCAGGGGATTCTAGCGGGGCGGTAATACCACCACTGAGGAGCCCCCCCGTACGCTAAAGAGCTTGCAGAGCCTGCTAAGAAATTGATGCGGGAGGCGCTGCCTGGCTAAGAGCATTGTCTTGTTCGCAGCTCCGCTGTGGGAACAGCTCAGCCTCGCTCGGCAGCTCTCCCGGGCCGAGCGCTGGGGCGCTGACGCGTTCCTCGGCGCAGGAGCCCCCGCTGAGCTCCAGGAGCGTGTTCTATGCAGGGCGGGGGCGTGACGGGACGCGACGGAATGGGGCTGGGTGCTCCTGCACATCGGGGTAACGCTTGGCTGAGGCACAGGCCAGAGATCTGCACTTACCCGGAGTTAAACCGCAGGGCTAGTGTATGTAAAACCCGGACAGAGAGACCCAGACAGGGGCTGAGGCCTGGGGCTTTTCTACACTGCAAACGCTGCTGCAGCACAACTGCACGGCGAAAGCTGCGCTGCTGTAGTGCCTCACCAGAACATACGAGCGGCCACACTGGGTCAGAGCAATGGTCCGTCTAGCCCAGTCTCCTGTCTTCCCACAGCGGCCAGTGCCAGGTGCTTGAGGGGATGAACAGAACCAGTCATCCAGTGATCCAGCCCGGCATCCAGTCCCAGCATCTGGCAGTCAGAGTCTAGGGACACCCAGAGCGTGGGGTTGCAGCCTTGAGCATCCTGGCTAATAGCCATTGATGGATCTGTGCTCCATGAACTGATCTAATTCTTTTTTGAATCTAGTTATAGTTTTGGCCTTCCCAAGATCCCCTGGCAGTGAGTTCCACAGGTTGACTGTGTGCTATGTGAAGTGCTGCCTTTTGTTTGTTTTAAACCTACTGCCTATTAATTACATTGGGTGACCCCTGGTTCTTATGTTATGTGAAGGGGTAAATAACACTTCCCTATTCACGTTCTCCACACCACCCATGATTTTATAGACCTCTGTCATATCCCCACTTGGCCATATCTTTTCCAAGATGAATTGTCCCAGTCTTTTTAATCTCTCCGCATGTGGAAGCTGTTCCATACCCCTACTCATTTTTGTTGCCCTTCTCTGTACTTTTTCCAATTCTAATATATCTTTTTTGAGATGGGTCAACCAGAACTACACGCAGTATTCAAGGTGTGGGAGTACTAGGGATTTATATAAAGGCATTATGATATTTTCTGTCTTATTATCTATCCCTTTCCTACTGTTTCCTAACATTCTGTTTGCTTTTTTGACTGCCGCTGCACATTGAGTGGATGATTTCAGAGAACTAGCCACAGTGACCCCAAGATCTTTCCTGAGTGGTAACAGCTAATTTAGACCCCAGCATTGTATATGTGTAGTTGGGATTATGTTTTCCAATGTGCATTACTTTGCATTGGTCAACATTGAATTTCATCTGCCATTTTGTTGTCCAGTCACCCAGTTTTGTGAGATCTCTTTGGAGCTCTTCGCAGTCTGCTTTGGACTTAACTATCTTGAGTAATTTTGTATCATCTGCAAACTTTGCCACCTCACTCTCTACCCCTTTTTCCAGATCAATTATGAATATGTTGAACAGCACTGGTCCCAGTCCAGACCCTTGGGGGACCCCACTATTTACCTCTCTCCATTCTGAAAACTGACCATTTATTCCTACCCTTTGTTTCCTGTCTTTTAACCAGTTACTGATCCAGGAAAGTTCCTTCCCTCTTATCCCATGGCTGCTTAGTTTGCCTCTGAGCCTTTGGTGTGAGGGATCTTGTCAAAGGCTTTCTGAAAGTGTTGGTAGTGTCCATGGACAGAGCTACAGGAAGCAAACATTTCATGCACCCAGTAAACATTATAAATAGTAAATAAATAGTATAAAACAGTACATTGTAAATAGTATAAAATACTGTACATAGTATTTGGAATTCTTCTGAATAACTTTTCAATAAAAACCCTCAGGGGAAGGGGCGGTGTGGTGGTGAGGCCTCGGGGAAGGGGTAGCGTGGGGACGGGACCTCAGGGGAAGGGGGGCGTGGGGGCGGGGCCTCGGGGGAAAGGGGCAGCAGAGGGGGCAGGGCCACAGTTCAGGCACCGGTGGCCCCCCCCACACTTTTAGGGAGCTTCTGCCACTCTTGCGACCACCCCTGCTCTGGCCGTCCCAGCTGAGTTGCTCTGCACCCTGCACCCGTGCCAAGACCTCGACAAAGCCACAACTCCGCCCCACTTGGCCCAAACACAGGCCAACGCGGCAGGGTAAAGCACCTGCGTTTTACACACACCTGCCACATGCTGCTGCACCACAGCCCCTCGTGCGACATGCCCGCTGCCCGTGCAGAGGGGAACTGGTTTCCAGTGAACAATGGCTAATGGTCATGAAGGCGAGGAGCCTATAACACGGGTCTGAGCCAGGCGCAGTCCGGACAAGTGCTAGACGTCCGCCTACAGTCTGCCACTGCCCCATGCGATTCCAGTCCCGGACGTGTCACACAGCTCTGCCGATGCCCCTCCACCCCGCCCGCAGCTCTCCTGCGAGCCCGGTCCTGAGCTCCCCTCAGCTCAGTCAGTGCCCTTCCTCCCTGCCCCCCCCCAATCCCACCTCCCAGCACCCCCTGCTGTTCCTATCTCCAGCCCCAAAAGAGTTCGGCCAGGGCGCTGTCGGCCTGACCCCCATGCAGGACTGCCCTGCCACCCCAGCTCAGTCCTGACCCGCCCGCCCGTGGCATTCCCAGCCTCTCTAGCCTCAGCTCCCCTTGTCCTGTACTCTGGGGCAGGGCCCGGCCTTTCTGTTCTGCACAACGGGGTCCTGGTCACGGCAATAAAAACAACTTCCCAGCTGCGTGTGTAACCCCTTTGGGGTTTAGAGAGCATGGCCCCTTTACATCTTTTTTCCTAGGGGGAAGGGGGAGAGTAAGAAAAAAGGAGGGAAACTCCAGGAGGCAGCGCTGGAGCTCCAGGGAGAGAAAGAGCAGCCGGCAGGCCCTGGAAAAGGAAGCAGGGAGAACCTGCCTGAAGCCGGAGAAGGACAGGGCCGATCGGGGACACCCCAGGACAGGAGTCGGGGGAGCACTGTGCCAGGGAGGAGTTGCCCGAGAAGGACAGGCCGGAGCTGGACCCAGTATCACGGCTGCCCAGAGCTGCATGGGGCTGTGAGTACTGGGGCGTGGGACTCTGCACTGGGAACAAGGAGGGAGGCTGTAGCTAGTTAAGTGGGGAGGGCAGTAGCGGCGCCAGCTTTGCCGGCGCCCTAGGCGGCGGCAGGTCCCGCCCCCGAAATCCCGCCCCCAACAGCGGCGGCGGAAGGTCCCGCCCCCAAATTTCTACGGGCGGCGGGGGCGCAGGCGCCCCCAAAATAGCAGCGCCCTAGGCAACCGCCTAGGTCGCCTAATGGGAGTGCCGGCCCTGGGGGAGGGGGTCGCTCTGGGTGGCTTTGCAGAGAGCGGCAGAAGAGGGCACCGGAGGGGTTTGTTGGGGGAAAGTTCACTGGCGCCGAAGACGACCAGGAGCACCCAAGACTCGCCCCTGGACTGGAACTTTGCTCAGGACTCCTGAACTCTGTGTGCAGACACATTGCTCAGTGTCTGCCCTTCCAGCCTGTGCTACCACTGGGCCTGTGGGGCCTGGGTTTGAATGCAACCCTGTTCTACTGCTCCCCCTATATTTCCCCTCGTTGTATTTCTCCTCTCATCCCTCTGTACATAAATATTTCCCTTTGTTATATCCATTGTACTTTTCCTGTGGGTGGGTGTGTGTCACTCTGGGGGGTTTGGAACAGGTGCCCCTGGGGTGGAAGGGATTTCTCCTGCTGCATTCCTGCGCCTTCTCTTGGCCAGAGCTGCCTGCAGAGCAGACTCCATCTTGGCCACGAGGGCGCTAAAGTTACATGTGTCTAACGTGCGGCTCACAGCAGGATCGGCCTCTCCAGCCAAGCTGGTGTCATGCCCTCGGCACAGCGCGACAACACCAAAACCCCATGAACAGCCTGGCCTGAAGCAAGACATGAGCCTAACTTCCAGGCCGGCTACTGTAAAAACAACGGTGGCACAAACGGACCCTTTCCTGACCGGCGCCGACGGTTAGATTTCAGTGGCTTTGCTTGAAGGCGTCATGCTGCTAGCTGACAGTTTGTGGGGCCGGCTTTCCCAAGGTGTGTGGGCGCCTAGGGAGATTCTCCAAAGCGCCAATACCGTTGAAAAGCCGGCCCCGACCGGTTTCAGCCCTCCCTCGCAGCCGTCACGTTTTGGCTTTAGCTGTTCCAGTAAAACCTAGAGCAGCTGTAGCAGGCGGGCGATTAAATACGGGGTCAGAATGGAGCAGCTACTCAGAGCAATGCCGTGGTGCCAGTGGGACTGTAGCGAAGCCATTAAAAATAGCCTGACGCGCCGGTGCTGCTTGAGAACCGCTGCAGCTGGGTCCTGCCACCCAGACACCCCGGGAAGGGGTGCTGTTGCGATACTACAGAGACGGACAGACAGTTCGTGTGGCCTATCGCAAAGCTGGCTTGGCTCATCATGTCCTGCCCCCTTTCCTGTCTGCAACAACTAAAAACGTGCCATCAGTACAGGGCAGGCGGTCGCCTAGGGTGCTGCTATTTTGGGGGCGCCTGCGCCCCCGCCGCCCGTAGAAATTTGGGGGCGGGACCTTCCGCCGCCACTGTTGGGGCCGGGATTTCGGGGGCGGGACCTTCCGCCGCCTAGGGCGCCGGCAAAGCTGGCGCCGCTACTGCATCAGTAGCTACTATTTCTATTGCCGTGGAAACCCCGGACCCCCGGCCAAGCTCAGAGCTCCAGTGTGCTGGGTGCTGCACAGACACAAATGGGTTTCGGGGTCTAAAGACCATTGAGGCTCTGGGCCTTAATCTAACTAGACAAGGGGTAGGAAGGGCCACAGAGGCAGACAGTGACTTGCTCAAGGTCACCCGTCAGGACGAGCAGCCAGGACTCGGGTGTGCTACCCACACTGCTGCCCAAGCGACCTAGTGCTTGTTTCTTATCTCCTCTGCGTTACACCCTGCATAAGCCCGAATGGCTCCTTCCTCCTCCAGGACTTCAGCCTGCGATGCTGGCTATCGTTTTCCTGCTGCGGCACCAATTCGGGAGGCGCCGTTGCAGCCTCTCCGAGGTCCAGCAACCAGGCACGGGCGAGCCAGACCCAGCTGCCAAGGGGTGCTTCCCATTGTGGCTTTGATTTATAGCAGATCCCCCCACCTCCCGGAGCGCCCCAGCTCCCTGATCAGTGTCCGTCTCTTCATGCGTCTCCATGCAAAGGAGGGTAGTTTTGTTTATTAGGTACCGGAGCGGAGGGTGTTAATAAGCGACAGCATCTGCAGGTGGGAGGGAGGCTGGTTTAGGCTCCAGCTGAGTTTTTTGGGAGGGAGGGACACGACTCCTGGCACTTCAAGTGTCATCACGCTGGGCGCTCCCCGGGCGGACAGATGGAGGGTGTTTCCCTCCCTCGGGCCGGTGACCTCATTCCTTCCAAAGTGGCAGGAAAAACCGACATCCAAAAGCCATCACCCTCCCCTGGGTCACATCGGAAAGGAGAGAGACGGGACTGTGCCAGCGGCTGGAACCCAACGCCCAGGCCGAAGCGACAAGGGCCAGACAAGCCCAGCTCCCTCCCCACACCTAGGGGGAGCTGTGGTTCCCGGGGGAAGGAACGCGGGTCTAGCGAAGCGACACACCCAAACACGAGGAAACTCACTAGAACTTCATCCCCGCCCGGCACGGAAATGCAGCCACTTCTGGGGCAGGATGTGGCTGGTATTGAACAGCGACCTGGCACATGAGTTTTGGCTGTGCAGTGAAGAACACCGCAGCCAAAGAAAGCTCCACGGGGAAGTTTGAGACGGGAATGGAATCGGTGTGTGACCCCGATGTCAGCGCTGACCCCATCCTCCCTGGGCAAGATAGCCGTGGGATCTCTGATGGCACGTGGTCAGGTCCTCCATCCTACAGAAGATGGTGCTTCTCGGTTCACAACGCCGGGATCCACTGTATCTCCGACTGAACCCCCCCATGCCCACGCCACTTCCTGGAGCACCCTGGCTTTTCCTTGGAGGTCTCCCAGCTGCCCCTGCTTAGCTGGGGAGCTCGGGCTTGGAGAGGGGCAAATATATGGTCTGAGCCCGCCTGGGTGGCTCATTCCCTGGGTGCTGACCGTGTGAAATGAGACAGGTTGCAGCCCGGCAGGAATTCCCTGCATTCTGTTTGGCCTCTTTCCCCGGGCGCATCACCGTGGTATCCGAGCTCCCACTGGCAGAGAACCCTAATGGCTAGTCTCCAGGCTGTCCTGACATCACTACACCCTGGGGATCCCCCTCAGGAAGTGGTGCCCAAACTTTTCCTGTCACCCCGCCCCCCCCAGTAATGGAGTCTGTCCGCATCCCCCTCCTCCCTCCCTTACTGCACAGTTGGCTCAGCAGAGGAGCTTGGGCTGAAGGTGGAACGGGGGATGGGGGAGGAGCCGGGGCTGGAGGCGGAGCCGGGGGCGGGGCAGAGCCGGGCTGCAGGCAGAGCGGAGCTGCGGCTGGGGCTGGAGCTGGGTGGGGTGGGGAGAAAGCGGACTGGGTGGTGCTCCCTCCCTGCCCTCCATGGGGGCTGGCCTGGGCCCCACCACGGGCCCCCCCTAGGGGTTGCACCCCACAGTTTGGGGTAACCTCCACCTGAGGGTATCTCGATACTGCAATCAAAGGCGCGTTGCACCCTGACCAACCTGGGCCAAGAGCATCCCTGCACTCCTTGCCCTCCTGGTCCCTCTTGCTGTCACTTGGAATGACGCACGACTTCCCCCACCCCCGCTGAGCCCTTCGACAGATCTGCCAGCGGCCCCGCTGAGCAGGTTGGAGCCGACCCATCCCGCCCAGGGCTGGCTGGTGGGGAGCAACTGGTTTGTTAGCCTCTCCGCACGCTGCTCCGCAGCAGGACAAACAGAAGCTTGTCACTCACTTTGCACTAGACATTAGTTCATTGCCCGGCCGCTCTCCCTCGGCTTGGGCAGCTCAAAGCTCTCTTTGTCTGCGGGGCTCAGCACGGGATGCGTGCCCATTCATCGCAGCACCCCCGTGCCCCGTAAGGCCCGCCTCTTGCCCGCATTGTTTTATCTGTAATGCGTTTCCACAAAGGGAGCGGTTCTTCTAGGGCAGACGACAAATGAAGGAGAAGCCTGCAGCGCACCGGAACAAATGTGAAAACCGTCTCTTGCCCCTGTGTCATAGCAAGGAAAAAGTGATCTAACCCGCTCCCTCGAGGCAGGGACTGGTCTGATTGCTCAGGGAAGGGTGCAGAGATCTAGGACCCAAGCTCAGATTTGCAAAGGGACATACTCAAAGAGTTTGGGAGGCAGCGCGGCCTAGTGTTAGAGCACCGGCCTGGCATTCAGGCACCGTGGGATCAATGCCCAGCTGCTGCTGGAGGACCTCGGGCAAGCCACTTCAGCGCTCTGTACCTCAGTTTCCCCATCTGTAAAATGGGGGATAATGATACTGACCTTCCTTTGTACAGTGCTTTGAGATCTACTACAGGAGCTAGGAATTATTATACAGCGCAGGACCCAGGCAGAGTGCTTCGGAGCAACCAACGAAATGCTACTCAGGACTCAAAGCACTTGCTGTGGAGATCTCAGCCCCTACAGGCACAAGTCGGTGGAGTACAGCTAGCGGGGCGAGGCCGTTGTCAATGTGGGGCCACATTGGAGAGGCCCCAGATTTGCCCCAGTGGCTTAAATGAAACTATTTGCGTGAGTAAAGTTATTCGCATGACTAAGCGCTGGCAGGGCTGGAGCCGTCGGTTTTGTTTATAAAAGTTTTTACAGGACCTAACATGAATGGAAATGTTTTAATGTGGCTTCCTCCTACTCCCACCCGTGAAAATATCTTTTTAACTGTCAGCATCCCAGTGTTGCATTGAAAGCCCCACAGGATCAGTCTGTAGAGGAGAACCAAGAAGTGAAACTGACCCATCTAAGTTCACTTAGCGGAACCATGTGACACGCAAAAAGCAAACAAACTGCATAAATCAATGGGGGAAAGTAAATTAGATTTGTACAAGGATGTCACTTATAATCATCTAAGGTATCATAATATGTTATAGCACCTGCATAAGTAGATCTAGGCTTGGAAGGATTGGATTTGAATTGGTACATGTAGATTTCACCGTACACACACACAAAGTGAAGAAGAAATATTTCCATCAATAATCATCAAAATTTACAGATTGGTGGAGTAAGAAAAATGCTGCTTGAGAACTTATCCGAGTTTGATTGAAGGATATTTACTTTGTATATGATGTTGACAATTTGGGTTTTAATGGTTATAAAGCTTTAACTTTGTGGCTCTCACCATTAAATATTTATTGTTTGATTCCCCGCTAATGTCTGACCCCTCTATAATCTCCCGAACCGTGAAAATTTAAATCGATAAACATCTAAGAAAAATGCTTAAAACCCGTAATTTTGCACAACTCTGAAAATGTAAATAAATAAAAATAAAAAAATGCCAATATTATCTGTTGAAAGTATATAAACCAAAATACAAATCAAAGTCTGCCACGCCTCATTCGATGCCTGTACACACACACAGTTTTGTACAGCTGGATTGAGAAGCAGCGTCGCCTAATGGTTAGGGCAGGGCATTCCACTGAGTGTTAGGAAACCATTATCTTCCTGGCTCTGACACTACCCCACTCTGGGACCTTGACAGAGTCACTTCTCTCTCCTCCTCGCCTTCATCTATTTAGATTACAAAGTCTTTGAGGGCAGGGATTGTCTCCTGCTGGGTGATCATACAGCACCCCGCACAATGAGGCCTGGATCTCAGTAGGTGCCTACTATAGTAACAATAATAACGTGGACCTAAAAGAGTTTGGATTTTATTCTTTAACGTTGGCACAACGAAGCGAAAGAGCAGAGCTGTGCAAATCGTGGATTTTTCCATTGGCCGACAGTTCTGAAAAATTAAAAAAAACCCACTGCATTTTGGCTTGACGCCCAAAACAAAATTTTCTCACATTTTTGGCAAATTGAAACATAAACCAAATAGTCTCTGGTCAAAATGAATGAAGTGTTTTGTTTCAATTTCAAGCATTTTTTTAAATTTAATTCATTTATTTATTGCAGTTAAGAAAAAACACAGTGGAAGGAAATTTCTAAATGAGAAGTCTTTTTTCAACCTGAAAAATCAACTTTTTCAGTTTTGTTTTGTTTTTTTTAAACATGGACAGTTTCGGCAAAACCAACAAGTTTGCAAAACACTTTGGGGTCACCGAACCTGCATTTTTCACCACGGGGAAAAAAAAGTTTCAGCCAAAAATGTTTGTCCAGCTCAACAGTGGAACATTTTCAGTGCACTTTGAAAGTGAAGGAAACATGAGCACCAACTGGGAACAAGGACCAGACAATGGTGTATTCAGCAGCCCGCCCACATTACTAACCAAGGATTCCTTTCCCTTTTAATGACAAAGCAAAGGTACAGTCTAAGCCTCGAGGCTCAGAGGAGAGGAGCAGTCCAGAGCGGGAAGATTCAAGCCACAGTCCGACGGAGACGGTGAGGAGAGGAAATTCACTAGAAGCTGAACTAGCAGGAAACATGGTCTGCTGGGCCCAGAGAACGGGGCTGATCCTTTCTGGGTTAGGATTGTGTGCCACTCAGGCGATGTTATACCTGCCCAGGCCTGACTCACTTCAGGTAACAGAGTTCAGCCGGATCCTTTTGAACTTCAACTCTTCCTCCAGGATTAGCGCTCACGTTAAATGTGCTGACTCCTTTCATTGCAGCAAATGAGATTTTAGTAGGTTAATAAGCCGAGGAGGTGGAAGACTAACTAAAACGACAGGGCGGCAGCGAACTAACACCGACATCCAGGGCCGGCTCCAGGCACCAGCTTAACAAGCAGGTGCTTGGGGCGGCCACTCGGGAGAGGGGCGGCATTTCCAGGTATTCGGCGGCAATTCGGCGGAGGGTCCCTCACTCCCGCGCGGAGCGAAGGACCTCCCGCCGAATTGCCGCCGCAGATTGCGATCGCGATCGCGGCTTTTTCTTTTTTTGGTTTTTGGCTGCCTGGGGCGGCAAAAACCCTGGAGCCGGCGCTGCTGACATCACAAGCCCAGCACTGAGCTGGACCTACTGTAGCAGCGAAAACAGGAGAGCGGGCGAGAAAGAGAATCGTAAAATGGGGCGGAAGAGTAAGGAGCAGGGACCGCTACATCTGATGTCACAATTCCACCCGGCTACATCTCCCATCATGCACCACGCTGCCCTTCCCGTGGTGCAGCATGGGGAATATAGTCTGACCAGACAGCCTGGCGTATAGGGGAGAATGAGAGCATGACGCGCCCAAACTACAACTCCCATGGTGCACTGCAGCACCACTTTCACATTGACCTCTTTTGGTTTGGGGCCAAAATATTTCAGTGTTCAAATTTCTGCTGAAAATAATTTAAAAAAAAATCTGCCCCAACTCCCCCATTTTTCCATCTAGTTCTAAACCCCGATTCATCTCACACAGGATACTAGGGTGACCAGTCAGCAAGTGTGAAAAATCAGGACAGGTGGTGGGGGGGTAATAGCAAATTTGCAGATGACACTAAACTGGGAGGAGTGGTAGATACGCTGGAGGGTAGGGATAGGATACAGAGGGACCTAGACAAATTGGAGGATTGGGCCAAAAGAAACCTGATGAGGTTCAACAAGGACAAGTGCAGAGTCCTGCACTTAGGACGGAAGAATCCCATGCACTGTTACAGACTAGGGACCGAGTGGCTAGGCAGCAGTTCTGCAGAAAAGGACCTAGGGGTTACGGTGGACGAGAAGCTGGATATGAGTCAACAGTGTGCCCTTGTTGCCAAGAAGGCTAACGGCATTTTGGGCTGTATAAGTAGGGGCATTGCCAGCAGATCGAGGGACGTGATCGTTCCCCTCTATTCGACATTGGTGAGGCCTCACCTGGAGTACTGTGTCCAGTTTTGGGCCCCACACTACAAGAAGGATGTGGAAAAATTGGAAAGAGTCCAGCGGAGGGCAACAAAAATGATTAGGGGGCTGGAGCACATGAGTTATGAGGAGAGGCTGAGGGAACTGGGATTGTTTAGTCTGCAGAAGAGAAGAATGAGGGGGGATTTGATAGCTGCTTTCAACTACCTGAAAGGGGGTTCCAAAGAGGATGGATCTAGACTGTTCACAGTGGTACCAGATGACAGAACAAGGAGTAATGGTCTCAAGTTGCAGTGGGGGAGGTTTAGATTGGATATTAGGAAAAACTTTTTCACTAGGAGGGTGGTGAAGCACTGGAATGGGTTACCTAGGGAGGTGGTGGAATCTCCTTCCTTAGAGGTTTTTAAGGTCAGGCTTGACAAAGCCCTGGCTGTGATGATTTAGTTGGGATTAGGTCCTGCTTTGAGCAGGGGGTTGGACTAGATGACCTCCTGAGGTCCCTTCCAACCCTGATATTCTATGATTCTATGAATAGGAACCTATATAAGAAAAAGACCCAAAAATCGGGACTGTCCCTATAAAATCGGGACATCTGGTCACCCTACAGGACACCAGTGAGTGAAGGGGACAGACCCATCACCTCTCCCAGCATTGGCCAGTCCCACCAGAGTCTGGCTCGCCAACTGAATGCCTGTCTCCCCCTCTCTCCCCCCACACCCTCCCTACCCCAGCCTGGGTTGGGGCGTGTGGGCAGTAGGAAGGGAACGCCTGGCAGCATGGAAAATACCCAGGCATTTGGGATTATTACGTCTGAATCTTCATACCAAATTCTGGGTTTGGATTGTTTATATGTATATAAAAATCTAATGAGTTAGAAATACAGGAAATAGGTCAGTCCCTAATTGGCTAATAATTTTCAGGGCTTCAGCAGCTGGTTGTGTAGTTATGAAAACATTTCAGACAAGAATCGGGGGTAGGAAACTTCCAAGCGGCTGCGTTGACTAGATGGAAAGAGAGACACCACCCAGCTCAGATGTCTTCTGGGAGAAGGGGCAAAGCCCAGCGGTTTTTTCCATCCCAAGCAATGTGACAAGGCTTCCTCCAAATCCTCTGGGTTCGTTAATGAGTCAAAGGAGCGGGAAACATTGACGGGATCGAGGGATCTGCTCACTCACCATACTGCGGGGGGGATGAGAAAGGCAGAAGGCAAATCTCACACTGCAGCTAGGCCTGGGCACCGAGAGTTGGTGCCAGGGGCGGCGGGGGGAAGGAATGGGTCAGGCGTCTTGGTAAAAAGAAATGACGATAAGGCTTCTGTAGTAACTTCCATCAGAGGATCTCCACCCACTGAACTGCACTGCAGAGACAGCCGGACCAGGGGCCTCTGCTGGCTGCATCTGGACGGAGACGCCTCAGGCTACGTTTTCAATGAGCGCACGGCTCTCAGGCACAACCACACTGCAGACATGAGGGCTTCAAAACCTGGTCCTGGGTATCCAGCTTCCTAGAACGTGAGACAGGGCAAGAAAACAGGGGAAAACAAGCCTTTCGCTGCAGGTTACAAGGGAACAGGCACGCGGTGGATGACACAGCCGGAAGAACCCGCTTCCGCCTGGCCTGGCTAGAGCCAGAGCCAAAAGCAATAGAGTATCTCAGCCTCACAGCACCTGCCACCCAATCATCTCACAGCACTGGACAGGCGAGAGAGGATTAACCCTCCCCCCACTCCTGGGAGGGTGAGAAGTATTATCATCTTCCTATTTTACAGATGGGAGATGGAGGCACAGAGGACCTGCCGCCATTGAAATCAGCGGCCACACTTCCATTGATCACAACAGGAGAGATTAGGCAGCTCCGCCCCTCCCACAGCAGCTGATGAATCTAGGCAGGCGGAGCAGAGCTCAGGATCCCAGGCTTACACGTCAGCCTGAGCCTGGGAGAGTTTGTGCTCTAGAAAAACGGTCTGGAGGTTGTGCCAGCAGAGAGGCACCTAGCTGGCCATCTCCTAGTCAGAGAGACGGAGGGGACAGAGACCAGAAAAGGGCAGAGGGCTGGAGGGATTGCTGGAGGAGGGAGGATTGAAATATCCAAGTTCACACTGTGGCTAAGCACAGGAGGCGGCTGCCAGACACCCCATCTGCAAATACAGGAAGGGGCTATGCATCAAACCAGGAAAGGGATCGTTCAGCATGATACCAAACCAGGCCCAGGGAGGGGTGGAAAACCTGACGTCTCCTACATGGATCTAGCTGAATGCCTGGGCCCAAATGCTGGCTGTTCTCCTACTGAAGTGAATGGGGTTGCACAGGGTGTGAATCCGGATTTGAATGAGGAGCGCAGCTGCGCCATGTAAACTCCCCCAGTCATTATCAGTTGCATCGTCACTTACAGCTCCTCTCAGAGAATCGTGGGAGAAGATGGTGCAGAAGGTGCGTTGAATCCAATGGGACCTAGCTCCTGGGCAATGCACGACTGTCCTACAGAATGCTCTCCAGTATTTTGCTCAGTCGTGGTACACAGGACTCCAGGGATGGGGCTCCCAGCTTCCCTCTGGGGAGGCTACCAGATCTCAGCATTACAGGGCTTTTCCTTTTGAGAAACTTCAGGTTACTTACAGAGCCAGTCTCAGTGTTTTCATCCATACTTTCCCCCCTCCACAACTAACATTGGCTTTTTGGACAAAATGGGGGGGGGGGGGATTCATTTGGGTCCATTTTGCAAAACTCAGCTTTTCTTCAGTAAATATTTTGGGGTTTTGGTAAAGCGTTTCAGCTTTTGATCATCAAAGAAAACCACAAATATTTTTACTGAAAAGTTTCTCTGTCATCTTCCATTTCATATTTTAAATTTCAACTAAGAATGGGTGGGAAGTTCTGAATAAACAGGTTTCCCCCTAAACTTCCCACAAAACATAACTGGCTTTTTCAACCAGCTGTAGTTATTTGCCCAAACTTTAACCTCAGAGGACAAACAAGGGTGATGGAATATGCTCGGTCGTGTCCAGAAGCCAAGCAGCCTCGCATTTAGGGCTTGCTTCAATGCATGTACGTCACTCAGGTTAGTTCCGATAGCTTTAATCCATGATCCTATCTCCCAAAGCTACCCTGACACCAATAGCGCCTTGCAGTGCAGAAGGATGTGGGATAGCGCCAGTTAGCCGGGACAGCCACTCTCTTGGTTGACCCCAGGGATTGACCTCCAGAGCTAAGAGCGTGAGCTAAGGCGACAGCTCTCTGTAATAGACTCGTATCCTGTGCGGGTCTGATACAGCAAGGGACACGCGCGGACCAGTGGCTTCTATTAGCAGGTGGAGAGTTACGTACGGACTGTGACAACAGCTCCATTGCTGCAATGACAGGAAGAGCAGATATAGACATTTGCAAAAGGAAGTGACATCGTTGGCAGCTTTCATTGACCCTGGAAATTCCAGGCCCCTCTGCTGGCCGCACCCCCCACCTGGCCAGCCTGTCTCCCTAGGATAGGGTGACCAGATAGCAAGTGTGAAAAATCAGGACACTTTTTTTTTTCTTTGGGGGGGGAGGAGGGGTTGTGCTATCGTTGTATATACAAGACAAATCCCCTAATATCAGGATAACGCACAGGAACCCAAAAACACAGAGAGAGAGAAATCAGGCTGCTCCTCAAAACACCTTACTCCAGGCTGGCTGGCTGCTAGGCCCAGATGGCAGACTTTCCCACAGAGCCCCCTAGCCTGCAAGCAGGACCAGGAAGAAAGCCTGAAATGTAAAGTGACACAGCCTAGCATTTCAATACACACATGTAGGGGTGAGAGTCCCACCGCAGCAGGGAGAGTGAGGCTAAACCCCCTCACTCCAGGCCCCCCACTCCTGAGTGCTGGCTGCAGCTGGGGAGCAGGAACTTGCCTTGTGTGTCCAGAGCATGGAAAGCACTGGGTGGGGGGTGTAATGGGGACACGTGCCCACAAGGAACCGGACTGCGAGCCCCTGCGAATTTCACAGCCATCAAGCGTTAACTACCTCTAGGTCCTGAATACGTTTTGTTTAAACTAGAGCTGAGCAGAGAGAGGGAACTGGGTTTGTGGAGGATTTTGATATTTCAAAACTGGGTTTTGTTGTGATTTGGAAGAAAACTCCCAACATTGCAAAGTTCTCCGTGAAAGGGAGCAGAGGCCCAGCACCACAGCACTCTGCCGGCACCCCTAGACGGACGGACACACGGACGGAAGGACACACACACACACTGCAGACCTTGGAAGCTCTGGGGCCGGTGGGCTGCTGGGGACCCCAGGGCTTCAGGCCCACAGCTCTGGGACAGATCGCCACGCCGACAGCCAGGCGAGCTGGCAGGAAACCAGGCAGGTTTCTGAACCTGCCTGGGATGTGGATAAACGTGGTCAAAAACAGAACCGTGTCTGCGTAATATCTAGATTTCGATAAATCGGCAGATTCTGAGCAGAAAAAAAAAAATGTTCCATCCGAAATTTTCCAACCAGTTGTAGTGAAAACCTGCTGGGGGCTAGAGATGTGTCTGTTTGCCCTGATCAGACCGTGCTGCTGCTGAGGTAAGTGGTCTATAAACAGAACTCTCCTTCAGTGCCCAAGAAAATGCCCAGGCCCCATATCAGCGAAACCCTCCTGCAACAACCCTCATTGCAGAAACTTTCCTCCCCAATGCTCTGACTAGTCCAGCCTGATCTCTATTCCCCGAGCCACCTCCCACAGCTACTCAGTCCGCCTCCCACCTCACTCCCCGTCAGCTTCCTGGGGCAGGACATTAGGCAGTGTTCTAAGGGGAGTGAAAACAAGATCTAGGGGATCTCTGCAGGTCCCATCTTGACCAGCTCCTGGGCAAGTCCTCCTCTGATACAGCATGTGCGCGGTCTATTCCTGCTCTCGAGGGGCTCCATGTGCACCGCACCCATCGCTGCTGGGAAGTCATATAGAGCACGGGGCTGGGAGTCAGGAGACTTCAGTTCTGTCCCTGGCTCTGTGTGACACAGGCAAGTCCCATTAGCTCTCCAGGCCTTGGTTTTCCATATAAACAAGAGGGGCAATACTGAAACGAGTCAGGGGCCCCCTGGGATTTCCAGATATTGCTGGACGCCGCGCTATGGCCACTCAGAACATTGCTGCGACGGCAAAGACAGACTTCAGATCCTCCTGCTCCCAGGTCACAGGCCCCTGGCCACTTGATCTAAAGGAGAATCCCCATTAGCTGCTGGAGGGGGCAATGGCACACAGAGGAGCAGCTCTGTTTCCCATCCAGCAGAGCGCAGTGCTGCAGACGCCCTAGCCAATCCACCACCGTACTTAAGGCAAAGCACCTTGAATTCCTAGGCCGCAAGGGCAAATATTCCGATTGTCACCCTGCTCGGATCTGGAAGCCGGAACGAAGCGCCTCCGCCAGCCAGGCCCCAGCTCGCTTTGCTGGGAGCGGACGTGCGGTGCCGTTTATTCCGCTTCCATCGCAGTCGGCAGCCCGGCCGATTGAGTGAACGCAGCGGATTGGTCCGTCATCTGTCGTGTGTCAGTAATGCCGTGCCCACGGGCTCACGTAGCCACCGGCCGCCCATTTCCAGCTTCCCCTGCCCACCAGTCAGTAAAGGACAAGGACAAGGACAGCGTTTAAAACCACACAACCGTTCTGACAGCCTGGCTTGCTCGCCGTGCTCCTTCGCCGGGAGGGGGGGCGGAGCAGGAGGCTCAGGGTGACTCGCGTTGCTGACACCTGCCATGACAATATTTATAGCGGGCCCGTCGCCCTAGTATCTCGGCACTGATCTGTAGTGGGGCTATTTTCACGTGTCCTGATGCGCCACAAAACCAGAAGGCGTGAAAACCCAGAACCCTGTGACTACTCAGGGAAGAACATAGACCCTGAAGTGGGTCTCCTACATTGAGTCACCAAACCAGTTCCAAGAACAAACCAAACCAAACCAAACCAAACCAGAGCCACGCGTAGGTTAGCCGGGCTCAGCTCAGGACTGCACCGTGTTCTCTCCCCAGGGCCCACCACTTCGATGGCCACTGCTTTGAGGATCACACATTGAATAGGAGTCAGCACTATGACGCAGTTGCTCTCACGCTGGGGTTTATTAACAGGAGTATCCGATGTAGGACACGGGAGGTCATTGTTCCACTCAGCACTGGCGAGGCCTCAGCTGGAGTACTGAGTTCCAGAGGCGTCGACTTTCTGATTTCCTGGGGGGTGCTCGACCCCTGCTCCGCCCCCCGGCCCCGCCCCCCACTCCATCCCTACCCCGCCTCTTCCCACCCCCGCTCTGCCTCTTCCTGCCCCCGCTCGTCCCCCACCCCTCCAACCCGCCGCTGAATGCTGATCCTCAGTGGGCGGAAAGCGCTGGGAGGGATGGGGAGGAGCTGATTGGTGGGACCCGTCGGCGGGTGGGAGGCGCTGGGGGGATGGGGAGGAGCTGATTGGTGGGACCCGTCGGCGGGGGGGAGGCGCTAGGGGGAGGAGCTGATTGGTGGGACCTGTCGGCGGGTGGGAGGCGCTGGAGGGAGGGGGAGGAGCTGATCAGCGGGGCTGCCAGTGGGTTCTAAGCACCCACTATTTTTTTCCCCCGTGGGTGCTCCAGCCCCAGAATCAGCGCCTATGCTGAGCGCAGTTCTGGGCACCCCGCACTTGAGGACAGATGTGGCTAAATTGGAGAGAGTCTGGAACATAGCCAAAAAAGGATCAAAGGTTTAGAAAACCTGACCTGTGAGGAAAGGTTAAAAAAACTGAGCAGGTTTAGTCTTGAGAAAAGCAGACTGAGGAGGGACCCGATCATGGTTTTCAAATACGTTAAGGGCTGTTATAAAGGGGACGGTGATCAATTGTTCTCCATGTCTACTGAAGGCAGGACAAGAAGTAAGGGGCTTAATCTGCAGCAAGGGAGATTTAGGTTAGATTTTAGGGACACTTTCTAACTGTGAGGGTAGTTACGCTCTGGAACAGGTTCCCAGGGAGGCTGTGGAATCCTCATCACGGGAGGTTCTTAAGAACAGGTTGGACAAACACCTGTCAGGGTGGGAAGGTCTAGGTTTACTTGGTCCTGCCTCCGTGCAGGGGGCTGGACGCGATGACCTGTTGAGGTCCCTTCCAGCCCGACATTTCTATGATTCTATACCACAAACCAGAGAATCTCACCCAATCGTTTCGGCATCAAGCCCATAACTTCTGTCTGAGCCACAGCATACACTTTTTCAGCTAGATTAAAGAGCCCTCTCTTGTCAGAAGTCTCCTTCCATTGTAGGGACTCGTAAACCACGTTCAAATCACCTCTTGGATAAACTCAGCAGATTCAGCTTCTGGAATCTCTAATAAGGCTGGTCTTCCAGACCTTGAATCATTCTTGTAGCTATTTTCTGAGCCCTTTCCAATTTTTCAGCATCCCTTCTGAAGTGTGAACACCAGAACTGGACACAGTATTCCTGTAATGGTCTCACCAATGCTGTACACATCGGTAACCAGCCCCCAACCCCCCACTCCTCCTCCATATTCCCCTGCTTAGGATTGGATGGCCATATTCCCTTGCTCTGCGCATGGAGCTGCCGTTGGAGTCAATGGAAAGTTCTGTGCAAAAAGGGAGAGAGGAATGTGGCTGCTGGCACTGCTTGCTGGAAGACGTGGCCAGCCGTCAAGTTTTACAAACGCACAAAGCATCCGGCCTGTGATCTCCAGACGCGGCCGCCGGTTCCTGTGCACATTATGCTGTGAACCAAAATAATCCAGAGGGATGGCTCCCGGGAGAAGGATGAGAAACGGGAAAGAGAGTATTAATAGCCACTAGATGCACCCCACCCAAAGGTGTGCGGCGGCCCCTCGCAGAACTGACTGCTGGGCCCGGAGCCAGCACAGTCCAAGGGCAGGGCAGGCGGGGAGAGGCCGGTATCGCTCCTCAATAACAGCACTAGCGCCTGTGCAGGACTGGTCTGCCCGTGCCTGCTGAGAGCTGCCAGTCCCAAGGTGCTGAAGCTGAGGATCGGCATGACACAGGAGAGTTCCAGCCATGCCCCTTCCCCCCCTACCTGCACAGACAGCAGAGGTGTCTCTGCACCCACTTTTCAATGCCAAACACCCCTCCACCCCCTCTTGTTTTGGGCTGATCCTCTCTGGGCGGGGGGGTCACAGATCCCACGAGTGCAGCACCAAGTGAGCGCACCAGGCAGAGCATCGCACCCTAGCCGCTAAACACAACCGGACAGGTCAGGACGAGGCCTAACCAGAGGGGCCCTGGGTGTGGCTGGGCAGGGTTACCGAGCCGTGATGACATGAAGACTCAAGGAGTAGTCGTAGCATTGCCGTAGCCAATCAGGGCTCAGGCACAAACACAGGAAGAATGAACCGGTTTTGGGATTTCCCTTCCCTTATGGGACTGCCCCTTCCCTGGAGGCTTCGCAGCAGGAATGAGACCTGGACAGGTAAACCACCCGAGGAAGCAAAGATCCTGGGCGGGGTTCTCTGTGCCTTCATTTCTGCCAGCGGAAGGTGAGCGCATCACCGTGCTAGTTCTGATTCACTAGCATTTCACACCCACCTCGCACCAGCACTGCACCGGGCACAGGGCACTGGAGAACCCAGCCTATTCCTTTCCCACAAACAGCCTCAGTGACGGAGCTGGCTCTGAAGCAACACCCCGCGCGGCAGGACAGGGCAGAGCCAGGCACAATCCTTGCCGTTTGGGCCCCGTCTCTACCTTGCCTTCGAGGGCGAGCGGCTCTTGGAGGTTTGGCGAGGACTTTCTTCCCAACTCCCTGTTTTCAGGTGCAAGGGGAACGTATTGCTTGAAAAATTGAACTCGTCTCTGGCGCTCAGGAGACAGCAGCGTCTAGAGCCATGATAGACAAGTGCCGTGCAAGCTCCCTGCAGCTCTGCCAAAAGAAACACTAACATCGTACGGGAATAAAGTGCCTTTCATCCCAAAAGATCCTGACTACACTCCACTCACCAGGAAGCCACAACTTCACTGCTAACGCACTCCAGTCCTCACCTACAGCCCCCTCCGCTAGCCAATTGTCCGCCACGCCCCCTACAGGCCGAGCTGCAACGCAGACTGGCGGCTGGAGACACAACCTCATCTGGATTTTTCAGGTGCTGTATAATCCTGACTTCAGTACTGAGCTCTGCTGGAGATTAACACACAGGGCTACCAAAGCTGTCTTCTGATACTCTGCCCTTTGCTGAACCTGGTTCTAACAGGGCCTGCGCCCCGTTGGGGCCGGCTCTCTGGTGCCCCCGCCTCAGTTTCTCCTTCTGCTCATGGCCCCTTTAAGAGGGCACACAGTCCAGCTACTCAGAACCTTCTCCTTCTGGAGGCCAATTTATTAAGCCCTGCACAGAATCTTAGAACAGAGTCTAAAACAGAACTCAAACCTTCAGAGTCTTCACCCCAGTTTCAAGCTGGGCCCAGCCCCTCCTCCTTGAAGATCTGTCCTTTCTTTCAAGTGCCTTTCAAAGTTCAAACACAAACAGGATCTTCCGCCCACTCCCCAGCTGGGCCCAGTTCCTGCTGCCTGTGGAGATGTCTCCTCCAGGTCTCCACAGTCCTCTCCTCCGGGTCTCCACAGTCCTCTCCTCCGGGTCTCCACAGTCCTCTCCTCCTACCAGAGGAGTCTCACAGTTCCCCTCCGCAGAACTGTGCTAGACCCCACCAACTTCTCTCAGCTGGACACTCTGCCCTAGGTTGGGAAGGGTCCTCAGGCAGCCCTCCTTCCCTGCTGGTGACTCCCTCCAACTCAGGGCTCTGTAGGAACCTTCTTACTTTCTAGAGGCATTTGCCAAGACCCCCTTTCTCTCTCTAGGCCTTGTATTAGGCCTGATTCAGCCACCTGACCCGCCTATCACCTGACATCCCTCATCAATGCTCATGCTCCCCACCCAGGAGGGGAGCTAAACTTGTCACGGGTGGAGTGGAGTCCATCTCCCACCCTGCAACACTTGTCTACGAAACACTGGTTACCTAAAGTTGGTTTAGAAACTGATTTAGCTGAGTCAGCACAACTCTCCCTAGTGTAGATGCTCTTTAATCAGTTTAATAGTACACCTCTACCCCGATATAACGCTGTCCTCGGGAGCCAAAAAATCTTACCGCGTTATAGGTGAAACCGCGTTATATCGAACTTGCTTTGATCCGCCAGAGCACGCAGCCCCGTCCCCCCCGGAGCGCTGCTTTACTGCGTTATATCCGAATTCATGTTATATCGGGTCGCGTTATATCGGGGTAGAGGTGTATCATCAATCTGTTTGTAATGCGTTTAAGCTAAACCAATTTGAGACACGTTTAAACCAATTTCACACCAGCAGGGGGCTGCCTGCCCTTCATCTACGCCAGACCTCAGTTTACAAGGCAAGGAGCTGGGATGTGATTTATTTTATTTTTATTTTTTCCAGTAGGAAATCTCATCAAAGTCTGGTTTGTCCTGGTTACCGGAGAGGAGATGACGGCTGTACCTAGCAGGCAGCTGTTTGGGTACAAAGCCCAGCTGGGCGGAACGGTGCATTTCGTGAAATTTGCCGGAAAGACAAAAGAGTGCAGCTTTAGAAGAAAGTTTGGGTAGCTCTGGGATTGGGGGGTGGGGGAAAACACAGCCACTTTTGCAAGGACATTGAGCCTGAAATAACAAGCCCCGGCTATTTCGCACCTGACCTCAGTGACACAGCTTGGGGAGGGGCACCCGGGCGGTTCGCGTTTGACAAAAATACAAGCATTCCTAGTGAGCAGAGCAGGCAAGTCCCGCCCCCGGAGAAGGAGGAACATGAGCTCACTGGGTTCATTCAGGCGCTTCCAGCTGCCAGCCAAACCAAACAACCTGAGCCTGGGTCGCAGCCCCACAGTAAGAAAACACGGCACAGAAGATGTGTACTGTAGGCTCCTTCTGGGGCACGCCGAACTGCATCATTCCAAAGGGGGAGAGAGAGCACGCGGACGGCAGAGCTGGAAACAAAAGGGCCTTTCACTGCAGCCAGTTAGACAAATAAACCTTGCCATATTTTTGTCAAACAGCTTCCAAACTGCAGGTTGCTTTGATCCCGGCCACAAGATTTTTCTTTTCTTCCTTCCCCGTTTCCCTCTTTCCATTTCTTCCCCTTTTTTCTCCCTTGGCATGTTTAAAAAATATATATATTTGGAAGGAATTTCTTGGCCCTCCTCTTCCAGGAGAAGATCAGAAGCAAGCAAGGATCAGCGCAGATGTTAGTGCCGGGGATTCTGGGTTCTCATGGAATCCCACCCACTCATGACTTACCCTAGGGTAAGAAAGAAGAGAAGCAGGGCCCAGGTTCTATTTTCTGTCTCCATTTTTTTTGCACAGTGTTGCAGTGGGCTGTTAAAACCACTGCTGCGTTCCACCCCAGAGCCAGCTGCAATGTGGGGTGCCATTCCTTTATACAGGCGATCCTTCGGGATGAAATGGACTGGAGGGGGAATAAACTCTCCCTTTCGTGGCCTGACTACTCTGGCTTCAGGCACAGAACTCCATGGGGACACATCCCAACCCACGGGCAGGCCATGGGGCTGCAGCCCAGCCCCTCTGCGGCTGGAAGAGCAGCTGTGACTCCTCCATGTGCTTGATGGGGGGTTTCCAGCCAATGGATTCACAGAGCTGCAAGTTTAATAGCTTGCCCTCCAGCCCCTTGCAGCATACGCTGCTCCTGGAGCCTCCCAACACAGCTTGGCTACAGGATGGGCTGTGCCAAGGTCTTGAATCGCGGTAATGGGACCGGATTTCCCATGGCCTAAGAACCAGGCTGCAGGCTGCAGAGAGGCATGCAGGGAAACAGGTGCTGGAGCTCGGCTCACCGCAGGGAGAGCGGATCAGTGCAGCGCGGGCCAGTCCCGTACCCCACAAAGCGGGCCAGTCCCGTACCCCACAAAGCGGGCCAGTCCCGCACCCCACAAAGCGGGCCAGGTACCAGAAGGGCTGAGCGTGGTCTTTGCACAGCACAGCTGCTCCGGGGCCTGCTGATCCGCACAGCAGCCAGGAGCAGCGCCTCACGGCCTGCTGTCCTGGAGCATTGCTGTCTGCATTGCAGCCTGCCTGGGGGAGGGGAACGGGCCACTGGGAGGAGAGGAGAGCGCAGGCCCCCACGTGCCAGCATCAGGGATTTGCAGACAGAAACCCATGGCGCTTGCCAAGGAATGAGGGGGCAGCGCGGGGGTGGGAGAGAGAGACCTGGACAGTCCAGAGGTCTGTCTGGCTTCTTGGGGGAGCAGCGCCGGTGGGCGGCGGGAGGGAGGGAGGGAACATGGCTTCAAATCAAGCTGCACCCAGCCCCCCCCCGTAATCCCAGCCCCTCCCTGGGGAATTCAGCCAGGCCGGGCTGTTGCATTTTGAATCAATGCTCCGTTAGCCAAGGCAGCGGGCGCATTGGTCAGGAACGTCTGAGTCAAACTTGTCACTTAGTCTGGGACCCGTTGAGGGCTTTTCTGCCTCGATTCCCTGGCTGAGCTCGCCGGGGAGATCAATCTTCCTCGGCTCAGCTTTAGGTAACACCAGCATGGCGTAAGGGAGCGTTTGCCACTGGCCGGCCCGACTCCTGGCAAGGTGCAGTGGGATTCCTCCCCTGGGAGAGGGCACGGGGGGGGCCGGGTAGCTTTCAGGGACCTCTTAGCATCAGGGCTCTGCAGAGGCCAGGACACGGCCCACGCGATGTAATGGCAGGAGGCCGGGGTGTGCAGCCCCCCAGCCTTCGGCCAAGGCTGGAGTTGGGGTCCCTAGGCAGCCAGAGGGAGTTCCCCTGCTCCCACCCACCCTACGCACGGAGGGCTCCCGTTTATTGGCCTAGGGAGCATCTCTAGTATTCGAGTATCCAGCAGCGGGAGAAAGAACCAGCCCACCCCCAAAGCAGCCAGTTACCTCCTCGGCCCCCATTGCTCTGATTCCTATCGCTGGTGGCCGTGGAGAGGCACCGGGTGGAGCCTGATGGGGGTGACGGGTGCATGCACTCCCAGGGGAGACCGCGGCGTCGCGTCCCAGAGAGCGGGTTAGCCAAGCTGGCGGTCAGCTACGCTCCTGGCACCCCTGAGGGAAGCAGGGCCTGGGCCCAAGACAATGAGGGAACAGCAGCGGGTCTCGATCTGGAAGGGGAACTGCAGCCAAGACTGGGTGGGGAAGGGCCAGCAGCGTGAGGCAGACCAGGGTGCTGGGAGACCAGCCATCTCCAGCGCAAGCCTCAGCAGGTAAGGAGGGTACAGGCCCCATGGCCCACAAGGGCTCCGGCCAGGCAGGGAAATGCCGAGGTAGGGGCTGACTCAGCTTGTCTCTTCACCAAGGCCCTGCTGGCTGGTCACTGCTCCCGGGGGCAGCTCTGTCCGTTCAAGACCCCAAATTGTTCTGCCGCGGACAGTGGTGAAGCCATCCCAGGAGTAACCGCAACGACAGGGATTGGTACCAGCACCATCTCCGGCTCCCCAGAGCAGCACTTAGAAAGCCAGCATCGGGTCTTGTCCTTGTGCGTAGACATTTCCCCCAGGGAATGATCCCCCTCCCACCGGATACCCGTTGCTCCAAGGTCGGCTGCTACCAACCACTGGGCTACCAGGGGCTGCTCACCTCCGTGGCACCGGGTATCACAAATCTGGCTGCAGACCCAGGACAACAGGCAGAGCAGCTGAATACCCGCCCTGGGAGTGGGACTGGAGACGCAGCGCCGAGCTCCGTCAACACGGCCTCTGTTAACGCGGCAAGCTGGGGCTGTGATTCCCAGCTCACGTACACATCCGCGCATAAAGAGTCACGTAGCCGCGGCAACACGGGCAGAGGCAATTCTGATCCCATTCAGTAAAGGGCAGTGGAGCCTACACCCCAAAACCGCCCTGCCAGCCCCCTCTCACACAGCGGTCACCTGGTTTGCCTCAGCCGGGCAGCTGCAAATGATAAGCCCCCTGGCTGGTTAGCCCAGCAGTGCCAGATGGCATCAGAACCCCAGTGCATCCTGTCCAGGATCCAGCTCCAGCTCCGTCAGAGGATGGTGCACGAAGCCCAGCAGCGGGCAATGATGGGATGACCTACCCCCAGGGAACCTTTCCTCCTGACCCCATCATTGGCTTATGCCCTGAAGCAGGAGGGTTTAAATCCCTTCCAAACCTTTGATTATGGGTGGTTTTTTTAATCCTTGCAACCAGCACGAGCCCCCAAAGTATCCAGCCCAAAGTACGGGAAGCACAACAGTCCAAACCTCCAAAGCAGAATGGAGCCAAACGGCCCTTTGAACAGACACAGGAACCTTCCTTTCAATCCCTTCCCCTTCGGGAACACGGTGACTTTGCTTCCGTCTCCCCCCCGGCCAATGACAATGCCGCACCATTGCCCTCTTTCTGGTCCCTCCGAGAGCTCGCCAGGCTCCGCAGTTTGGCCTTTTGCCCTCACCTGTCTAAGGGGGGAATCTCATGAATCCTCCACTCTTAGAGCTGGATACAGGGACTCTGTCCCCATGTCCCAACTGCTCCTTCCCCTGCCCCGCTGCAGAAACACCTGGCTAGCGACAGATCCAGATACACTATCAATAATTATCAAAGCACACACACTCCTCCCAGTCACAGATGGGATACCAGGCACAGGGAGCATCTGGATTTCTCCTCCTTGAGCCACATCAAACCCATCCCTTGTCCCCTGGCTCCCAGCTCCTCTCTCCTCACTCCTCTGAGGAAGGAAGAACTGTCATTTCCCTTTCCCCACTGCACTTGGCCACTTGCTGGAAACACTCTGCGTCTGGATACAGGCAGCCATTGCCATGGGGTTGGGGGGCGGGTGGGGGGGGAAGCACCTCAGCGGGGCAGGGCAGTAAAAGCTACCCCTGCGCTCTGTCTGTGTCCTGAATATTTCTGGCTGAAATCACTCTGCCAGGCCGGGCATTAGACTGGTTCTTATGCCAGCATCAGAAGAAGGGGCTGAAAGGGATGAGCGGGAAGAGAAAGTCAGACCTTTTCTAGCAGGCAGCGTGGTTGTAGTCTTGGATATTAGAGAGACAGGGTGGGGGAGNATATATAAAGGGGTGGAGGAGAACAGAGGGAGAGAGGAGCCAAAGCGGTTATGAATCTAAGCTCCCAGGCTCGTCTTTTGACCTCCTATAGAACTACTGTCCGGTGAACAGCCAGCCCAAGGGGTCAAATGGTGACGTCCGGCACCCCGCTGCCTTCTGACGGATGTTGGCTTTGGATGGGGACGCGCTCGTGTTGCAGGTGCCGAATAGAAAGGGAGCCGGCCCTGAAAGGCGAGGAGGAGAGCGTACCCGGACATGTGTACGTCGGGACATCTGGAATTAATCTCTGGGCTGCGTGCAGGGAGGGAGAGCTCGTCAACCGCTGCCAAAACCCCCTCTGCTGTTTAGTTAAACTGCGGCCTTTTCCCCGGGGCAGATTGATGGCGCAAGCACTTTGCTTTCCAGCTGGCCGCCGGGCACTCTCGCGCCCCGTGGCCGGAGCCAACCTGGGTGCGGTTCGGGCGCACCTGCCGCGTTCAAGCCGGGGCTGGATCTCATACGTTCGGGGGGGCCGTGCAGGCCTGACTCTCCTCTGGGTACAGGCACGACTACCCCACCCGAGCCCGGCCCAGGCCCACTGTTCCCGCTGCCCCATGAAGAAGCTCCGTTTCTCAATGCTCCATCGCGGCCTGCTCCATCGCCGCCTGTGTCTGCGTGCGGCACACGGATGGTAGCCTTACGGCTCCCTCGGCAGCGGTGCTGGGAGGGGGAACGGCCACAGGCTGGGCGGCCCCTCCTGAGTGGGCTCCATGTGGACGCAGTCCTGCCTTGGCGCGGATCTCGGGGAGCAACAGCTCGCGGCTAATGGGATCGTTGACACTGAGCGGAGACTCCCAGCCCTGCCAAACAGCACCGGGGAGGGGGAGGGGGGAGTGTCCTTTTAATGTGGCTGAACATCCACGGGGGTGAGACCACCAGGCTCTTGGCTGCTTGTGGCCAAATGTGAACAGGACGGAGGCTGTTGTCTGGTGGCGGTGTGGAAGCAGGAGCACAGAGCAGAGCCGTGCTCCAAAACGTGTGGGGTCGGCCAATGCCTGGGGCTTCAGAGAACAGGGATTAGCAAATCCCAAGCCAGAACGTCCTTAGCCAGGCCCCAGCACTGAGCAAACATTGCTTTTCCCCTCCGCTTGTGAGGCTGGATGATGTTCATTATTAGCTTGGCTTGTATAGCTGCAAATATCACTTCACTTCTCAACTCCTTTTCCCGTTTACACGGGGTTGGAGGTGTCCCCAATGCTTTGCCACTCCTGGTCCATGACACAGGTTCGGAGGTCTTTTCTCTTCAAACCTCTCCACAGAGTCTTTCCATCATATCCTCGTCCTTTGTTGCTGTCCTCTTCCTCCCATGCTTTTCTTGCTGGTCGTTCTTCTCCCATGTCCAGCCCACGTACAGCTGCAAAGTTGAATGCTCATAAAAATAATCCCACCTCCACCATGCTGGGGAGCAGGCGTATCCTGTGGTCGAGTGTAGGGTAACGCAGTCTGACACCTTGGGCAAGTGATTCACTTCCTCGTGCATTAGAATCCCCTACTGAACCACGAGTGACGAGCAAAAACTTCACTCAGCACCAGGTGCTGCATCATCCGAATGAAATCCTCCTGCCTAATCTCTGGAGTGAAAGGTTAGCGCATGAATCCCCGTAAAGCCCTCTTGGCATTGTTCAGCTGTCGCGTCCTATACCGAGAGCCCTGCGCGGATACACAAATTTGGATCCGCATCCGAGCTCATTAACTTGTATAATAATAGGAGATATACCAATCTCCTAGAACTGAAAGGGACCTTGAAAGGTCATCAAGTCCAGCCCCCTGCCTTCACTAGCAGGACCAATTTTTGCCCCAGATTCCTAAGTGGCCCCCTCAAGGATTGAACTCACAACCCTGGGTTTAGCAGGCCAATGCTCAAACCACTGAGCTATCCCTCCCCCCTATCCAACCTGTGAGCTGCACTCCACCTTTTATACGTATGCGCATCTGTACCCACGCCAGCTCCCTGTTGCCCGGTTAGAGCCCTGCACGGATACAAACATTTGGATCCACATCCGATCCGCAAAGATGGTAAACAAACAGTACAACCACAGCCGCAGATATAAAGTGCATATCTGTGGATTTGCAGGGCTCTAATCTTCCCTCAGTTCCTGGAGGCGGCTGGCGTCTTCTCGGAAATAAACGTACGTTGTAACTGGCTGAACTGACAGCGGACATCCAGAGAGGAGTCTCTTACCTGCCTGAGTCCGAGCAGGCAAGACTCTCTTTCTGCTCTTTGGCTTGCACTTCCCATCCCGAGCAGCCTTGGCGGGAAATCAACATTGAGTCCTGCACAAGCAGCATCTGCTTCAATCCGAACTCAGTGTCTAGGCATTTACACGGTGTTACTTCAAAAGGGTTCAGAGGTGCTGCTTGGTCTGCTTAGCGCCGCCTCTCAGGCCTGGCCACCCTCTCTGTGCAAGTCTCCCATGGAGTCCGGCTGGAGCTCTGGGTGCAGATGGCTTGTGGGCACAGGCCCATCCCGAGAACAGGTTGTCACCACGAGAATGCTCTGCCGCCATATTTCCAGCCCCAGCACAGGAGATTTCAGGCTCTAGGCAACTATAAGGATGGTACCTACTTCATCCAGATCAATTTGTCCATCCCTACTGCCCCTTCTGACTCCAGGGCAGGACACAGCCACGCCAGGGAATCCTGCTTTCTGGATGCGCCTCGACCTTGCTTACTGAGTAGTGGGCAATACTTTCCTGGGGAGCACAATTCGGCACTCCTGAGAACGCCCCCACCTCTTCTTCAGCAGCAGCGACACAGGAAAGAACGAGCCGACGACGCTGCCACGGTCTCAGCGAATGCAATGCAGGTGGAGCGTGCTGGCGTCCACAATGCACCAAGGCAAACGGGTCAGCCCCAGCACCTGAACGGAGAGCTTCAGCTTATGCCCAGGCCAGCCCCAGGAGGCCTTCGGTTTCAGTCTCTGCATGGAGCCAAGCCTGGAGAAGTCATGCCCTAAGATCCAACAGTCAGCTACAGCCTGGGTCCCACTGCCAAAGCTGTCCAAGCAGGGGCCAGCTGGTTAGATGGCTCTCTCCCTGCTGTGGATGTGGGATTTTGACCAGCGCTCAGCATTGGCCTCTCTCTGCTCCCACTGAGGTCGTTAGTAAACCATCCAGGATAGGGATGGCAGCAGGCCAGTGCCGAGCGCTTATGAAAAATCTCCCGGGGAACAGGACAAGGTGCACCAAACCCACATCAGACAGTATCAGGTTGGGTCACGATTGACCTGGGCAGGCGTCAAACCAGGAAGCTGGTACATGAAAGGTTCCGAACGCTGCTTCCATCTCCAGCGGTGTCCAGTTTCTCCCCTCCTGGCCTCTTGTAACAGTGCGGATCTGTTTTTCTGTAATGAAGCGAGAGCTGGAGAAACATTTATTTGACCGGGCAGAGTGGTACGGTGCCAAAAGACAACAGCACGTACTGAACCAGGCAGCCAGCTACCCCAGAAGGACAGGCTGGTATGGCGAGGTTTTATTCACCCCTGTCCCTCGATTCAGAGAGAACCCGACTCTGCTGCCTTCACCAATCAGATCCTGTCTCTTCCTCTTCAGTCATTGTTTCCGTAACGAGGACAATGACAAGGCAACCCCGGGGTGCCTCAGAAAGAGGGGTGCTGGAGCTGGAACCTGTTCATCTTGTCAGTAGTGTTTGAACGTCTTGTTTAGCTTGTTCAGCAAACAGCCTTGCTGAAATCTCCTCGGGCAGACAGCTCTGCTCATCCATTTTGTTATTGTTTCGGGTACCTTGTGCACCCTTTCCTGGATATTCCTGGCCTCCTGCTGTCTGAAGAGGGACATTCCCAGCAGAGGTTCCCAGCCTGAGGCAGGGACCCAGCGGAAGGGTTTGGACGGAAGCTTGCCTTTGTTATTTATATTACAATAGCGAATAGAGGTCCCAACTGAGATCATGGCCCCCGTGTGCTGGGCAGAGGCAGCGCCTGCCCCAAAGAGTTTATAATCTAAAAGGGCAAACTAGTGTTATTAACCCAATTTTGCAGATGGCAAACTGAGGCCCAGAAAGATTAAATGACTTGGCCAAGGTCACACGGAAAGTTGGTGTCAGAGGTGGGACCTAGATTTCCCAAGTCTCTGTTCAGGGCCTTAATAACTACAAGACCATGCTAAATGTCCCAACCCAATCCACCCGCAGCAGCTCGGGCTGGAAAGCATATTGTGGGGGGCAGGAAGGCAAACAGGGATGGGCCCCTCTGGCTAGGAGGCAGACATGGGGAAAGTGTGTAGGGGGAGGGTAGAGCTGGTGCTTGGGTAATAAGAACCTGGCACTGGGATTTGGGGGACCTGATTCCTTGCTCTTCCACTGACTTGCTGAGTAACCTTGGGCAAGTCACTTAAACTTTCTGGCCTCAACTTCTCTATCTGTAGAATGGGGATAATAATGCTGGCCCAGGTCCCTGAATGCTGAGACATGTAAATGAAAGGTCCTATCTACATGCCAACAAGGATTCCTATTACAACAGCACTCAAGACTACCAGGCTGAGAAACTGCATAGGGCCATTTCCCAGGGCTCCTTCTGAGCTCATCTGCAGCTTTGCCTTCCAGCTATCTCTCGCAATGCACCTTCACCAATCCTCAGCTCCGCCTTGGAGCCCTTCCCTTCCTCAGCTCCGACTGTTACCGAGTGTAACGAGAAATAAAAACAACGCAGGACTGCCGCCGGGGCTGGTAACCAGATGGCGACAGCATCTGCTCTCTATGCTGAGCACCGTTACTGCCACGGACGGACACTCGAATAGCTGGGAGCCTTGGCGGGATCTCTTCAGGCCCCGGACAACCCGGGGAAATTTGCTGACCCCAAGCCATGCAGAGAACGGAGCAGGATCTCCTGTGCTCAGAGCCAGCCTGAGGCATGTACAACGCCTGTGTGTGGCCAGAATGGACCCCGTACTTCTGAGTCCTTCATTCATCTAGCAACCTCCTCCCAGCCTACACCTACAGGCTCCCACCATGCCTGCTGTGACCCTTCATTGAAACATGTTCTGATCAACCACCCACCCTGCACCCCAGCTACTCTGACCCCCAGCCTACTTTCCTCCCTCCTATCATGCTACATGACTTCCTAGGGCCCCACATCCTGCATCAATCATAGCAGGCTCCTCCCAACCTAGCCGCCTACGATGCTGGTACTGCAGTAAGGACTAACCCGATCTCCCAACGAACGCACTTTAACGCCGCTGGGTGTCAGATAATAATATAATAAAATAATAATAATAATAATAATAATAAGATGCAGCACAGCAAGTGAACACGGCAGCCATTGGCCATGAGTAGCAGAGGGAGTTTGATTTCGTGGCTGAGACACTGGCTGCGGAGACGTGGGTTTGATTCCTGGCTCTGCCACCGACTCCCTGAGTGGCCTTGGGCAAGTCGCTTTGTCTGTACGTCAGTTCCCCACCCATAAAATGGGAATGGTAGCTCTGCCTTGTCTGTTGAGCCTCTTGCTATGTGCCTGTACAGCTCCCTAAAACCAATAAAAATTATCCCTCAACCCTTCCCTTGTGCCAAGTTCTCACCCTTCCTTCCAAGTCTGGGCACTGCTTTAGCATTCATTTCTAGGACATTTTGTACCCATCTCCATAGGTACATACAGCACGTTAATCAGCCCAGCAGTCAGGGAGTTACTGGTGGCAGCAGGAAGGTTGCTGAAACCCGCTCAATGGGCCAACATGCTCTTTGCTTTCCCATGAGCAATCCTCTCTTCTCCAGGCCTGCCTTCGTTTGGCCCTGGAAATGGAAAAAGAACTTAGTGCAACAGGTGGAGCCTTAATTACAGCCTGTCTGAGAGCATGAGCAGATTCTGGGCCCAGTGGATTGTAGATCTGGGGGAAAAAAAACCCTGACCACTGCAGACTTCTGCAGGAGCACCTGCGTGGCAGCCCAGCACGTATGTAGATGTTCTGAATAACACAGCGTGTGTGTGTGTGTGTGTGTGTGTGCGCGCGTGTGCTGAACAGCACGACACTCATGTACGTGCTACCGTCGAAACTAGAGATGGAACAAACCTGTTGACACATTTATTAATTCCGATGTCAAAGCCAGAAGGGACCATCCCAATCAACCAGTCAGACTGTCTGTACAACACATGCTGGACCGTCCAACCTAGTGATCCCAGAACTCAGCCCAACTACTTGTGATCCAGCTAGAGCCGTTCCTTGAGGAAGATTTATACCAAACATCTCAAGTGCCCCTGGAGGGTTCTAAGCTATATGTACAAGCTACAGGTCAAGTCACGCAGCCAGAAATGAAGGCAGCAGCCTCCCACCAAGGGGGGGGGGGGAAATCCAACACATTCCAGTTACAGCTCCCAACCCTGAGTGCAAACCCCTCCCTTCCCAAACACCACCTCTGGTCCTCCACTGCTACAGGCGGAACAACTCACCAAGGTCTGGGGAGAGGAAAGTGGCCCCTTACAGGTCTCTCTCAAATCACCATCTCTTCTTCCAGCCCCTTTCCAGGGGGCGGGTTATGGTCTAGTCAGTGGCTCATGCCAGGGCACTGGGTTCTCATCCCAGCTCCATCAGCCTCATGACCTCGAGCGAGACACTGAATGCAAAATTGTCAAGAGCAGCCTTGGACGCTGAGGGGGCCTCGGGTGGCTTTTCCCCTGGTGGAACACGGACTTCCCTGGGTGTGCTTGGCACGGCAGGAAATCAGGCCTCAGCCACCAGACATCTGCGATCAGAAGCAGGCTCCTAGTGTGGATGGAGAGAGAAGTGTGACCGGCTGAGGGGAATGCCAAGGGGTGTCAGTAAGAGACTGGACCCAGCTGGGGCAGAAAGCTTTAGCCAAAACACCGCAGTTTAATCAAAGAAACACAAGGCCCCTGGAGGCCTTTTATTTACACCAGTGTGAATCAGGAGTAACCACACTGAAATCAGTGGAGTGACACCAGTGTAGGGCAGTGCGGACTGAGAGAGAATGGGCCCGATTTTCATTTACACCAAGGGTACGTCCACACACCGAGGTACACCCGAACTCATAGGCGCCGACTCCGTGGGTGCTCCGGGGCTGGAGCACCCACAGAAAAAAATTGGTGGGTGCTCAGCACCCACTGGCAGCTCCCTGTGGCCCCGCCCCGCCCCCCTGCTCCAGCTCACCTCTGCCTCTGCCTCCTCCGCGATCGTGCCGCCGCATCCTGTTTCTCCCCCCTCCCTCCCAGCGCTTGCACCGCGAAACAGCTGATTCGCAGGGCAGGGAGGGGGAACGCCGCGCACTGGGGGAAGAGGCGGGGCCGGGGCAGAGTTAGGGCGGGGACTTTGGGGATGGGGTTGGAATGGGGCCGGGCCGGGGATGGGATGGAGTCGGGGTGTGGCCAGGGGTGGGGAAAGGGGCAGGGGGGCGCGGGCACCCACTGGCGCCGGATAAAGTTGGCGCCTATGCCCGAACTAGTTTACATCAAATAGCAGGGAAGCTGCAGCAGCCCGGGCATCAAGCCCACCCAGAATCCTGGGTAATGACCCAGATTCGTAGCCCATGTGACCATGGCTTCACTGCTAACGACGCGCACACCCCCCAGTTGCAATGTAGACATACTCTAAGGCTCTGCTCTGGCAGTGTAAAGTGGATGCAATGCAAAGACGCCTTATCAGAGTATAATGTTTATATGATATGTATAGTATTAGGAGATGAGCAAACATGTGACTTAGTTCGGGATCAGGCCCAGCGTGGGTCATTTCTGCAGACCCTGCACTGCGAGAGCCAAAGTGGTGTCAATACGTGGGAGCACCCACCAGCTCCTCCTTTTGCTCAATACGCTTTCCCTTTGGGATGCGATCCTGCTGGCAGCTCAGCTTGGCCTAGCTTCGCGCCGCACGGCAGAGCAGAACGGGCTTGTCTGAGCTGCGGATGGTGAAGCAGGCAGCTCTCACAAGCTGACAGACCACTGGAAAAAAGAAACGCGAGCCCAGCTCAGATTTCTCTGTTACGCCAGCTCCAGCTGCCAAACCAAAAAGACCCCAAAAAAATTCACTCTTGGTCTCTTGATCAATTTAATACCATTTCCTTCCCATGGCAAGCTCCCTCTCCTTCCGAACCCCTGCTCGTCCTGCCACCAAGAGCCTGAGAGGCCTGGATGAAATGTGACTTTTCCATAAAAAAAGAGGCAGTTTTTTTTCCTGGGTGCTGTATGGAAACGTTAATGAAAACATAACACATTGCAGCTGGCTGGCTCAGTGTCTGCTGCACAGGACTCCGAGTAAGGAGCTGCCACGTCTGTTATGTGGCTGGGAGTCAGGAGACCAGAGTTCTAATCCTGACTCTGCCACTGACCTGCTGGGTGACCTTGGGTAAGTCACTGCCCCACTCATCCTAGCCCCTCGTAGATAGAGATTAGCTTAATCTCTGAAATATGGCTTCATATCCCCTCCCAACATTTTTGCTAGCATAAAAGCACTTGGAGATCCCTGGATGGGAGGCATTGGAGAAGCAATATTATGTCTACGTGTTTTTTCTTAAAGTCAGGAATTGTTTAAAATCAACGCCCACCGTAAGTAATTCCATTGACTTCGGTGAGCCCAGCAGAGTTACACCACAGGTGGGTTTGACCCAGCGTGTTAGATCCATAACCTGAGGCTGGATTTAAATAACTTTCTCGTGCTTAGGTTATAATTTGCTTCGGTTAAACATGACTCAGATAAAGGATAGCAGGCTCCATCCAGCTCAATACACTGTGGAGTGCTGTTAACATAGACAATGAATTCTCATATAGACAACCAAGGAGAGAGACATTGCCACATGGGCAAGACCAGTACTTGGACTCAGGACACCTGGGCAAGTCATTGTCCTCCTCTGTGCCTCAGATTCCCCTCTCGCCCTTTGTCTGCATAGATTGTATGTTTGGGGCTAGAACTGTCTTTCACTAGGTGTCTGTACAGCACCCAGCCCAATAGGGACCTGACCTCAGTTGAGGCCTCTAGGTGCTACTGTTGTACAAATAATAAATGGGAGCAAGGCTTCCACTCCACCTGCCCAAGTCTCATGCTTCAGGGCCTTCAGCAGGTGACCTGCAGGGGTCAGGAAGGATTCCCCTCTCCCCCGCAGAATTGGCCAGGTGCATTCTGGGATTTCAGGGGCTTGGGGACTTCAGTGATTATCCATGACTGGAGACAGGCCTGCACTGTACAAGAGGTCACAGCCCTTGCTGGCCTTGAACTCTGTGAAAGCTGAGTTTACCTCTGACCAGCGGACATGACAAAACCTTGTCTTCACTGGTCCCGGGGTTGTAGTCAGCTGAGCCAAGTGCTAAGAGATGGGGTTTAACCAGGGAAATTTCCTAAAGGAGACATGTCTTTAGTCTGGAATCTCATCTCTCTGGCCAAGGCACCAACCACCTTGGCATCTACGCACTGAACAAAACAATAGAGCTCAAGAAACGCCACCCTCCTCTCTCCGCAATGCCCCTGTGCTCAGGTGGGGAGCAGGTGTTTTATGGGCTGGGCTCTGGGGTGCCCCTCTCTCATGCTGGGAGGCTGCAGGCCTTACAACCATGTTCTCAGCCAGATCAGATGGCAGAGGTAAAGATGCCTACGCCCTGCCGCAGTAGCATTTCCACATCTTCCAGCAGCGACAGCACTAGAGGAACAGCGTGAGAACATCTACCTGGCTCGGACCCTGGACACCCCCTGGCGGAGAGGAACGCAGCATCGTCAGCACCACGTGTTAAAAAAACCATCCGATTTTTAAATACATTTGAATACATTGTTCATTATGCCTATTGGCTGTCTGCTGCCGGAGCCTTTCTGAGGGAGGGTCCNGACGGTCCCGATAAAATTGGGACGTCTGGTCACCCTAGGACCGCTGGATCCTAGGAGCTGTACAGACAAAACAAAAAGATGGTCCCGCCCCCAAAGAGCTTGCAAATCGAAGCAAAACCCATTGTTTATGTCTACACTGTACAGTTAGCCCTGACTCGTACCCTGGGTTTAGCCTACAGCCAGTCTACCATCTCCATATACAATCCTCTGCCCCAGGTTCAGAGGTGCTGTCAGCCATGCTAGCTAGCTCCCAGGTTCTGCTTTCACTCGCGCTGGAACCAGTGAGGATGCCGGCTAAACTACCTGAGAGGCGATAGCCCTCCACTGCATGCTCCCAACTCCCTCCGCAGGACCCTCACAATTGATTGGGAAAGAATCCTACAGCCCGGCGGCCCGGAGATCCTTGAAATCTCGCCCTAGCCCCACACAAACACAGAAACAGTGAGGACGTAGCAGGTCTCGCGGTGTTCCTCTAACCCAGGGGGAGGTAACCTATGGCACGGGTGCCGAAGGCGGCACGCGAGCTGATTTTCAGTGGCACTCACACTGCCCGGGTCCTGGCCACCGGTCGGGGGGGCTCTGCATTTTAATTTAATTTTAAATGAAGCTTCTTAAACATTTTAAAAACCTTATTTACTTTCCATACAACAATAGTCTAGTTCTATATTATAGACTTAGAGAAAGAGACCTTCTAAAAACGTTAAAATGTATGACTGGCACGTGAAATTCGAGTGACTAAATGAAGGCTCGGCACAGCACTTCTGAAAGGTTGCCGACCCCTGGTCTAGCGCGGTCACTGCTCCAGCAGTGCTGGAAGGGGGTGGAAATGCTAACGGAACAGAGAGTCTAGGGCAGAGGTCCCCAAACTGTGGGGTGCGTCCCCGTACGGGAGCTACGGNCTAACGGAACAGAGAGTCTAGGGCAGAGGTCCCCAAACTGTGGGGTGCGTCCCCGTACGGGGGCCACGGTGGAATGTTTGAGGGGGAGGGGGCGCACAGCTGGGGCCTGGGCCAGCCCCCAAAGGGGGTGGGGAGGGAGCGCCACCCAGCTCTGCTCCTGGCTCCAGTCCCAGCTGCCGGGTGCCAGCCCCACATCCCAGGCCCTGGCTGAGGCTCCACTCCCAGCCCTGCCCCCAGCTGTGGCCCCAGCCTCAGCCCCCTTATCCCTGTCTGCATCCCCACTCCCGGAGCCGCAGCCCCACTCCCAGCCCTGGCTCTCGGGGGGTGGGGGGTACAGACAGGAGTAAGGGGGGGTGCAGTAAAAAGTTTGGGGACCACTGCTCTAGGGCTTCGCTGTGGGAATGCTCACACCCCTGGGCTAGGCTAACCTAGGGGCTCAGATTGGGATGCTGCTTATCACCCAGGTTACCTGGGCAGGCAGCCCATGAGCCTATATAGCACAGCTGCCTGTTAATCACCTGCCCCCAGCCACTGGGGTTTTAAGAAACGACGCCAAGTACCTTGATGCTCATAGTAACAGCCACAAGAGTTGGCAACGCCGGTAGGTCATGGTGGGCTGTCACCGTCAACCAGGGGCCGACTGAACTAGGGCAGACAGCGTCTCGTGTGGGATAGGGGAGAGAAACCCCGAACGTTTCCCGCACTTGGCAAACGGCTGACAGACAAACCAGAAGGCCCCGACCCGGCGGTGAGCGTCACTGCCAGACCGGGGCTGGTGGGGTGTGGCTGGGAGGGGAGTTTCCAGGTTTGTTTATTTATATAAAGAACTTCAGTTTTGCTGCGGGGTGGGGCGGAGCTGAGCGTAGATCCTAAAGAGACGTCTTTCTTTTCGGGAGAGCAGCAAAGGCGCTGCGGGTCGCGCGCTGGACTTTCTCCCATCCGGCTGGAAGCTGCGGAAGAAGAAAAATTCCTCCAAACCCAAAACGCTTTATTGCGAAAGTCAAGGCATGGAAATCCGTGTGCGCGAGGGCTGGTGGGGGAGGGGAGGGCCTTTTCTCTCTCTTTTAATATCTCAATTGGGCAGCTCTGGAAAGTGAGATTTAGCCCAGGGGGCCGGTAGGGAACGGCAGAGTCTCATGGCCAGGCCGAGTTCCCTCCTCCGGAAGCCCTGGCTGCAGGCTCCCCCGGCTTTGACTGGAATGCGCTGAACATGCAAAACGTTTGAGCAGCAAGGCTAGGGGACGGCCCAAGGGGGCGGCAGAGGTTAAAGAGCATCAGAGCCTAATTAATTACAGCTCCAAAATTAACGAGGCAGGTCCAACAAAAATATCATCATCTAGAAGGTCAGAAAGGGAGAGAGGCCAAAAGAACCAGGTTGATGGGTCGCGAGGTCTCGGCTTTGCTTTAAAAGCCCAGGAGCCTAGGAAGGGGAACGGCTGAGGCTCTCAGGTTAACGAACAGTGGCAGAGTGACAAACCAGCTGCAAGGATTTGGAAACCATTAAAGGATGTTTTAGGGTTTTTAAACATACTGTCGGAGCCGTTAAAGCAGCCGTTGGATTCCAAGGAAAGACAGGAAGAGAAGTTCCAGGCAATGGGTTTTTAATGCGGTGACGGTTGCAGAAAGCCCTGCCTTCTTTTAATTTGATTTTTTTTTTCCTTGGGGTCTCATTTAAACTGTTCAAACATCCTTATAGGAAACAGACCCACAGTGTTCAGCTGCAGGGAGCAGAGGTGCTGGTGGTGGGAAGCAGCAGTAGCAGCGAAACTCCCACAGTATTTGCATAAAAAAAAAATAAAACATTTTCCGAGCTGGGCTAAACTCCTCGTTCTAGCACTCAGGTCCCTTCATGGAGAGCAGCCAGGTTTGGAGTAAGGAAAGAATCTTCCCCGGGGGCGGGGCGTCGCTGGCATTTCGGCTCGGCCCAGTTTCAAGACGGGGCCCAGACGCAAAGCCCTCCCACGCATTTGAACGTTCTAGTTTGGGCGCTCGGCTCACGGGGGCGGACCCAGGCTAGAGGAAAGGGGTCACTTTTATTCCTAGGAACACGTATTGGAAATACGTTCAAAGCTTCTTCTGGTCAGCAGTGAGAAGTTGTAGCCTGGGGAAAGCAGCTAGGGTCCCTGTCACACAGACTAGCTACTAGCCGCTTCGCTCGTGAGCTCTCTGGGGAAAGTACCATCTTCATGTTATTTGTTTGCGCAGTGGCTGGGACAACGGAACCCTGATTCCTGAGTGGAGTCCTTTGGAGCTACAGGAATAAAACGATAACAATAACAAAGGACTTTAGTATCCAACACCCGTACCCTGAGGCATCTTCTATCCCAAAGTACTTTACAAATGAATCCCCCACTGAGCTGCAGCCAGCTCTGGAGTGGAACACGGCAGCTCTGTAACAGCTCAGGGGCTTCGTGCAGGAGGTGAAGGGAGAATTTAGCTAATTGGCTGAGTTGGAATTTTGGCCAGAAGCCTTGAGATGAAACACCCCCACTCTTGTGAAAAAGCCATGGGATCTTTAATTCCTGCACAAGGCCGTGGGTTTTAATGTCTCACCAAGTAGCACAGCATCCTCTAGCATCCAGCTGGAGCACTGAGCTCGGTCATGACTCTGGGGAGAGCCACCTCTGGATTCACCAGCATCTCTTCTTGCAGCAACCTGGGTTTGCCTTGGAGCTTGGCCATTCTTAGCTTGTGAGCACAAGCATGGCTGAAGGAAAACTGTTCACAGCCAGAAACGTGGCTACAATCTGTAGGCCGACAAAAACCAGAGGCGAATAATATCAGGCTTGTTCATGGGTATTTTTTTTTTAAGGACATCCAAGGTCAGGAAGACACTTCTAACAACCACCAGCAAAATTACAATGGAGGCCACTCTGGCTGCTGGTGGGTTCGCCAGCTGGTGGCCAGGCCCTGGCTGGAGCAGGCTTGCCATGGTCGGAGCTCCCCATCCAGTCCTGGTTGCCCTGTGCGGGCAGCCTGTACGTTACCGCAGCTGACACTCAAACGGACAAGTATAGTCCCTTGAGACACGGGGGGAATAGAAGGGCATTGCACCCCAGCCACACTGTTAGTGGCTGGTCTCCAGGAGAAGGTGTCCTCGGTAGCAAGTCTTACAAACACGGCCGCTCTTAGCATCACTTTCATTTCACACCCTCGTGCGCTGGGAGCCCACGCCAGACTCCCACAATGCACCAACCAGTACAAGAGAGGGATGTAGCCACAGGTGGGCCAGGGTGGCCCGTGGGCCCACCCACTTAGCACCCAGGGCCACCCAAATTAGGGCTGGAGCCTCCGAATCCACAGGCTGGGACTCCCGACCCCGGCTCGGTGTCCATCCGCCCTGGCCATGTCCCCGTCCTGCCGGCCGGGGGTAAGTCATCCCAGGCGCGGGGGGAGGCACATAGTGGGGGCGGGTCTGGGCGGGGCTAGCGCTGGGGCTGGAGACCGGGGCAGCAGTGCAGGAGAGGGACGCAGCCAGGTGGATAGATACCAAGCTGGGGTTGGGAGGGGTGGGTGGAGCTCCCCCCTCTGCCCCACAGGCACACCCCGCAGCCTGTACGCCCCGGGCAGCCTCATCTTCAGATGCCTGCTGAGCAGTAAGGGCCGCCTGGAGGGGGTAGGGGGAGGCGGGTACCCCATCCCTGCTGGTTCCCCACCCCCCCACCTGCCTTGTCATTGCCCGCCCACCCGAAAGCTGAGGGCCACCCAGTTTTCCTGTCCTAGCTACGCCACTGGTACCAGAGAGAGCAGACAGGGTGAGATTGGCTTATTTTAATCACTTCACACTTCCCCATTGGCCTCTCACCCAAATGACATTATCCGTGTTTAAACAAAAGCTGAAGTTGGGCAAATTCAGGCTAGAAATACAGGGCAAATTTGTAACAGCGAGGGGAATTAACCAGTGGAGCCACTGCCCAGTGGGTTCTCCATCACCAGAAGTCTTTCAATCAAGACAGACTATCCCCCTAGACGATGTAGCTCAAACAGAAATTATGGACTTTCTGCAGCTGTTCTTGGGGGAGATTCTCTGGTTTGTGTTAGCAGGAAGTCAGACTAGACCATCTAATCGTTCCTTCTGGCCTGGAAGTCACTGAATCTTTCCAGTCTTCTCACACAATATCAGCTGGTCCTGCTGATTCGTACTGAGCCCCTATAGTCTTCAATGCACTAAGACCTTAGAGAGCCAATGTCCTGGGAGAACCTAGTGCACTAAGAGATGGGCTGGTATGGAAACCCCTAAACCTGGCAACCCCTGGATATTCCAACTCATTGTTTCTTCACTAGACTCTCCCAGTCCTCTCTCCACTATGGGAAAAATACGCAGACACCTCTGGATGAGATCAGAGCACGGGACCGGCCGGGGAGCAGGGTGCACCGTGTCTCACCCTAGGGGAGGTACTGACTACAGAGCACCTCGATTCAGGTTTGAGTCTCGTGTGCACCTGGCAGAATCCAGCTACCGGTGGGCATGGGACTCTGCCAACTGATCGAGTCCACTCGAGGGTGCGAACGCCGGCAAATGCAACAGAGACGACCTCCCAGCCAGAAGGTCGTTAGTGCAGGACGTGAACTAATCCTGCCTCATGACGTGACGGGAGGGGGATACTGTTAGTGGAAGAGTTCTCAAAACCTTCCCAGCCCAGAAGAGAGAGACCGTGTCATAGTCACGTCCTCTGCCAGCCACTACTGCCACGCAAACTGCTGTATTTGGGGGCTTAATTGCACATGTGCCGTTAGTGACATGAAAGTCAAATTCCTTCCCTTTCCCAGCGCACCTTTCCGATATCACACGCTCGCTCCCACCTTCCCAGCTCTTCTCCATCTGACAGTCGGGTCTTCTCAGCCTTGTGCTGCTCCTTGGAACCTCCTCTCCACCGGCTTCTCCTAAAGGAGGCTACAGAGGAAGCTCCTGACCTTGCCTCCAATGGCAGCTTTAAGATCCTTTTCCTCCTTTCTCTTATAGTTGCAATGACCTCGGGGGGAGGAGACCAGGAGAAGGAGCAAGCCCTCAACAGTTGCATGTCTTGTGCGTTCCTACCTCCCACCTACATTTACTCTCCCACTGGTGCAATTTTTTTATAGTTAGGGTAATTAGCCACTGGAACACTTGAGTTAGCGATGTGGTAGCTTCTCCATCCGGTGGAGTCTTTCAGTGAGGACTGGGCATCTGTCCCTAAGATCTGCTCTCGCCAAGACAAATTATGGAACAGCTGCAGGAATCACCGCTTGAAATTTTCTGGCCTGGTTTATGCAGGTCAAACTAGATGCTCATAACGGTCCCTTCTGGCCTCAAGTCCATGGAATCCATCAGAACAGCTGTAAAGGTGGGGAAGATAGTGCCATGTGACTGGGGAGCACAGCTTGAGAATCACTGCGGTGAGGATTATAAGCCTACGCTGGATAAATGCGTATGGAATAATAATATTGCATGACCCTGCTGAGGAGAAAGGCTCTTGCCAGAAGGTGATGGGGAGTGAAGAATCCAGATCATTCCAGCCAAAAATGCCTCTCTCTTCTGGCACTCAACTTGGCTTTAAATAGCCCGTCTCTGTGCCCTTATGGTTTTAGCATTGGGACAGATGGTCAGCCCCAAGGAAAATGTTTAAAGAGATTAGGAATTCTGTCCTGGCAATGAGAAAAAAATGTGTGTGTGTCCAATTTGTAGTGGTTTTTTTGTGGAGATTTAGTTAATTGTCCCAGGTTGTTCTCCCCTCTGCCAGGCTAGCGCTGAAGGCAGTTGTGCTACAAATAGAATCAGTCACAGAAAATTCCACAGGATGGGGAAAGAAGTGGTCTCACTTGGGGACAATGGGGAGCTGCAGTTTTTGTTAATGAACTCCTGAAACATCACTGTCTCCAGGGCAGAGGAGAGACCCGTTTCTCCTCCTTTTGTGTTGGAAAAGAAATGCTGAAATCTGCAAAATCCCAACTCATGTCCTGTGCCTGGGACGCTTTGAGGTCACCGCTATCTGCAAAACATTTCCCCCCCACCCCTTCCTCATAGGAGCTAGAAAGGGTTACAAGTAGAGACATCATCTTTCTCCAAGGGTAAAGAGTGCGATTGGGGGTACTGAGCTCAAGGCGCCTTAAAAGGGGAGTGCTTTCCGGACAGCGGATTCTCAGCCTTTTCTGAAAGAGAGAGAGGCCCCCTTTGAAATGTCTCCGGTGAGCTACTCCAAGATTACTAATCACTCTGGAAAACCCAGCCACACCTTCTCCCCTTGTAAAGAACGACAAAGGAAAAAGGGGTTGGGCTCTTGAAGGAACCATGAACTATGAATACACCTTGTAATTCTCCCTCCAGGCAAACACTCCAAGCTGTTGTCAAACTGATCTTTAGGAAGAAGTGGGTTAAAAGTTTAAAATTCAGGTGGAACCATTCACAGCCTCATCTAGGTCGCAAAGGCCTTGTACTCAACTTCGTGACATGTCACGTTACACACAGCGAGAACTTGTGAACATGGAATCATAGAATATCAGGGTTGGAAGAGACCTCAGGAGGTATCTAGTCCCACCCCCTGCTCAAAGCAGGACCAATCCCCAACTAAATCATCCCAGCCAGGGCTTTGTCAAGCCTGACCTTAAAAACCTCTAAGGATGGAGATTCCACCACCTCCCTAGGTAACCCATTCCAGTGCTTCACCACCCTCCTAGTGAAATAGCGTTTCCTAATATCCAACCTAGACCTCCCCCACTGCAACTTGAGACCATTGCTCCTTGTTCTGTCATCTGCCACCACTGAGAACTGCCGAGCTCCATCCTCTTTGGAACCCCCCTTCAGGTAGTTGAAGGCTGTTATCAAATCCCCCCTCACTCTTCTCTTCTGCAGTCTAAATAAGCCCAGTTCCCTCAGCCTCTCCTCGTAAGTCATGTGCCCCAGCCCCCTGATCATTTTTGTTGCCCTCCGCTGGACTCTCTCCAATTTGTCCACATCCTTTCTATAGTGGGGGGCCCAAAACTGGACACAATACTACAGATATGGCCTCACCAGTGCCGAATAGGGGAATAATCACTTCCCTCGATCTGCGGGCAATGCTCCTACTAATACAGCCCAATATGCCATTAGCCTTCTTGGCAACAAGGGCACACTGCTGACTCATATCCAGCTTCTCGTCCACTGTAATCCCCAGGTCCTTTTCTGCAGAACTGCCGCTTAGCCAGTTGGTCCCCAGCCTGTAGCGGTGCATGGGATTCTTCCGTCCTAAGTGCAGGACTCTGCATTTATCTTTGTTGAATCTCACCAGATTTCTTTTGGCCCAATCCTCCAATTTGTCCAGGTCACCCTGGACCCTATCTCTACCCTCCAGCATATCTACCTCTCCCCCAAGCTTAGTGTCATCTGCGAACTTGCTGAGGGTACAATCCATCCCATCATCCAGATCATTTATGAAGATGTTGAACAAAACCGGCCCCAGGACTGACCTCTGTGACACTCCGCTTGATACTGGCTGCCCAACTAGACATCGAGCCATTGATCACTACCCGTTGAGCCTGGCGATCTAGCCAGCTTTCTATCCACCTTATAGTCCATTCATCCAATCCATACTTCTTTAACTTGCTGGCAAGAATACTGTGGGAGAGCGTATCAAAAGCTTTGCTAAAGTCAAGGTATATCACGTCCACCACTTTCCCCATATCCACAGAGCCAGTTATCTCATCATAGAAGGCAATCAGGTTGGTCAGGCATGACTTGCCCTTGGTGAATCCATGTTGACTGTTCCTGATCACCTTCCTCTCCTCCAAGTGCTTCAAAATGGATTCCTTGAGGACCTGCTCCATGATTTTTCCAGGGACTGTGATGAGGCTGACCAGTCTGTAGTTCCCCAGATTCTCCTTCTTTCCCTTTTTAAAGATAGGGACTATATTTGTCTTTTTCCAATCGTCCGGGACCTCCCCCGAGCGCCACGAGTTTTCAAAGATAATGGCCAATGGCTCTGCAATCACATCAGCCAGCTCCCTCAGCACCCTCGGATGCAGTGCATCCGGCCCCTTGGACTTGTGCATGTCCAGCTTTTCTAAATCATCTTTAGCCTGTTCTTTCACCACTGAGGGCTGCTCACCTCCTCCCCATACTGTGCTGCCCAGTGCAGCAGTCTGGGAGCTGACCTTGTCTGTGAAGACCGAGGCATAAAAAAGCATTGAGTACTTCAGCTTTTTCCACATCATCTGTCACTAGGTTGCCTCCCCCATTCAGTAAGGGTCCCACACTTTCCTTGACCTTCTTCTTGTTGCCAACATACCTGTAGAAACCCTTCTTGTTACCCTTCACATCCAGGGCCGGCGCAACCCATCAGGTGACCTAGGCGGTTGCCTAGGGCGCGAACATTTGGGGGGCTCGTCGGTGTAATTTTGGGGGCGGGACCTTCCGCCGCCTAGGGCGGCGAAAAAGCTGGCGCCGCTACTGTTCACATCCCTTGCTAGCTGCAACTCCAGTTGTGCTTTGGCCTTCTTGATTACACCTCTACATGCTCAAGTAATATTTTTATACTCCTCCCCAGTCATCTGTCCAACTTTCCACTTCTTGTAAGCTTCCTTTTTGTGTTTAAGCTCACCGAAGACTGTGAAGCCAAGCTGGTCGCCTGCCATATTTGCTATTGTTTCTGCACATTGGGATGGTTTGTTCTTGCGCCCTCAATAAGGCTTCTTTAAAATACAGCCAGCCTCACCTCTGCTCCACTCCAAAGTGTCAGGATGTGTTCTAGGCATCAATGGGCAGAACCATCATGATGTGGGGAGAGACCCAAAAAACCAGAAAGGGGGAAAAAATCGGGGTCATCGGGGGGCCCAGTCATCTGTTTAGTAGAGCTACAAGTTCAGCCACCTCTGCAGTTGTCTATAGATAAAAAATAGTTGGTGGCTCCAATTAACATCTTCCAGCATCATAATGCTCCCAATTTTATCTCTGCCCTTCCTCCCAATAGAGATTAACATGTTGACACCCTGAATGATTTTTCTCCCAGACAGAATGAGGAAATAGTGGAAGGGGGGCACACAGAGCTGCTGGTATAGATGGGGGAGATTAGGAGACCCTGACATGGGGGGTGGGCAGAAGGGAAAAGTGGGGTGTGGCAAAAAGGGCTAATAGGATCCTTGGAGGTATAAACGGGGAAGTAGTGAGTAGGAAGGTCATTTTTACCTCTGTGTGTGGCATTAGTGAGACCAATACTGGAATACTGTGTCCAGTTCTGGTGCCGTATTTTAAGACGGAGATGGAAAAATTGGAGAGGATGCAGAGAAGAGCCACAACGATTATTCGAATCAAGGGCTGGAGAAAATGCCCGACAGCGAGACCGACCGAGCTCAATTGGTTTAACTTCTCAAAAAGAAGATTGATAGGTGACTTAATTACAGTGCACATGTACCTGCATGGGGAGAAAATACTGGTTAGTAACAAACTCTTTCATCTAGCAGAAAAAGGGCAAACAAGAATCAATGGCTGGAAATTAAAGCCAGACAAATTCACATTAGAAATAAGGTACACATTTTTAACTGCAAGGACGATTAACCATTGGAACAAATGACCAAGGGAAATGGTGGATTTTTCATCTCGAGGTCTGAAAATCAGGACTGGATGCCTTTCTGGCAGATCTGCTTTCGCCAAACTCATACATAAGTTATTGGGCTCAGGGCTAGCTGATCTTAAACTCCATAAATCTATGGGCTGGTCTACACTAGAAAATTAGATCAACCCACCTACGTCGCTCAGGGGTGTGAAAAATCCACATCCTTCCTTGAGCAATGTAATTAAGCCAACCTAAGTCCCTGGGTACATGGTGCTAGGCCAGCAGAAGAATTCTTCCATCAACCAAGCTACCGCCTCTCAGGGAAGTGGATTACCTATGTCTCTGGGAGAACCCTTCCCGGCGGCGTAGGTCGCGTCTACACTGAAGCACTACAGCTGTGCTGCTGTAGCATGTCGAGTGTAGACAAGCCCTACAAGTTCCACAATCTAATTTACACTGCCAGGGGGAGAGTATTTGCTTTTATCGGCTTTCTTTACGCAGCCCGTGGCGAACGGCTTGAGTTAGATTTTTCAATTATGAGAATAATTCAGTTCAGACATGCCCAGAGGAAGCCGTAAGCATCCTCTCTCTCTCACACACAGGGGGCTTTTAATCTACCCCCACCCCGCGCCCCCTTCCTATCTCTCATGAGCCTAGCAGCCATTTACACAGCACTTTGGGAGCATCTAGCCGCTCAGAGTGATCGTTTGTGACAGAAGCTAAATTAGGAGCTCCTCAAGGTTTCCAATAAAGGGACAGAGTCNGCCCCCCCCCCCCCCCCCCCCCCCCACTCGCCCCCGCATGCTGCTACGGCAGCACATGCAGGTCATACAGGAGCCACAATGAGCAAAGGAGAATTCCTGCAGTGAAGACACCGCCCAGGGCTGCCGAAAGCACTCCCCCATCACGAGCCCGGGGGTAGGTGGGATGCCGAGGTGCTACGGGGATCTGGGGCAGTGTCACAGCCCAGGGCTGCCTAACTTACACCCTGGGTCATTTTATTCCTTGCAGGAGCCCGGAATCCAGAGGGCACAGAAGTGGCAAGATGCCACCGTGGGGGGTGTGTGGCACAGAATCAGACCCTTCAATTTTATATTAGAACGTGGCCTCTCAGTAGCAAAGTTCTGCCCCTAGGGCACTGGGGCTCAAGGGAATGAGAAGTGAGAGAAGGGACCCAAACAGTCTGTGGAAGCCAAAAAACAAAGAGAAAAAGTTAAAGAAACAGTTCATTTAAAGGAGTCAAAGAGCCACTTTGCCTGGAGGATTCTCGCTGGGGGCTTGAGAGCAGACCTCTTGGCCTGTTCCCCTACAGAAATGCTGTGCTGTTAGCGACCTCAGTTTCACACGGCACAGCCCCATTACGTAGGTACTGGAGCCGATGGGAAAAGCCCCATTCGTACTGCGAGACGGTTCGAACAAACAATCCCGGTTTTCCCACCGGAAGTTTGGGATGGATTCGAAGTGACCGTTTTCATTTCAGCTTAACCCTCATTTGGTTTTCCGGTTTCAAAAAAAAAAAACAACCCTGAAACAAAGTGCCATTTTTAAGTCAAAACAAAATAAATGTTTTCATTTTGTTTTGAAATGTGGATTCAAAACCAAAAAAGAATTTTATTTGTAATTGTCCTAGGGAAAAACTGACGTTTTTCCGTCAGTCAACATTTTCCCCATGAAAAATGTTGGTTTCAATGAGACTACATGTTTCGGCTGGAAAAGCTTTCCTCAAAACAAGCGTTGACCAGTCCACTTAGGAAGGGAAGGCAAGAGCATTATCCAAAGTGCCTCCTACAGCTCCATCTCCCTAGGAGATGGGCAATAAAATCCTCATACCAATCATCACTAATTTCCTGACGCTACTAATGAACTAACCTGTACCTCCCTATAGACAAAATTCAGCTAATAACCTCTTCATTTGCATAGTGCCTAGAAGAATGAGTTCCTGATATTGATGGGGGGCTTCTGGATGCTGCAAATAGAGGTAACCTATTAGGATTAAATAAGAAAGGTTCTAATTTTATTCCTCCAAACCACAGTCTCTGCAGGTGGCCCATCAGTGGATGCAGAGAAAGCCTTTGCCAGGTGAGACTGATTTACAGTGCTGCCGCGCATGGGGTTCTGGGATTCAGCCCTACCTTCCAACCCCTTCCTCCACAGCCTGGATGAGCAGCTTGAATTCAGATTCTGTCTAGTTCCCAGCAGGAGTCAGAGAAGAGCGTCCTTATGACCCCCTCTTCTTTGCATTAGCAATCAAGACTCTGCCCAGTATTATGCACAATAGCTCAAACAGAGCAGGCCCATAAGAGTCTGCCCAAGCTGGTTTGCGCTCTGGTACCTCGCTCCTTTAGCAAGACTGCGGCACTGCAGTACCTCTGTTTGTTAACTCTGTTGAATGGTTTCAATGAACCCTTTGTTTCAGAATATCGCCAGAAATGATAGTCCACAAGCAGCAGACACCCTGAGTCTGATCTTGTTCTCATGGAAGGCAATCGGTGTTTTGTCACTAGTTTCAATAGGAACAGGATGATGCTCTGGTCTGCAATGATTGGTTTGTTTCTATCTATTCATAGAACATCAAGGTTGGAAGGGACCTCAGGAGGTATCTAGTCCAACCCCCTGCTCAAAGCAGGACCAATCCCCAACTAAATCCCGAAATGGCCCCCTCAAGGATTGAACTCACAATGCTGGGTTTAGCGGGCCAATGCTCAAACCATTGAGCGATCCCTCCCCCGTGTGGCATCTCGGCTGGCGTGTCTGTCTGCCAATCCCTTCTGCTGGATGGAATCAAAGCCGCTCCACTGTGCCGCAGAGGTAGTGCGAGTCAAACATTTTCCATCAAGCAGCTTTGATTGAAAATTGGGTTTTTAACAGAGCTAAATTTTTGGTGAAAGCACCTGCTTTCCATGGGAACCTTTGTTGAAAAACACCCCGGGGGGAGGTAGGGCAGGGCAGGGGGGAAATTGATTTACAGCTGAAAAGCAAAATATTTCCATTTTGGAAATGCCACTGCAGTGATTCATGGGAGTTGTATGCCTCATGCTTCCATTCTCCTTCCTAGCTGGACTTCATCTCCCATCATGCACCACAGCCATGCAATAGCTATGATGCACAGCCATCTCCTTTACCAATCAACTGTAGTGTATAGTCAGTGCTAGTCATGCACTTAGAACTCCCCCTTCTCCAAATGAGCAGTTCACTCCGTTTCCTTGTTCAGGTTTCAGAGTAGCAGCCGTGTTAGTCTGTATCAGCAAAAAGACCAAGTACTCCTGTTCTTTTTCCTTGGTCAGTTTCACTAGGCAGTGGCAGTCACTTTCGGTGTCACTGCCTAGTGAAACTGAACAAGGAAAAAGAACAAGAGTACTTGTGGCACCTTAGAGACTAACAGATTTATTTGCGCATCAGCTTTCGTGGTCTACAGCCCCCTTCTTCGGATGCATAGAATGGCACATACAGTAAGAAGATCTTTATACATACAGAGAACATGAGAAGGTGGAAGTAGCCATAGCAACTGTAAGAGGCTAATTAATTAAGCGAAGCTATTAACAGCAGGGCAGAAAAACTTTTGAAGTGATAATCCAAATGGCCCATTTCGGACAGTTGACATGAAAGTGTGGGGCTGCTTCAACATGGGGAAATAGATTGAATTAGTGTACTGACCTAGCCATTCCCAGTCTCTGTTCAAACCTAAGTTAATGGTATCTAGTTTGCATATTAATTCAAGTTCAGCAGCTTCTCGTTGGAGTCTATTTTTGAAGCTTTTCTGTTGCAAAATTGCCACCTTAACATCTGTCACTGAGTGATTAGAGAGGTTGAAGTGTTCTCCTACTGGTTTTTGAATGTTATGATTCCTGATGTCAGATTTGTGTCCGTTTATTCTTTTGCGAAGAGACTGTCCGGTTTGGCAAAATGTACATGGCAGAGGGGCATTGCTGGCACATGATGGCATATATCACATTGGTAGATGTGCAGGTGAACGAGCCCCTGATGACATGGCTGATATGATTAGGTCCTGTGATGGTGTCACTTGAATAGATATGTGGACAGAGTTGGCAGCGGGGTTTGTTGCAAGGATAGGTTCCTGGGTTAGTGTTTTTGTTGTATGGTTGCTGGTGAGTATTTGCTTCAGGTTGGGGGGAATCATAATATTCAAAAACCAGTAGGAGAACACTTCAACCTCTCTAATCACTCAGTGACAGATGTTAAGGTGGCCATTTTGCAACAGAAACGCTTCAAAAACAGACTCCAACGAGAAGCTGCTGAACTTGAATTAATATGCAAACTAGATACCATTAACTTAGGTTTGACCAGAGACTGGGAATGGCTCGGTCATTACACTAATTGAATCTATTTCCCCATGTTGAAGCAGCCTCACACTTTCGTGTCAACTGTCCGAAATGGGCCATCTTGATTATCACTTCGAAAGTTTTTCTCCCCTGCTGTTAAGAACTTCTCTTAATTAATTAGCCTCTTACAGTTGGTATTGCTACTTCCACCTTCTCATGTTATCTGTATGTATAAATATGTTCTTACTGATTGTTCCATTTTATGACTCAGAAGAAGTGGGCTGTAGCCCTCGAAAGCTGATGCTCAAATAAATCTGTTAGTCTCTAAGGTGCCACAAGTACTCCTGTTCTTTTTCCTTGTTCAGTTTCACTAGGCAGTGGCAGTCACTTTCGGTGTCACTGCATTCCTAGATCATTGCGTCACCATCTGCGTCACCAGTTGTTTCTTTTGCTCTTTATACAATAGGAAGGAACCACATAGGAGGGGTCCAAATCACCGGGTTTACTAACTATATAATATACAACGTGCACAACCTACCTACATGCACACGTGTAGCCCATGTGCCTAATAGGGAGATATCTCTTTAAGAGCCCCATTGGCGGGAGGTCGGAGTGAGCTGTGGCTGGTCATTATTGCTAGGCGGATTTAGCACTCCACATCCAGACGCTTCTGGAATTGGGGGTGGTAGTTTTGGGTTGGCTCCAATAGGTTCCCTGTTGCTGGGGTCAGAGCCCATGAGGGCCAGCAGTCAGGGCAGCTGCTTTGCAGAGGGCCATGTGCCTTGGGTGAGTTGGGGGAAGCTGAGCCCAGGAGCAGGAAGCAGGCTGTTGTGCCTAACTCTGAAGCATTTTGCAGGAGGGTTTTCTTTAAATCTGTGCACTTAACTGAGTGGTTGGTTAATCAGTCAGCTGCCTGGCTAGCAGTGATTTCAGCAGGGGAAGAGTCTGCCTGGATTCCAGCTGAAGATCCCTACAAGCAAGGGGGGGGAAGATTCTGTTTTAGACTCAGCAGACTGTCTAGATTTGGTGATCAAAGACGCTAACGGAGACTTAGGTGAACAAAACCTGAGCTTTTGGGAACGCTCAGTTTCTTCTCACTGTGCTTCTTTGAGGACAGAACTGTTCAATTTTTAATTAGTTTTCTTTATTGATGTTTATGTATAATTGAAGGTAATGGCTGTGGATTATAAAATAGCCATGGCCTGCTGTAAAAATTAGATTATTTGTTTCTTTTATCATAAGATTTTATAAAGTTATTTAATTAAATTCATTTCTTTAGTTCCTTTGGGGACTTGAAGGTGGGGAGGTTGCCCCTGGGCAATCCTTGCTGAAAATCCTCGGAGACTGAACGCTGGGTCTCCAGCTACTTTCTATGGGAGTTGGGTTTTTCTAAGGCACTGGAGATGGGAAATGAAGTGAACGCTGATCCACCCAAAGGTTACACACGCTGCTGTTCTAGCCACCTGGACAATCTAGAGCAGCGAGCTCCTGCGCAGTGTGAAGGAATATTACCCTGTTCCTATACACAGCAATCAGATTTTCAGAAATGTTCAACACCCCAGTGAGATTGGAAAATCTGGCCACTTCCTCTGGGACCTGAACGGGAGCAGAGCTCTTTTGAGACATCTGACCGAATTGGGGCTGCTGAGCATTGGGAACCCAGGCTCATTAAATCTCAGGTGTCCCTGTTTATGATGCTATTCTGCCTGTTGGTTCATTGCCATCGCCGCTAACAGGTCAGTTCTGATCCTGGCAGGGTGACCAGACAGCAAGGGTGAAAAATTGGGATGGGGGCGGGGGTAATAGATGCCTATATAAGACAAAACCCCAAATATCTGGACTGTCCCTATAAAAATCGAGACATCTGGTCACCTTAGAGCCTGGTCAATATCTATGGCTGGGAAAACTCAATATGGAAAACTTAAAAAACCCAGCATGAAATTAGGCTAATGAGCCCTAGCAGAGTGCCCTGGATAGGTTGTTCGGGTGCAGTTTTTGGCATTGAAGGAAGGGGCCTAAACAGAAAGTGAAAGAGGCAGCAGCATGTGGGGAGGGAGGGAGTGAAACAGGAGCAGTGCTTTGCTAAATTATAAGCTGCTGATGCCAGAGAGCTGCAGAGAGACAGATTCCACTTGTCAGAAAGGTCAGCGCGAGGGAAATAATTTTGGTCACGTCTGGCTCCAGCTGGCTGGGTTTTAAGAAGGTCTGATACTGGAATCTGGTTTTACAGGAAGGCTACAAAGCAAGTACCGTAAATGGGGGGAGAGGGAGAAACAGAGCCAAGGGACTAAATCCGCTGTGATCTCGCAATCTTTTTTTTGAACATGGTCCAGTCCACTCCTCACTTTGTAATAGCAGCTCTGGGCACCTCTCCTCCTTCCAGGCGCCAAAGGAAATCAAATATAGAATAGGTACTGAAGACGTACAATAAAAACCAGCCCCTTTTCTCAGGAGGTCCTTGTGCATTCATAGGGAAACATTTGCAGAGCCGTTGAGGGCTCTGCACAGGGAAAATGCTCCCCTCTTCCAAAGTGAGCTGGGGCTTGTTGCATCCTGTGGGGAGCCAGCCACTCCTCGCAGCTGGGCCAGAGGCCTGCGAAAAATGTTTGAATGGCCACACCGAAAACCACGCTGTGGTTTTTCTGCTAAGCCGTTCATGGAAATCGTTGAAAATGCTGGCACTTGGAACAAGGCTGGATTGCAAGCGCATTCCTGCAGAGGTTCCTGTGCGGGCCAGGTCTGGGCCAGCGGCAGTGGGTTAATGCACTCTAGTCTATAGCCTTTTCAACCCTGCATGGCAGGGCCATGCCGCCCAATGGAGCGGCAGTCTGAGCACAGGAATGGCCCAACCAAGGACAACAGGGGTCTGGGCAGGAGCAGGGGGTATTAGCAGAATGATGTGGGAAGAGATTTGAAGATGACCTCGCTCAAACCAGGGATCTCAGTGTCTCACTTTCACACCAGTAATACTGTAATAAGTCCACAGCTACCTCAGGCTCCAGGTCTGTCCTTGTGCTGCACACCGTGCAGAAGTTTGGGTAGGTAGGGGGAACAGAACCCAGCGCTTCCTGCTGCAAAAGCACAGGCGCTGACTACTTAAGCTACAGGAGAATCTCCTCTGTTCTTTGCAGTATAGCGGCTATGACACACCACTGAGCAGTTTCAATTCTATCCACCAGTACCATACACAAGCCCGCTCATTACAGTCTCATTGACCTATACAGCAGCTGTCTGTTACTTTAGGTCTAGCACAGTGAGGCCCTGATCTTGGTTGCCAGCAGATGCTACCATAAAACAGATAATCACACAAATACTGGGCCTTATCATGCTCCCACTGAATTTCCATGGCAAACTCCCATTGGCTTCCATGGGATTTGGCTCCGGGTCATTGTTTGCACTCACATATCCATCAGCTGTGAATAAAATGCCTGGCGTTTAGTCATAAGTTAAGGTCCGTACATGAATTGGAATAAAGAATTGAATATTCTTAATACACTACATCTAACATCATATATATCGTTCAGAAATTATAGGGAGAGAGAGGAATCATGTTGCCCCGCCACGTAAGTACAGCCAGCTCTAGGGTGGAACATGGTCACTGTTTAACATCCCACAGCAATGCCACCCAATAGTTGAGAGGAGGAAGGAAAGAAATACTTCTCCAATAGAAACTACAGGGGGAATTCAGCAAGGTCGAATGGAATTAAGCCCTTATCACACCAGCTTCATCACCATGTTGCCTGACTCTAAAGTATTTAGACACCCAACTGCCACTTCTTTCAATGGGAATGAGCTGCCTAAATACCTTTGAGGAACTGAGTTTGAGTGTCTTACACCCCGACTCTTGCAATAGGCACCAGGAGTTTGGGACCGCCAGGTTCACGTCGTGTCATCAGGACACATTCCCTCCAACTTGACCTCTGCCACGTAAACATCAACACAACGTGCCATTTGCATCGACGGACAAGTGACCGATCACAGAGATTTCTGAAGTGAGATGGGACCAATTAAAGGCCAAGATTTTCCAGCGTGACTCGTGACTGACAGAGCTGTGATTTTTTTTTTTTGGCACGCTCCACTTGAGAACCCTTTAGGAGGCCTGGTAGGCAGAGGGAAAGCGCTTGACACTTTCTGAAAATCAGGCCTCTTGAAGGGGTCTTAGGTTGGACACCCCAAACATATCTCTATCCATCACTTGTAGCTTTGGAAAGTTGTGTCCACGGTATATTTAGATTGTAAGCTCTGTGCGGCAGGTACCGTCTTTGTTTGTGGCACAGTGGGATCCTGCTCCATGTCTCCTAGGTGTTACAATAAAATAATATGGTCATTTAAAAAAAAAAAAATACAGCATCCTTGCTGTGGTTCCATCTCTAGCCTGCCCCTGCCCTGTTGTCATGTCCTGAAGCCCCCGTGGCTCCGAGCTTATGAAAAGACAGACAAGCTCTCTGGTGCTCCCTGCAGAGTTACCGTCCTTTCGCTCCAGCAAAAGGCCCTTCAGAGCAAGCCTCAGTTTGATATTACTGTGGGAGAGCGAGAGAGGTCTAGGGCTAAGAATTATGCTACCAGCCCTCATTACCTAACTGGTCATTAAGTCTCTGCTCTCCCAGGCCCTGAAAGCAACCGGGACATCTCCTCGCTGTGCCTTTTGGAAATAGAGTGCAACAGAAGCGTAGAAAGGTTCCCAAAGCTGCCCCGTGTAAGCGGCAAATTCCCCCTCTCGGTCTGGGACCGGCAGTTCAGAGGGATAACCATCACCATATGGAGCTGCTTAAGTCCTACGGCAACTGAGAAGAATTTGGCTCCTGCTGGGAGCGGGAGGCATGAGAGAGGCCAAGCTTGCAGGCAAGGCTGAGCTACTGCGGCAGCGAATCCAGAGGCGCTGCTCCTGGGAGGAGGGCCAGGGAGGGAGAGCAGAAATCCTCAGCTGCTGGCCCAGGCCAGTGGTTCACATTCCACTCCAGGGTCATTGGCAGTGCCATTATCTTGCATTCCCTTGCAGAGCCTAGAATTCGCTCCAGAACCTACCTTGGCCAAGGGCTGCCCCATGCGGGAACCAAATGCCTCGGCGTTAACCTTTTAACTTCTGACTCAGGGCAGGGCTGTCTCCTCGGGGCTTTCACCCGTGTCCCCTTTTTGAAGGGAACTCAGCCTGTGTCCTTTCACCCACCCTAGACGCTCTGTCAATCGCAATCCAGGTACGAGGCAGGTATTGCTTGGCCAAGCTCCGGAGACCCTTGTCCTTCTCTCTTGGGCCACTGCAGTGCTTTTAAATCTGTGGGCCCGATCCTCCTCTCGCTCAGCCACTCACAGGGGCATCAGGCAGAGGAACTCCACGGCAGTCAGTGGGGATCACACTCAAAAGTGCTCTGCACTCATGAATGGCGGAAAGGATCTGGTGAGGCTGAGAGGCGCGTGCGGGAGAGAGACAGGGAAACCAAGAGGTTACATGACTGCCCCAGCTCACACAGGGAGCCCTCGGTAAGAGCAGGAGGAGAAGGCGGATTTCCTGTCCCATGAGTGAGTCACTCCTCTCTTTCCCCTCGCTGCCATGGGGGCTGTTATGGAGACACCGGTGATAGAAAATACAGTGCCCGTCACCAGCCCCAGCATAGTCACAGCTTTGACCGAGAGGTTTTAGGAGATTGAAGTGTGAGAAAAGCCAGGAGGCCCCTTTCCCTACATCACCTTTTTATGGGCTAGGTGCTCTGTAAGGTCCTGATCCTCCAAAGGTATCTAGGCACCGCCCTCCCATTGAAATCAGCTGGGCACCTAGACACCTTTGGGAGCTGGGTCGATGGGCCTCGGCTAGATCAGCTGGTACAGAGCCGCTGAGCGCAGCCGGAAGATCATATGACCCCCCACACCAAGGGCGCGTGTTAGATCCTGTTAGACCTTTCTCTGCTAGATCGAAGAGCCCATATCAAATATTTGGTCCCCATAGATCACCCCATCAAGTCACCCCTTAATCTTCTCTTTGTTAAGCTAAACAGATTGAGCTCTTTGAGTCTATCGCTAGAAGGCAGGTTTTCTAATCCTTTGATCATTCTCATGGCTCTTCTCTGGCCCCCCCCCCCCCTCCCCATTTTATCAACATCCTTCTTGAAAGGTGAGCACCAGAACTGGACCCAGTGTTCCAGGACTAGTCGCACCAGTTGCCAAATTCAGAGGTAAAATAACCTCTTTACTCCTAATTAAGATCCCCCCGTCAAGTCCTTACCCCACTCTCTTGATACCTTCAGGAAGAGAACAGGAGAGCTGTGGAATAGTTCAGACTTGGAAAGGGGGAAAAAATATTCCCCAACGCCTATCAGCAGATCACCAAGCACTTTACAAAGGAGGTCAGGGTCCTTATCCTCATTTTACAGATGGGGAAACTGAGAGGGGAAGCGACTTGCACCAACATCACCCAGCAAGCCTGGGGCAGAGGGGGGACTAGAACCCAGACCTCCTGAGTCAGAGGCCAGCGCTCCAGCCACTCAGCCACACTGCCTCCCATGTCACAATGCTCAATGGTGAGCTCACCAGTGAAGGAAGGCTGTGGCTGGGGGCCAGGGGGCGATTCTGCACAGTCCTCTCTCTGGCTAGAGGATGACAATCGCTGAGATTCTGTGGGCTGAGTCACTGCGCGGCATCCCCCAGTAACAGCCGTCAAGCCGGGGATAGGGAGGTGGAAGCTGGCACCAGGTGTGGGTGGCCATGCTGCACGGGATTCTCTTTTCAGAACTCAGGCTTCTTCCCCTGGTGCCCAAGGAAACTCCATTCGCTATCAGCAGTAGTAGAGCTTTTAGCTTCTTTTCAGGCAAACACCCGAGCGGGTCTAATTTCCAACGCCCAGACGGCAGGCGCACAAGCCAATGGGTGAACCAGGTCTGGAGGGGCCATCGCCCCAGAGAACAGCTTCCTCCATAATCACAGGGCTGTTTATTCATGCTCTGGAAGAAAGACTAAGCCAAACACACTGTCTCCAGCTCCCATCTGCTCGCTGGCTTCAGCTGGCTTTCTCCTGTGCTTGTTAGCGCCCTGTCCCCATCCCTCCACTGGGCGACACCGCCCTCCAGCCGCTGAATGATTCCAGGGCCTCTCCTTCCTCCTTCCCTCTGCCATGGGGATGAGCCCAGTTGGGGAGCAGGAGTCCTGCTGGGCCCTTGGCAAACTCCCCCCACCTGTCTGAACCTTAACTGCCCGCCCACATGAAGCTTTATCACTCGGGTCACAGTAGCACCTTGCAGCTCACCGCCCTGCCACATAGTATGAGGCAGTCCCTGTCCTCAAGAGCGTATGTGTCCCACTGGTCAGCGTGTGTTGTGCGTCTGATCCACGGGAATGTGAGTCTGTTACAGACCCTGGTTCTTTAGCTCACGCTACAGAGGCTTGCGCTATTAGTGCTGGAGGTCCCTGGTGCTGGCCTCGATGGCAGCTCTCAGCCTTACAATCTATATAGACAAGACGGGGGGGAAACTGAGGCACGGGGAGGGGATGTGACTTGCCCAACCCAGCCTGCCAGTAGCAGAGCCAGGACTAGAACCCAGGTGTCCTGCTGCGTGCCCTAGACCCAGGCTCTACAGCCTGTCCTGCCCGATCCGGGACAAGGCTGGGTGCCCCATGGAAGAGCCTGTCCTAGAAGCAGGTGGCTACTCAGGAACCCCTCCCCGAGAGACAGTCACTGTCCAAATGGGCCAACTCGGGGACAGCTGAGCACGCTAAGGGTTAAACATTTGGCTGTGTGTCAGTGAGTCGGCTCAGGCTTAGAGATTAAATGTAACGAACTGGGCTCTTTTTAATGGAGGACGTAACCCTCTGCTCACTGGCGACCCGAGAGAGCAAAGCTTTTCCCAGCGACCTTAATATCAATGATTAACTGGGTTTGCTGGAGCAAAATCCTCATTTATTCCCTGTGAGTCCAGCTCCGCAGACATTTGCCCTCCTTTCGACCAGCAAGCTGCCTGCGGGAGATTCAAAGGGGGGAGGGCTGGAGTTGATTTGATAATGATCCAATACTCCCAGGGGAAAGTAATCTAGACAAGCAAGGGGACTGGTTAGGTCTCTCACAGGCCAGCTGCACCTCCTCTGGGAACGGTGCTGCACACCATGATAGATTGTGGTAGGAACAGACCTGGGCCCTTATTTAGGGGCCCGAGTTGAAAATCTGATCCCAGCTGTGGGTGCCGAACCCTCGAAAACGCAACCCCAAGGAGAGAGATGTTTTTGGCCTCCAGGGCTGCGAATCTGGCACTTCTCCCTCCGGCAGCAAATTTGCTTTAAAAAAATAAAACCCCAAAACCAAGCAGCGCCGTGGCAGGCTCCCCGTCTGGCTGCAGATGGGCGACCGCTGCTAAAGATAACGCTCCGGAACAGCCCAGCCCTGGGACTCCTCCCCCCACCGCGTTTCCAATTGAACTGTAAGGGAAATTAGCGTCCCCAATGAACTGCTGCGAGTTAAACATTGACTGACACCTTCCGTCCTGATGGCCAAACAACACTAGGCCGGAGCCTCACTTTCCTGCTCCTGAGTGTCCTCCCACGGCCCTGCGCAACCAAATTGACTAATTATTAACACGGGGGCCACCGTGGCCCAACAAGGAGGCATTGTTGTCCCGCAATTGCACGCCTCAGGTGTGAGAGGCTGAGGCGGGCTGCCAGAAAACCCAGGCCTCCAGCCACCCACGGAGACGACCCTGCTGGCTCTGGTCTGGAGCAGCTCTTAACGCAATAAGAAACAGGGTTGGTAGGGGGCCAGGAGTTATTACTTTGTTCAGCAGTAGGACACAGAGGCTGCACAGACACAGAGTAAGAGACAGTCCCTGCCTCAAAGACCTCGCCGTGCAATGGACACAAGGTGGGAGGAGAAACAGGTGCAGAGGTGGGAATAGAACCAGGGGTCCAACCCAGTCTCCCAGCTTCTGGACCACAAGGCCCTGCTAGACAGATAGCGGGATTACCCGAGGCTGGGTTCTGCCTGCCGGGTGACATCACCACTGTGATGGGTGAGTTCATGGCCGAGCGCCGGGACGATTGCACATCTCTGACTCACCGCTAGCCAATTTTCCGCTGTCATGTTTATGATGATAAATCACCTGCTGGGAGATGACTAATTGCTCCACCAGAGAGACGATAAAGATGTTCACAGATTTCAGATTTCCATGTAGAGCCTCTCTCTTGGAATTCTCCCTGTAAGCTTCATTTAACCCCATCTTTGTAAGGCGCAGTTCGGCTGGGGACACGCATGTATTGATTTGCAGCGCCTCAGCTTGGACGTCTCGCCCATAGCACAAAACCACTGGAAATGGCCATGTTCAGCACAGCTCAGCGAGAGCATGGCAGGGGGTCTGAACAGCTGGGAGTATTGCAGACGAGGAGTGAAATGCACTGGCAGCCCCGTAGGAATAGCAGGGGGATTGGCACAGCCGGAGGGTTGTAGGTGGGGCCCGAAGTGGCCTGGCAGAAGTGAGAATGGTGGCTGCGTGGGGCAGGACTGCAGCTCGTGATCGGCAGCTCACAGCGGACGGACGTTGCTCCACACCCCGGAGGACGAGAATGCCGGCAGGCAGCGCAGTGAGTTTCCAAGCGGCACTCTGCCTGGAGGAGAAGGCACAGAGCTGTCACTGCCAGAGAAGGGCAGACTCAGGCTGGCATAGGCTGTATTAGTAGCAGCAGAATGGTATTGCCAAGATCCCGGCCCCACTGCACAAGGCAATCCCCAAAGAGCTTACTTTTGGATAGACAAGGCAGACAAAGGGTGGGTGGGGAAAACACAGGCACAGGCGGGTTGGGGGAGGGGGGGGCAGGCGGGGGCGACTTGTCCAAGGTCACCGACCACGTCGGTGGCAGAAACAGAAATAGAGCCCCCGTCTCCTCCCAGGCCCGTATTTGAGACGGGGCATGACAGCTGGCGGGGGCTGCGCCTGGGTGGGTCCCAGTAGCATCACGTGCACTTTCTAGCGGGTTGGCAAAAGGCCCTTCGCCGTTATAGCTTGAGCGCGCGCCTTTCCCCCAGTCGCTGGCCCAATGTCTAGCCAAGGTGGAGGCAGAGGCCACACGTTCTCCCCCCCATCTTCCCCAGCCTAGGTGCCAAATATAGAAATTATCAATGATTCCTTGTTTAAAGCTGGTCTGTCTGGGCTATTTCAATTGGGAGCGCTTCGGGGCAGGGACCGTGTCTCTCTGGGTGTCTATTTAATGGGTCCCTGATCTCAGGCGGGTCCTCCAGGTGACCCTGCAAGACAATTAAATACACGCCGGTCAAGAGAATTTGTTCTCTCTTTTGACTGTTGGTTCCAGCTGAGTAATACTAGGCCCCACCTACCAATAAGGGACCAATCCTGCAGTGGCTAGGGGAGCTGGACTCGATGACCCAACAGGCCTTTTCTATTCGCAAACCTCCATGACTGAACGATCGCTGAAATGGTGACATTTCCCCTATTCTAGCAAAGCCAGGGCCACTACGTGGCTAGGGCAGAAGGCTGCTATTCATGGCACACGATGGCTCGAAACCGGAGCCGTACTGGAACACTTACTTTTGGCAAGTTCATTGAAAGATCCCACTTTGGGCTAGATCCACTCAGTGCCTGGGCCTTTGGGCATCTCTGGGTTCCCCAGGAGCCGCGTCACCACGACGCTGGGGCCAGTGAGGATGAGAGTCTGCGATACGCCGGCTGTCACGCCAGGTACTGCCCTTGGGGCGGAGGAGGGCGGATGCCACCTGAAGGGGCTGCTCTCTAAAGACATCCGGAAGGTGGAGGCTCAGACAATTGGTGGAGGAGACCTTGGATGGGACACTCAGAGCCAGGAGGGGCTCCCATATAAGCCTATGGGAGTTTTGCCATGGATGTCAAAGGCAACTGGACAGCTCCCTACAACAGTCCCCCTCTCCACAATTACTGAAGAAGGGGGGTGCCATGCTGGGGGAGGGGGGCCATTCCCAGACCCTGAAAGGAGGTGGCAGGAGTGGGAGAGAGGGGGGGGGTGTTGAGCGTTCCAGGGACTGAGGGTGGAAAGGGCAGGAACCGGGGAGGCAGAAGGAGCGTGGGGTTGACTGTGAACGAGAAGAGACGACCTCAGTAATAATAATAATATATGGAGATATACCTATCTCATAGAGCTGGAAGGGACCCTGAAGGATCATCGAGTCCAGCCCCCTGCCTTCACTAGCAGGACCAATTTTGCCCCAGATCCCTAAGTGGCCCCCTCAAGGATTGAACTCACAACCCTGGGTTTAGCAGGCCAATGCTCAAACCACTGAGCTATCCCTCCCCTACCCAGTAAATGGACCCATCCGGCTTGGAGCCTCAGGTCCCATCCTACCCGGCAACAGTTGCTATGTGGGCCATGCTTTCCCAAAGCTGCATCAGTGGCACAATAAAGGCATTGAGAGCCCTGCGCGGCTGATCTCGCCTTTGAAGTCTGGCTCTGGCACCGAATGTAATAAGGCTGGGAAATGGCACTGCGGGGAACGAAGGAGCCAGGAAGGCTTGATCGCCCTCCCCCCACCTGCCAGGGGGAACTCGCCTGGGACTCTCCCCCGGCAAACACCCAAAGAGCACAGGAGGGGGCTGCTCCCCAGGCCGCCCCAGGGGAAAATAAACCAACCAGGGACGCCCAGGTCCTGCCAACTGTACAAAGCTAGAGAGTCTGGGGAACATGGCTGGCTTCACTCACACACACAACATGGCCACCCTGCTGACTGAGACAGGCCACAATGGGTTTTAAGAGGGTTCTTCCACTGTGCGGGGGGGGGGGCGGGGGCCTCTGTGCAGGAAAATACCCACACTCCTCTTCCCATGGCCCCAGCAGCTGAGGCACCATGGGAAAGCTGCCTCGATTTACCCAGAATGCACTGACACAAACACATCAGGCGCGGTCACAGCGGATAGGCCAACATAGCAACGCTGGAATCCTCAGGCCCCAATGTTCAAAAATCATGAGTCAGGCCCCCACATATCATGGGATTAGCTTAAAAAAAATTGAGAGAATCGTTAAAAATGAGGGGTTCGTTTTCTTTGTCTTCTGAGCCTTTAGAGTCACACGTGGGTCATATTTTCAGGCTTTTCTCTGCAATCATGAAACTTAGACCCAGATCCTCAAAGACACGTAGGCAGCTAACTCCCGTTGATGGCAATGGGCGTTACTTAAAAAAAAAAAAAGATGAAATCAGAGCCACTCTCATAATCACCTGAATCCAGGAGCTGGAGCTTTAGGGGGGGGGAAAATGCCAAATGTTGCAAAACTCACACTGAAATGGCAAGAGCTGGCAACACAGTGACACATCTGACCGGGGTGGGTGTGGGGCTGGCAGATTGCTGATGGTCGACATCCTAGGCCAGGTTAGTGCTGGAGCAGGCCTCCATTTAACACATCTCTGTCAAAGACTCATTCCCAGCCCCTCCCACAACTGAGAAGCAGCTGCTTCCCAGGGATGAGAAGCCACATCCATCAAAAAGACAGGGGCCGGTTGTCATGGAGACAAGAGGTGGGAGAGACCCAGCCCCTTCAGCTCCCGGGCTTGTGGAGGTTGCCCTCGGTTTCTGTTCACACCCTTTGTGTTTTGGGGTCAAAAACCCCCTCCAAACTCGATGGGCGGGTCAGTCAGACCTGCAGGAGTCGCCTGAGAAACTCAGTTTGGACCATTCGGGCCTGGGCTCCCCACAGACATTGGGGTGATGCGCCCTCCGACATTTGCGGGACCGCTGTAGGGCAGAAATGTCAGGCACAACTTCTCTGTCACAGGCCACGTCCCACCAATGTTCCACCCACCCTGCAAAGGGGCACCCATGTCTCATACCGCTTGGTCCCCTGCAGAACAGACCTTTGTATCTTCTCAAATGCTTCAGCCTCGCTCTTTGGAGGTTACCTGGCCAAAGAGAGGGCATGCCTCAGGGACCGCTGGTCCCTGCCGCGCCAGGATCCCTCAACACACCCGCAAACCTTTCCATGAATGGGGACAACACAATATCACCAGGTGCATTGGGCTGAGTTCCATGCTGCAGCACCCCCTGCACCCCTAGTTCCTGCACCTATGCAGCCCATGCCACCTTACCCATACCTTGAGAAATCTCCTATTGGCCCCCTGAATATGCCTGAGTGTTTGACCAGAGTGCATCAGGAAAGGGTGTTTACCTCCAGCCCTGCTTGGGCATCCACTGGCCGTGGCCTTCCTCCATAATTTGAGCAATCTGATTGGTTACCTGCAGCATAATGAGTAGCCTATAAGCAGCTGTGCCGCTATATTGCCGGGCGGATAAAGCAGCAGTATATGGTTCAGGATGTTCCGGGATATCCCTTCAAAGCTAAAGCATCTTAGCCGGCGTGTTCCCATTGGATTAACAGACACATGGACGTGACTGCGAGTCAGTCGCTTGGCACTAATTAAAGAAACCGTATATTTCGGTCCCCAATTAGCCCTGACATTTGCTTATTTTTAGACCCAGAACTGTCAAGCTCAATCGGCCAGAAGTGGAAGGAACGTGGTGGCAGGCCCAGCGTCACCGGGCACTCTGCGGAGGAGTGCAAACGGCCGCCCCCGGGGACAAAACTCACTTTCGCTGCCTCGGTGACTGGAGGGAAGGGCACGGATCAGGGACATCACCTTGTGGAGGAGGAGGTTAGAGAGACCATGGGCTGGAATGGGGGAAATCAGAAAAGACAAACAGACCTAGCTCTCTCCCCCTCCCGTCCTCTCTCCCTTACTCCCCACACCGATGGAAGGATGGCCAGAAAGTACGTCATTCCCTGGATAAAGCTGGGTTCTGCAGAAGCCAGCACCTGGGCCAAGAAAGCAGGCGTGAGGCCGGGCACTGAGATGAACGGGACCCGGGGGGGCCTTGCTGTTAAAGATCAGCCCTAAATATCTAAGCTACCTAAGGTCTGGTTTGCCAGGAAGCTGAAACCCTGGCCTTCCAGGGGCAGAGCCCTGGGGACCCAGAAACCCTGGCCTCTCTTGCTCCCCCAAGAGGACAGTGAACGGCACACAGCTGGAAGGCCGGGGCATGGTTGCACCATGAACCAGCAACCCTTGTGTAGCCTCTGTTTCTCACTCTCCAGAGTAACAGGGAAGCAGGGCGGTCCCCGGCAGTGCCAAAGGGGAGAACTGGGCCACGGTGCGGGGCCAGCACTGACTGGTTAACCCCCCCTCCAAGAGGGGAGGCTGGGGGCTCCCTCTGTGCTTCCGCTCAGCTGCTGCCCAGCGGCTTTCTGAACGCTCCAGCCGGCGAGGCCGGGACAGCGCTTCGCCCTCTGCTCACACGTGGCTGCAGCGGAAGGAGGGCCGGGCAAGCTGAGCAAGGGGATGGGTGGCAAACATCTGCCAAGGCTCAGAGGGGGGATATTTAGGGGTGTCCCTATGTAAGGGGACTGTTGGCCCCTTATTAACACTCAGTGGGGGTGTTTTGGTTGCTAGCTCCCAGTACCAAAAGGAAGGGGAAGGGTCAATGGGAAATCAGGACCTTGTGACTGACAGGGGCAATGGGGAGAGGCCTATGCTCCAGGTCAGCCTGATTGACAGGGCGGGCGGGCTAATGAGGGAGTCAGGAGGCCAGGGGGGTCCCGTCCTCTGTGTGAGCTGGAATTGCCTGGGTCAGACAGAGCGGGGCCGAGCTAAGGAGAGGGCAGGAGCCCCAGCTGAGCTAGGGAGCAGAGCCATGCCAGCCAGAGAAGCAGCCCAGAGAGCAGATCCGTGCTGGGAGCAGAGTCACAGCAACAAACGCCAGAGAAGCAGCCCAGGGAGCAGGTCGGTGCTGGGAGCAGAGCCACAGAAGCAGCCCAGGGAGCAGGTCAGTGCTGGGAGCAGAGCCACAGATGCAGCCCAGAGAGCAGACCTGTGCTGGGAGCAGAACTGCAGCAACCCGAGCCAGAAGGGCCAGAAAAGCAGCCCAGAGAGCTGGAGCCAGGGCCTGGATCAGTTCAGAGCCAGGTGCAGTGAGCAGATGGGCAGAGCAAGGGGGACCCTGGGCAGCAGGCCCAGGGCAGGGAGACGCCCCCAGCCAAGAGGCCCTGCAGGCCGCACTGGGAGGAGGATCGTAACCCCGATAGGACGGGGGCGACGCTGGGAAGTAGGGTCCTGCCGCCTAGAGCCTGAGGGTGTGTGGCCACCACCAGAGCACGTGTCCGACCCGCAGCATCCCTGCAGCACGGCCAGGGCCTGGGACTTGTGAGGAACAGACTGTGAACTGCGGCCGTCTGGTTGTGACGTCCCTGTGCCACAGAGCGGGGTGACGTGTTTTCCTTTCACCTTTCCCATATTTTCCTTATTTTTTTAATGGGTTGCTGTTTGATAAATTGTATTTGCTTTGAACTGTATGTAATGATCAGTGGGTCAGGAAAGCATCCAGTGCAGAGAGAGTACCCTGGAGTGGGGACACCCTAGCCCCTGCCCTGAGTGACCACGACAAGGTTGGGGGGGGGTCGAGCCCCCCAGGAATCCTGGGCCCACCCTTGTTGGGGTAACAAGGACTCTGTCACACGGGAGAGTGGAAGGGGAACCCCTGAGGTCAGGCAGGGCTCTGGGTAAAGGGAGTGGGAGCGAGGACTCAGATCCTTTCGCCAGCCCATTTCACCAGCGGCGTGTATAAGCCAGGAAAGTTCCCCCCAATAGTGGGACCATTCCCCCGCTTACACCTAGAAATAAGTAGGATGGAATTTGGCAAAGGGAGCTGGGGGAAGGCTTCCGCCTCCCGGGGAGCAGTAATTTGGGTTCTGCACAGGTCTCCCACGGGCGGTGGTGGGACACATTTAAAATAAGACCGGAGGGAGCCCTGAGGGGGCGTAACGCTGGGGAACACCCAGGCAGGAGGGAGACAAGACCTGATCAGGATGTTCCACCTCTGTTACTCTTTTCACTGCGTTTCTTGACAGCCCGGAGATCTGCTCCGAGACGTTCCTGTTTCCTCACCGACTGCCCTGCTCTCCTCCTGAGGCCTGTCTGCCCACAGGCTGCTGCTTCCCGCCCAGCCACAACCAGCAGACACACTGCAGGCCAGATGGCACCGACCCCCCCCCTCCATGAGAGAAGCCAATTTAGAGCCACCAGAAGTTCGTGGTATGACCCCGGGGGGGCTGAGAACTCCTTAAGTGTCCTGCCTTGCCAGGTGTGAAATGAGCCGGCCAGACAGGCCAGGCCGGGTGGTCATTGCATGGCCCAAAAGAGGAGCACCCAGGAGGCTGGGGGATGGGGGCGGGGGGATTTGGTGGGGGCTCTGAGTGCAGAACATGGGCTGGGGTGGGAAAATGCAGCATCCGAAAAGCTGTCGGCGTCAGGTCAGGAGCCAGCCTGGCTCCATCGCGCCGTGCACGTCTTTGATGTCGCTATGGCTTTGGTCACAGACTGGCTGGGGCCAGGTTGTAACGGACCCGGCCGTTCGATATCCCCTTTGCACTGGAAAATGACCTTTCCCAACTGCAAGGAGACTCCCTGGGGTTTGCTACCTTACAAGGAAACCCCGAGGCAGCGTGCTGCCTTCCGAGGGATCAGAGCGGCACCTCGGCAGGCTCCATAACCCTGCCCCCAGGCATCGGATGGGACCTTCCAGTGGGCTCAGAGCGGACTGAGCACAGACAGCACGTGCAGCCTTGCACACAGGCAGACGCACAAGGCCCCGGCCTGAGACGGGTACAGACCAATCCCACACGCTACAAGCTGCCATGCGCAGCGAAGGCGGACGATCCAGCCTGGGCAGGGGTTGGGGTATTTCCATCTCTCCCTTTCGATGGGGTGGCGTCGGCGGCAAGGCGGCACCGGAGGACTGAGGGATCCGGAAGAGGAGGGCTCATGATTGGGGCACAAGGAGGAGGAGGGAGCTCTGGGTGGAAAGGCTCATGTGGAAGGCAAGATGGGGAGACAAGGGGCCTTTCAAGAGGGAGGCAGATTTGGGGGGGCGTGGCAGCCCAGGCATGGGTTTTTGGGAACGAGGCCATTTATTTGGGTCCTAGAGCTGTCATTTCGAGCACATCCATACACCTAGCTGAATACCGTAATGAGCGGCTGGTGTGTCTGTGCAGCACTGCCCTCTACTGGGTGGGACCAGAACGGCTCCACTGTGTGACACAGGCCCCATACTGCTTTGACGGCTGCAGGAGAACGATTCTCCTGTAGCTGAAATGGGCAGGGGGGGCCTGTGCTTTCAGAGCAAGAGGCTGCAAGGGCTGCTAGCCCCGGCGAGTGTTCGTGGTATGCAGCATGGCACCAGTTGTGAAATCCTCGCTGGGCCCGGCTTTTTTGCAGCAGGTTTATGAAACGGCATCTGCACAGTTACCTGCCTCATGGCGTGAGCACTTTCCTGGGTGTCTCTACAGACAAATTGGTTTCCGGGCTGGCAGCTTCCCTCTGAACACCGAGGGCTGCACAACACGGGAGCGGTGCAAAGGTTAGTGCAACAGGCTGGGGACAAGCCTGGATTCTAAGCCACTGACTCACTCGCTGGCTTTCAGGCAAATCCTCTTTCTGCCTCAGGCAAGCCGTCTGGAAAGCGAGAACCTCACTGGAAGCCAGATGCACCATGTCTGGGGAAATGAGCCGCACAAATTGGAGGAAACACTGTCTGCTTTTACGGGCAGGCTAGCGAAGTGCAAAGAGGAGGAGGAGGAGAGCTGCTCATCCCACGTGTCCTGAGCAGTTCCAGCATCCTCTCTGCCTGCTGATGTCTTGTAAAGAGGGGAAGCGGCTTTCCAGCCTCGCAGCAGCTTTCCCTTTCTGCAGGGCCTGGCAGAGTCCAAAGCACTTTGTATGCCATGACTGGGAGTTGCTCACCCCGCTCTGAAATGCAGCCACCTCTGGGCTGGAGCCCAACAGCCATTCTGCGCCAGCAACGCCACGCAGGGGAAATTAGAGACGGGAAAGGGACGAAGGAACCAGGGTGCCTGGTGGAGAGGTTTAGCCGGTGTGTAGCACTGCTCAGCCACGGGCTGAGTTCCTGCTGCCTCCTCTTAGCCAGCTTCAGAGCAAAGACACCCACCCACTCCCTCTAGGCGCAGAGTGTGATGAGAAGAGGAGTGACCAAAGCATGGGAAGGGCTGGGCAGTGGCCATTTCCCCCTCCAACATTTGGCGATGTCCAGATCCAGGCCTTTGTTTCCGAGCCACGTGTACCCAGAAGGGGAACCTCGCAAGAGGAGGCTGGATGGGGAGATTCCAGTGCAGCTTCCTGGGGTGGATCAAAGAAACCATCAGAGCAGTTTCTCCGGGGCGTCTTCCGGTGCCAGCTTGACGCCGGCCATTCAAAGCCCACGCAGGAAATGAGCTCATCCCAAAGAGCTAAGCCAGTTTTTCACTCCAGCAGGACGCTCAGGCTCGGACCGTTCCGGCTGGTTCGTATCTTCTCCCTAGCTGAGTCCCCCGGCCCCTACGGAAAACACCAATGTCTTGGATCAGGATCAACCAGACGTTGCAACGAGCTAACCTGCCTGTTGGGAGTGAAGTCACGGGGCAGAAGCTTTCGCCCCCACCTCCCTGGGAAGCAGCATTCACTCAGGCTGGGCTCGTAAGCGTGGCCTCCCCGTCTGTGTGTTGCAACAGGGACCGGCTGGCTCGGGTGGCTGGTAATGGGAGACCTTTCACCTCTAGCTCACCAGCTCAAAGCCGGCCAGCTCACTGGCAGAGTGCCGGCCCCGTCTGACACACCCTTGGCAGCAGACGCTAAACGAGGCGCCCAGTCCCAGTGGCGAGGAAGCCACGCCTGGCAGCTGGTACCTATTGGCCTAGTTCGACGTTGCAGGGGACGTTGCTGCTTCGGCCTGTGGGGCACTGGGGAGGGATTCCTGGGTAGGAATGGCTCCCCTCCTGCACCCCCGGCAGTGGGACCCCATTGTCAAGTGTCTCAGCAGAAAAGCTGAATTGGCTGCAGAGCCGAGACCGTCTTGTCGGTGAGACCTGCGCGTGGCACGGGGCGGCCGCTGGCAGCGCCGTCCATGCACCGAGAGCGTCTCTGTCTGCGGCCGACGACTTCCCCCACCGATCAATCCATTCCCAGGCCCTTTCAGCTAGACAGCACCCAGTGTGCTCCTGGCAGCGTTAGTCAACAGGGACTCCCGGCCCCCTCCCAATCCCCCACCCCCAACGCCCCAGCAGCCTTTAAAACAAGGCTCTTCCCTAGAGCTGCGGCCGGCCTTTCCCGAAAGGACAGCCCTGCCTTTGAAGAGCTGCACGGGCGGGGCAGTCTAGCGCCCGAGCCTCTCTCTTCCTTATCAAAGAGACTCGCAGAGCAGCAAAAAAACCCAACTACAACCAAATCTCTGCGAGTGGGAAGGCAAAGAAATCATCCAGCTAATCCCCCTCACCCTGGCAAGCTGGGATTCGAACTCTCGGTGCTGGGGTGCCGGAGTGAGTCCCCTCCCCAAACAGGAATGTCCCCTTCAACAATAGGAATAAGGCAGCCACGCATATATAACCATTGCAAGACCTAGGAGTCTAAACCTGCCTTCTCCATCCCCCTACTCGCCACCGCACCCCCGACCGTCAGCCCCCTTGGACAAATGAAACATTTATAGAAAAGTAAATGAATGTTATGAAAATAAGCTCTAGCGCGGTTTTTTGTTATTATCTGTTTATTAGTCTGTGCCTCCAGGCTAAAGTCCTTCATAATCCAGTAGGAGAAAGACTTCCCTGTTCCTTTGGAACATCATGTCTGAAGGGTTTTTAAAAATTAAAAAAAAAAATTAAAAATAAAAATAAAGTAGCAAATAAGGAGAAGGAAAAACAACAACAACAAACTTTCGCCCTCTTGGGACTGAACAGTCGGTTTGTCTGCTGGACACGTACTCACTGGGCGGGTTGGGGCTTTTTTCCCTTTTAATCTGAATTATTGATCAGGTTGTTTGCTTAATAACTCACCCCCTCTCTCCATGGTGGCAGCAGCGTTTCACTGCTGGAGGTGGAAAAGACAAAATCACAGAGTAGTTAGTGACACCACCCCCTCCACAAAGAAAGGTAAAAACATGCTGTTTAGGCAGAAGCCAGGCAAGGTTTAGAGATTGTCTACACAGGGAATTGACTAGAATAGCTATTGCGGAATAAACTATGTCCCCATAGCTTTGAGGAGTAGGTTATTTTAGCTCATCTCCACATGTAGACAAGCCCTAAAACAGAGTAAAGGTAAAACACAAACAGATGTAGGGAAACAGAGTTTCTCTCTCTCTATCACGGTAGTATCTGAGTACAGTCATCAATTACTTTAGCCTCACGGCAGAGGTATTATCCCTGTTTGACAGATGGGGAAACTGAGAGACAGAGAAGCTAAATTACTTGCCCATGGTCACAGACAGTCTGTGGCAGAGCTGGGAACAGGACCTACTTCTTCCAAGTCTCAGTCCATTGTCTTAATGCAAGGCCACCCTTCCCGACTGCAGATTAAGTGACTTGTCCAGGGCTATCCAGGAAATTTGTGTCTGAGCCAAGACCCGAATCCAGGTCCCTCGAGCGTCAATCCAGCGCCCCCTCTGCCAGACCATCCTTCTTCCCCAGACGTTAACGTGAGTGCGCCGTAGGAAACCAGGGATGTGGTGGCGTTTCACTCTAGCAAAGACATACAGCCAGTGTCCTTTTGGGCTGCGAAGGCAGGAGCGTGAAACCAAGCTGCCCAGATGCTGCGAGGCTCGGCCCCTGTGGCGCTGCCCAGATGCTGGCTGTGTTTAGCGCCGCGGGCACGGGAGAGGGGGCGCCGGCTGTGTTACAATAACGGCAACCCTGACAATAAGTACAGCAGCCAGGAATGACCTGCCACCCCCGGCGGAAAGGACCCCCAGTTACCAACAGGTCCCCAGCCCTCCTTGGCAGCCTCAGGCGAGAGGCCGGATACCAAACTCCCCAGTCACCCTGCACGTGGACACCCAGTGACCCCTGTGTTGAGCCCAATACCTTGTGTCTGGCTGAAGCAGATCTCCCAGAAAGGCCTCCAGGCTGGATTGGAAGGATGAAGGATGGCGAATCCACCACGTCCCTGGGGAGTTTGTTCTGCTGTTTCATCTCTCGCACTGTTAAAAGCTTGGGCCTTCTTGCAAATTGGAATTTGTCTGGCTTTAACTGCTATCCCCTGGTTCTTGTTCTGCTATTCCCTGCTAGATTAACGAGCCCTTGATTGCAGTATGTACCAGGGCTGCCCCTTACCAAGCTCCTCCCTCATGGCCAGAGGCCACCCTGCAGCGCCCTCCCTCTGGTCTCCACTTGGGGCTGGTTTAATGACCACAGACAGTCCCACATCACCTTTAATGTCCCCAAAATAAAGTCCAGCATTGCAACCCAAGGATTGCACTTATCTCTGGCTCCTCTGCCGCCTCATGGAGCTCTTCTCCTGCCAGCCTCTGTTCTTCACCAGGTCACCACCCCTAACCCTTTCTGGCTGGAGCTTTCTTCACTTACCAGCATCTCCCCTGTTCTGAGGGAGAAGGCTGCATATATACTGCCCTCCTCCAGAAAGCACCTCTCGATTGGCTGGAAGAGAGGGGAGCCCCGCCCCTGCCCACAGCTCCCGGGCCTGGGCCCTTAAAGGGGCAATGTCCCCTTGGTTTTTTCCCCGGGGCTGCTTTCTCTCTTCTACTCCTATGCCATTTCCTGCTCCTTTGTTTGTACCAGTTTCCTGGAACGGGGTCTTCTGAAGGACCAGTAAACCCTGTTACACAGTCTATTAATGTACCTTCATCTGGGGTGGTTACAGTCGAGAAATTCCCCCAAATAATCCCCAGAGCAGATCTTTCAGAAAAACATCCACTCCTGATTTAAAACCTGTGAGGGAGGGAGGGAGAATCCACATCGACCCTTGGCAAATTGTTCCAGCATTTAATTACCTTCACTGTTAAAAATATACACCTTATTCTCAGTCTGAATTGGTCTCGCTTCAACTTCCAGGTACCGGATTTTGTCAGACCTTTTCTGCTAGATTGAAGAGCCCGTTATCACATATTTGTTCCCCATGGAGGTACTTATAGACTAATCAAATCCCCCCCTTAACCTTTGCTTCATTAAGCAAAATTGATTGAGCTCTCTGAAGGCAGGTTTTCTAGTCCTGAAATCATTCTCCCGGCTCTTCTCTGAACCCTCTCCAATTGATCACCATCCGTCTTGAACCATGGGCACCAGAACTGGTCACAGTATCCCAGCAGCTGTCTGTCACAGGGTAGCTGAACCCTGTGAATGAAATAGGTCCAGTGCCCCTGTACCAGAACAGGTGCTCGCAGTTTGGCCAATTAAGAGGATGGGGCAGCATCTGGGGCTATAGAGGATCAGAGCACCTGGGCCCTACAAGAGGAGAGATCCAGTGAGTCAGGGCCTCGGTCAGTCAGGAAAAGGCTTTCAGAGCCAGGAGATTGATTGTGGTTCCTGGGGGAAGGCTGAAGGCAGGAGAGCAGCAAGAGAGGTTTGCTGGCTGGCGTCCCCAAGCCAGAGAGCCAGGGCTGAGGGCAGGGGGCTTATGCGCTGTCAATTACAGGCTGGTAAGCCCTAACTTCAGTACCGGGCAAACTGGTTGAAATTATAGTAAAGAACAGAATTGTCAGACACATAGATCAACATGATTTGTTGGGGAAGAGTCAATATGTTTTTTGTAAAGGGAAATCATGCCTCACCAATCTACTAGAATTCTTTGAAGGGGTCAACAAACATGTGGACAAGGGTGACACACTGGATATAGTGTACTTAGATTTTCAAAAAGCCTTTGACAAGGTCCCTCACAAAAGGCTCTTAAGCAAAGTAAGCAGTCATGGGATAAGAGGGAAGGTCCTCTCATGGATCGGTAGCTAGTTAAAAGATAGGAAACAAAGTGTAGGAATGAATGGTCAGTTTTCAGAATGGAGAGAGGTAAATAGTGGTGTCCCCCAGGGGTCTGTACTGAGACCAGTCCTATTCAACATATTCATAAATGATCTGGAAAAAGGGGTAAACAGTGAGGTGGCAAAATTTGTAGATGATACAAAACTACTCAAGATAGTTAAGTCCAAAGCAGACTGCAAAGTGTTACAAAGCGATCTCACAAAACTGGGTGACTGGGCAACAAAATGGCAGATGAAATTTAGTGTTGATAAATGCAAAGTAATGCATGTTGGAAAACATAATCCCAACTATACATATAAAATGATGGGGTCTAAATTAGCTGTTACCACTCAAGAAAGAGATCTTGGAGTCATTGTGGATAGTTCTCTGAAATCATCCACTCAATGTGCAGCGGCAGTCAAAAATGCGAACAGAATGTTGGGAATCATTAAGAAAGGGATGATAATAAGACATAAAATATCATATTGTCTCTATATAAATCCATGGTACGTCCACACCTTGAATACGGCGTGCAGATGTGGTTGCCCCATCTCAAAAAAGATCTATTGGAGTTGGAAAAGGTACAGAAAAGGGCAACAAAAATGATTAGGGGTATAGAACAGCTTCCATATGAGGAGAGATTAATAAGACTGGGACTTTTCAGCTTGGAAAAGAGACAACTAAGGGGGGGATATGATTGAGGTCTATAAAATCAGCACGGCTACCACTCTTAAATAAGGAAGTGTTATTTGCTCCTTCTCATAACACAAGAACTAGGGGGTCACCAAATGAAATTAATAGTCAGCAAGTTTAAAACAAACAAAAGAAAGTACTGTATTTCTTCACACAACACACAGTCAACCTGTGGAACTCTTTGCCAGAGGATGTTGTGAAGGCCAAGACTATAACAGGGTTCAAAAAAGAACTAGATAAATTCATGGAGGATAGGTATATCAATGGCTATTAGCCAAGTTGGGCAGGGTTGGTGGCTCTAGCCGTTCTTATGTTCTCATGTGGAAAGCTGGACCCAGAGAACAGTGAGAGGGCCACAGGGAGTGAGGGGTGCTCCCTGGTAAAGGTGATCTCCCAGCAGAGGGACTGCGGGGGTTCCCGCTGGGAAAAGTGGGGTTTTAGAACTTTTTCACCAGGGGTGGGAAATGGACTGTGTTTGGGACTCTTGTTGGGACTATTTGAACTATGTTTTGGTAATAAACCCTGTTGCTTGACTAGAGGATAAGCTTGCATGGAGTTACTGGGGATGCTGAAAGGGGAAACTGAGGCAGGCGTGCCTGTCACACTGCGGCTTACCATGGGGGGAGAGGGGGACAGGCGTGCTCCAGGCTGGGCTGCCCTATAACATAGTCACATCAGTGCTGAATAGAGAGGTAATATAACTTCCCTACTGGTATTTGGGATTCCCCTGTTCATGCAGCCAAGGATTTGTTAGCCTGTTTAGCCACGTCATACTGGAAGCTCATGTTCAGCTTATTATCCACCATGATCCCCCAAGTCTTTTTCAGAGTCCCGGCTTCCCAGAATAGAGCCCCCCGCCATCCTGCAAGGATGTGCTGCATGAAAGGGAGCAGGAGCTCTCGGGAGTTCGGGCCCCCCTGCGAAAGGGTAACAGGCAACAGCTTCCAAGGCGATGCCAACATGCGGTGGGGAAGAATTCACCAGGAGAGATCTGTTGACATTTCTTCCATCCCTCACTGGTCCTCATTCCTGACCCAACACCTGGCAAAGCACTTTCCAAAAGCACAAAGGCTACAAGCAGCACAATGTCCCACACAAACCAACACCCTCCCCTCTCGCGGGGGCCCAGCGCTCATGGTTCCAGCCTACGCCTGGACATCTCCACCGCAATTTTGTAGCCCGAGACCCACAAGCCCGGGGCCACCTGATACAGGCCAGCCGCGGGGGTTTAACTGCAGCGTAGACATACCCTTAGGGTCTGGCAGGGAAAGTTCATATTTGCAAACACCAACCATCCCTCGACAGCAAAGCGAAACCAACAAGGAGCTGTCGGAATGGCTGTAGCCAATAATGACGTCCGTTTCTTGTGAAGTGTTAATATAAACACAACTTTGTATTCTCACAGCAGATTGACGGGCGGAACTGCCCTGCAAAACAAAAAGCAAAATAACCCCCACACTATTACTGTGTGCTCGAGACCTGCCTTTTTCTTTATGGGACAATAGCAGGGGAAAATAATAAAAAATAAAAAATAAAAAAATGGAGATATACCTATCTCATAGAGCTGGAAGGGACCCCGAAGGGTCATCGAGTCCAGCCCCCTGCCTTCACTAGCAGGACCAATTTTGCCCCAGATCCCTAAGTGGCCCCCTCAAGGATTGAACTCACAACCCTAGGTTTAGCAGGCCAATGCTCAAACCACTGAGCTACCCCTCCCCCAATAAATGGAGATATACCTATCTCATAGAACTGGAAGGGACCGCGAAAGGTCATCGAGTCCAGCCCCCTGCCTTCACTAGCAGGACCAACTACTGTTTTTGCCCCAGATCCCAAAGTGGCCCCCTCAAGGATTGAACTCACAACCCTGGGTTTAGCAGGCCAATGCTCAAACCAGTGCAAGGGCGGGGGCGATAGGGTGACCAGATGTCCCGATTTTATAGGGACAGTCCCGATTTTGGGGTCTTTTTCTTATATAGGCTCCTATTACCCCCCACCCCCTGTTCTGATTTTTCACACTTGCTGTCTGGTTGCCCTAGGGGGCGACAGCTTTCCTGAACTGCCCTACAAATGGCCTCTCTGGGTGCTCGCTGGAGGGCTTTCAAGGAGACGTTTTTTGGCGGGCGCCTGGTTTCTTTTTTGTTTTGTTTTAACGAATGAATGGAAAATGCACCCGCTTCTATACAGCAGCGTGATGACGTGCCTGGATCTAACTACAGCGAGGAACAAATCACTACCAAAAAAGAAGAGTGTCTTAAATCGAGCCACCGTGGACAAACAGGAAGTCGCCCCTTTGGAAGTGTGACGAGCTCGTGGAAGAGCCAGGAAGTGCCCTTTCCATCTGGCTACCAGAGGAAAGGGAGGAAAAGTGGGGCTGTTGCTCTTTTAAGGAACTCCAACCTCAGTTTGTTTGGAAATAGCCAGTCTAGCGCGGATATTCACTTGACCTCCATCACCGCTGTATCTCAGCACCTCACAACACTGAATGGATTTACCCTCACTCCCCGTGAGGCAGGGCAGTCCTGTTGTCCCCATTGTACAGATGGGGAATTGAGGCACAGAGAGACTAAGGGACTGGCAGAAGATCACACAAGAAGCCACCCATTCTTGCCCTGTGCCAGGCTAGGACTAGACTCCTGGAAGGGGAACATGGGGAGACATGCAGAGCCCCTGGCATGGGCGGGGTGGGGGGGTTGTATGGAGTCTCTGAAAGAGAGTATCGGGGTAGCTGTGTTAGTCTGTATCCACAACAACAAGGAGTCCGGTGGCACCTTAAAGACTAACATTTATTTGGGCATAAGCTTTCGTGGGTAAAAAACCTCACTTCTGAAAGAGAGGGGGATGGGATAGTGGCAGATTGTGGGAGGAATGGAGGGATGCCAGGAGACAGGTGTATGCAATGTGAGCTCCTATTACACAAGCTACGACCTGTGTGGTCCTCTCCGTTGTATTTAATGGGACAGCAGAGTGTGGATCCAAAACTGGGGTTTTGTTTTGAAACTAAAGGGCGGGGCGGAAACTTGACATGCTGCCCCGGCTGGCCAGGGCTGCAGGGCACCCAGCCCGAACGACCACCCCGACAGTCAGAAACCCACACCCTGGGGCTGTCACTAGTGCGGTGAACAAGGTCTCCCCGCACCCAGCACAACGCCTGCTTTCCACCGGGATCTCTCCTGCTGCTTTGGACCAGCGCTCCAGACGACATGGCCCAGAAAGAGAGGTGCAGTCTGAGGGTGGGCTGGGGCCCAGGAACTCCCTCCGTCACCTTGGGGAAGTCACTTCCCCACCCTGTGCCTCAGTTTCCCCATCTGTACAGTGGGGGTAATGAGACTAGAGGCACGTGAGGGAGGCTCCATTAAGTTCTGTGTCTAACCTGTGTGCAAGCGTTAAAACGCCAGAGACAGATAAACGCCCTTCACGCAGAAATAAAGGGGGTTAGTCCTCACCTGTGGAAAGCGCTTTGATGCTGCGAAGAGTGATGTGGGTGCTCCCTGGCAGCAGCACAGAGATGGTGCCTGATCCACCCAGCACAGAGAGGGGATGCCAATGTGGCTTAAACAGCCCTGGCAGGCTGGGCTTAATCTGGACCGGGGCTTGCTGGGGCAGCAGAGCAGGGAGCATGCTGGGAAATCTTTCCCACAATGCAAAGCATGCCTCCATCCAGCCGTTTGTGTTGGCAGGGCAGCCTGGACCCAAATTCTGCCCCCCTACACACAAATGATTAATGATTTGGGTCACGCTAGCACCCAGAGACCCCAGCGAAAAGCAGGACTCTGTTGTGCTGTGCAACCCACACCCTAAAAAGCTGGCAACCTCCAGCTGGCAGGAGATTTGAAGTCAAAGGCTGCTGCTGCTTTAAGGGTCCAGAGCTCGGCGCCGGAGCAAGATTCATTGCAGGGGCTCCGGTTTCCTGCCTGGAGCATTCCAACGGGCACCTGATTAAACACGAACCTGGGCCCGGCCCACCACAGCAGGGGAGCGCTCATCTCCCCGAGCCGGTGTTGCCTTCTCTCCCCAGGGAACGACTCGGTTCCAAGCAGGAGCAAATATGTGAAGCCCCATTGACTTAAAGGCTGCCCGGCCAAGAGGCAGGATCTCTGCTGTGCCTGGAACAGCTCACCCTCCGAACGGCCGGGGGGAGCGCAGGACGCAGCTAACGAAGGAGAAAGCAGCATTTTCCCTTCCACTCCCTTAGGGCTTCGCTGCACCCTGCCCAATGGACCATCGCCCAGCCTCCTTTCTGAATCCGGCAAGGCCCTCAGGCCGCTTGGCCAAGCCCTGGGTACCCTGGTTGAATGGCTTTATTACCACCCTGCAGGGCTAAGTCCTGGGCTGGCGAGAAGATATTAGGGCCCGTGTCCCACGCCCAGGAGCTGGTTTGGAAGGCCACTGCGAACAGGGAGCGAGATCGGCCGCTGCAGCTCGCCGTAAAAACAAATCTCCTTCCCGTTTATGAGTTAATTTCCTGCGGGTCAAAGGTCTGGGCTGATGGTGCTGACCCGAGCCAGCCATGGTGCTGGGATGTGGGGTGCGAGCTTTCCCTGCTCAGCTGTGCCGGTACCCCTCCTGACCCACAGTCCCCTGCTAGCCCAGCCCTGCCAGTGCCCCCCAATCCCGAACCACGGCCCCCTTCTAGCCCAGCCCTGGGCTCCCCCCCCCAGCCCTGCCAGTGCCCCACATTCCTGACCCACAGCCCCCTGCTAGCCCAGCCCTGCCAGTGCCCCCCAATCCCGACCCACGGCCCCCTGCTAGCCCAGCCCTGGGCTCCCCCCCCAGCCCTGCCAGTGCCCCCCAATCGCGACCCACAGCCCCCTGCTAGCCCAGCCCTGCCAGTGCCCCCCAATCGCGACCCACAGCCCCCTCCCCCCCCGCCCACGCCCGCCCCCCCCCCCCCCCCC
>QXTE01000216.1:1237019-1442301 GCA_003942145.1 Platysternon megacephalum
CCGCTAGCCCAACTCTGGGCTCCTCTCCACACCCACCTCCCAGCCCCCCCTGCTATTGCAAACCCTGGGCCCCACACACAGCTCTGCTCCCACGCTGCAATCCCGCAGACTCTGCTATTTCAGGCCTGGGTCATCCCCTGCACACTTCTGCTAACGCATCCTGATCCCAACCTCATCTCCCACCCAGCTCTTTAATGACCCCAGTCGTATCTTTACCCAGGCCCAGGGCTGCCCTGCCAATGTACATTCCCAGAGCTGAGAATCACAGAATCACAGAATCTCAGGGCTGGAAGGGACCTCAGGAGGTATCTAGTCCCACCCCCTGCTCAAAGCAGGACCAAACCCAACTAAATCATCCCAGCCAGGGCTTTGTCAAGCCGGGCCTTAAAACCCTCCAAGGAAGGACTCTAGCTCCTTGGGGACAGAAGCGCCCGGCCCTGCTGATCGGGGCAGCCGTCCATGGTGGGCCCAGTTACCGACGCTTCTGTTCTAGCCGGGTTCTTAGACGTTAGTCGGCAGCAGACACGGCGCCTAAGACAGAGCTGTGACATTACGTTAACCCCACCGGGCCTCACAGGGTCTTTTCTCTCCAGCCCTTCTGCGAGGAACGGCTGAGCCCCTGGGCGAAACCCCAGACACGAGGCAGAACTAGGGTTGCCAGGCGCCCGGTTGAAAAGGGACCTGGCGGCTCCAGTTGGCACCATCGACTGGGCTGTTAAAAGTCCGGTTGGCAGCACAGCGGTGCCTGGGGTAAGGCAGGCTCCCTGCCTGCCCTTGCTCCATGCGGCTCCCGGAAACAGTAGCCAGGTCCCTGCAGCCCCTAACGCATGGGTGGTCAGGAAAGCTCCCCACGCAGCCCTTGCCCTGAGGGCTGGCTCTGCAACTCCCATTGGCTGGGAATCATGACCAATGGGAGCTGTGGGGGTGGTGCCTGCGGGCATGAGGGTAGCGTACTGAGCCTCCCTGGCCATCCATGTGCCTAGGGGCTGCAGGGACCTGGCGGCCGCTTCCTGAGAGCCGTGGTAAGTGTCGCCAGGACCCCGCACCCCGAACCCCCTTCTGCACCCCAACCCCTGCCCAGAGTCCCCTCCTGCACCGAAAACCCCTCATCCCCGGCCCCACCCCAGAGCCTGCCCCCCCCAGCCGGAGTTCTCTCCCCCCCCCCCCCCCACCTCAACCCCCTGCTGCATCCTGGAGCCCTCTCCCACACCCAGAGCCCCTCATTTCTGACCCCAGCCGGAGCCCATCCCCCCCCCACGCCAACCCCCCGCCCCAGCCCAGTGAAAGTGAGTGGGGGGGGGGGGGGAGAGTGACGGATCTAACGGCTCCATCGGGTGCTTATCCCCAGCATCCCGCTGCCCTGGGTGACTGGAACATTTCTATACCTCAGGCAAAGGCCAGGCCTGGCTCCAGCCATGCTGCAGAGACGGACCCAATCCTCGCGCCCGTAGCCCGTGGCGGCACTCAGGCCTGCACTGGCATGGACGTGGCGTTTTTACTGCCAGGGGAATCTTTGTTTGAAAAAAAAACTCCGTTTTTTATTTTTAACCGCCGGTGGTTGGCAGCCCCGCCTCCTCCTGCCTGGAGTTATGCAGCGGTTACCAAAGCTTGGCCATTAAAGAGAAAGGGGCAGTTCCCCCTCTCCCGGGGGGCTCGTGAGCGGTCAGTGGCCAAGCTATGCAATGTGAGAAGCGCAAAGCCGGGCTACTTGCCTGGATCAGCCACCGCAGCGAGCTCAATGGCGCATTCCCACAGCCACGGCGAGGACACGTGGGCTCCTAAATGCCCTCGGAGTCTGCAAGCCCACGGCGCGGGGCAGGTGGGTACAGCAGAGGCGCTAGCCACCCGACGGATCGGATTCTCAGGCCAGGTGGGGGCGAGGGGGATACCCCCCCCCCGCTGGGCTGCCCAACCAACTCCTGAAGCGAGAGAGAGCCCAGCTCAGGGGCTGGGAGGGACAGAAAGGTGGCTGGGCCTCCCCGGGAAGAGTTTACACTTTGCAGTGCTGGGTTTGGGTGTGAGCTAGCCAGAGACACTCGCCTCAGCCCAGAAGGTGAGGGGGAGGCTGGGCGGACTGAATCAGAGGCAAAGCCCCTGCTGCACCGTATCACGCCATAAGGGGCGGGTGACAGGAGGGCGGGGGGGGGGGGCGCACTGTGGTTTTTAAAGGGATCATTTTAAGCAATGGAGGGTCACTGGGCTTGTAAGCAGAGGACGGGCCTGAATTCTCCCGGCTTCGCTACTACCCCGCTGGAATCGAATGGTGAAAGGAGCCGAGTCCCTTCCCCAACTCCTGTTACCTGGTTGCCTGCCTGACCGCGAGAGCTCCTCCCCGTGGCAGAGTTCTTGTAACCCCGCTAAGGCTGGGCCCAGCATCCCTGGTGAGCTTAACCCCCGTCTTGTCATGGGTCACTCAGGACAGAGGCTAGGGTATCCCCGCTCAAGGGTACTCTCCCCTCACCAGCCCCGAACCTGGCCCAGTGATCACGCCATTGAGTTCAAACCACCTACAACTTGGTAAACCGCCATTGACCGCCTCTGCCTGCCAGCTGCTGGGACTGGGCACCAGGGGATGGATCACTCAGTAATTGCCCTGTTCCGTTCATTCCCTCTGAAGCATCTGGCACTGGCCACTGTCGGAAGACGGGACACTGGGCTAGATGGGCCTTTGGTCTGACCCAGGGTGGCCGTTCTTATGTTCGTAACTGCAGCCCAATAAGGGATGAGTGGGAAAGGTTAAAGGACCAAGGAACCCGCGTGATGGGCCCGGGGAACACCATGAACATCTAGAACGCAAGTAAATTCACAGCCTATTTCTTACACGTCCCAGGCTTCCTTCCCAGGCCCTGGCTGTGTTGCGATGATACTGCAGGGAAGGCAGCCACACCCCATCAGGCTCGAGGTGGCAGGATCCTTCTCCCCATATAGGCCTTCCCGTGGGGGGTCACGTCCCTCTTACAAGTCCAGCCTTCAAAGCTGTCTTGTCTAGCGATGGTTCGCTGTGTCGGGCCCTCTCTGCCCAGGGCCCCGCCTTGTTCTCCCAGCCGCTCACCGTGCTCGGGTCCAGGTTACTTTTGGCACGGGGGGGAATGTCCGCTCTTCCAGTTCTGGCCGCACGGCTCTCCAGCATAGCTTGGATCTGGGTCTCCATCGGCGCGGCTGGTCGCTGCTCCAGCTCCCTCCCTGGCTCAGCCTCTACCCTGGCAGCCCCAGCTCACACCGCAGCTGGGCCTGGGCTCTCGACTCCCACGCCGGCCCACCCGCCCTGGCAACCCAGCTGACTTGGAGCACTAGCCTCTCCCCGTTGCCCCCGGGGCCCTGTCTGTCCCGGGATCCAGACTCCTCTTCGACCCGTCTCCGTTCTGCTGGCAGCCAGCCAAAAGCAACACTAAGCGTCAGCAAGGGGCTGACAGCCCCCTTACATTCTATTTCACCCTAATCGGGTCCTTACCAGGCAGGTCTGCGGTATCACCACCCCCCAGCATTCACACCGCATGCCTCAGGCCGCACCCCGCCCCCCCAAAGCAGGGGATTTTTTTCAAATAAAAATAAAAAGTGGAATTCTTGTTCTTTGCTGTCTGATTCTTCAGCCGGTGGTGGGCGCTCGCTTCACACCGAGGGGGCTAGAAACGCCCTGTTTTTAAATGAAAACGGAGGTTCTCCTGGAACCACATGACTCCAGGAGCTGGGGCGCTAAGGGAAAACCCAGCAACGCGAGAGCTTACAGCACTGGGCCGGCTCGCTCATAGCAGTGGCCGGCTTCGGCGCTATTTGGCTAGTGGGCGGACGCCCGGCGCAGCAGAACTAGCACCAGGGACTGTGGCTCTTAGCTCTGCCGGAGTGTGTCGGTCGCTCCCCCGCTGCCCCGAATGCTTCCCAGCTGCCAATCCGCGTTAGCCGGCCCGTTTGAACCATCACCACGTCACTGGTCCATTGACAGCTCGTCAGCGGAGAAAACTGGCTGAGCCCTCATTTGCTTATTGCTAATTAGCTTAACCTTCGTAATCCCTTTGACGTCAATCTCCAAAATAGGAGGTTTGCCCTAATCAGTGTTTAAAATATCAAGGCAGGGGGCATGGGATGGAGAAAGGGGGCCTGGCTGCTGCCGACAGGATCTAGAGGAGAGACGGGGAGGGTGATACAAAGGGTTAAATACAAAGGCAATATAGCCCTGCACACACGCACCCATCTGTGGACACGCTGGGGCGTGGGGCCGGGTCGAAGTGGACCTGCCCACGCCCTCAGTTTGCAACATGTCCGCCAATTTTTTCCCTTTAATTTTGAGGCTAAGTGAAAGGAGGGTATTTTGGTGAAAGCCAACGCCCAGCCCGCCGGAGCAGCGAGGTTCCCCACTACCCAGCGGGAGCCCTAAGAGCTGGGCTAGGTGGTGGAGACGCCGAACACGGCATCACAGAGGCAGCAGCAGGAGCGGAGGAAGCTCCCTAAGAGTGGGGGGGGGGCGCACCGGTGCTCGAACCGTGGCCCCACGTCGCTCTTTCTCCCAAAGCCCCGCCGTCACGCCACCCCTGCCCCCGAGGCCCTACCCTCACACTCCCTCTTCCCCCAAGACCCCGCCTTCCGCTTGCCCCTCGCCCCCATCACTCGCCCTCACGGCTGGTAACAAGCAGGAGGGCATAGCCCTCCCACTTTTCAAAGTGATGGGGCCATGACCCCCTGGCCCCCGTCCCGGTCCCAGGGCAGCAAGGTGAACAGTGGCAAAGGTGGCCGCGAGCGGCGACAGAGTGAGACTGTGGGCAGCAGGGGGCAGCGTTGCTCCACGCACACCCTCCTCGATTCAGGTGTCCAGCCTCGTGCCCAAGTTCCCCAGTCCCACCTCCAGAGAAAGTCGCCAACCAGCCACCCTGAGCGCCAGCGAGCTTGCCAAGCCCCGCCCCGTTTCCACACGCCCTTACACTGGGAGGGGGTGCGCCACGTAACCCCGGCCCACAGCCTAGACCAGGGGGAGGCAACCTATGGCACGGGTGCCGAAGGTGGCACGCGAGCTGATTTTCAGTGGCACTCACACTGCCCGGGTCCTGGCCACCGGTCCGGGGGGCTCTGCATTTTAATTTAATTTTAAATGAAGTTTCTTAAACATTTTAAAAACCTTATTTACTTTACATACAACAATAGTTTAGTTATATATTATAGACTTATAGAAAGAGACCTTCTAAAAACATTAAAATGTATGACTGGCACGCGAAACCTTCAATTAGAGTGAATAAATGAAGACTCGGCACACCACTTCTGAAAGGTTGCCGACCCCTGGCCTAGACCCTCCTCGGCCAGGCACAGCGACAATCCCATGGACGGGTTTTCTTCCTGCGGGTCTGGGCAGCGAGGGGTGTCTCAGCGCCACTGATCGATGGGAGGTGCTGACTTGCGGACGACGTCCAGCAGGGGGCGCGCTGTGCTGGCCCCACCCCTTCCTCTTCAACAGGCTCGGAGCACTAGCGGAGCAGCACCTGGGCGAGTTTCCAGGGGGAGAACAGGGACTGGTCGAGTCAGCTCGTCACTCACCTGTAACTGAGCAGCCCTCAGCATCACGGGCCTGTTAGCCAGCCAGCTGGCTGGGGAGGCAAAGCCCAGACCGGAGACGGACGCCGGCCCCCACAAAGAGGAAACCCAGGGCAGCGGCCTGTGCTGGCTGGCGGGAGCCTGACTCAGCAGAACGGCCAGGGACCGAGACAGCCACTTCTGGGGAGACAGAGCCCAGCTGGCCACTCTGAACGCAGCTGGACAGACAGGCTGCAATGTGCCAGCAGGGACAGCGAGTAGCTGAGCCTGGAAAAGCAGCCACTCTGCCCTTCTCTTACTACAGGCAATGACAGAGAGCAGATCATTGGCAGCCACCAGGGCCGGCACCTCTACTCCGACCCAACGGGCTCCCTCGCCTTGGACCTGGCCGGCTGCAGCAGTGACAGGAGCACCCGTGGGTTCTGCCCTGCTGTGCGCGCCGTCGGCACCTTTTCCTGGCAAGGCTGGGAGAGGCACAGAGATCCCAGGGGGATTGTGTGACCCCATCACTGCCTTGGGCAGGCACACGGTGCAGGCCTGCTGTGGGATCCCTGCAGAAGCGATTGATCCAGAGCCCACGGGCAGAGGGGACAAGGGCAAGATGAAAACAGGAACCGACCAGAACCGGTGCCCCAAGCTCATCCTGAAAAGCTCATTCAGAAAATGGACTCAGCCCCTCATGTTGGTTCTCGGGCTGAATTTGGGGGGCGCGACTCTGGTCTGAAGCTCTGAAATGTGGGAGGCTCCCCTGCCACTAGCCAGTCTGTCATGGAGACCCTTTCCCAGATGCAGTCAGACCTTTCACCTGCTGCTGGGCACCCTGTGCTGGGCAGCCCCGGCAAACAGAGACCAGGATGCCCTCCATGTCCTGCCACTTGCCTTTGGCTCGAGTTGCCGTTCAGTAGCCCGAGGTGCCAGCCAGCTAGTGCCAAGGCGCCTGCGAGTGGGGAGCAACCCCACAGTGAAGGGATCCACGCGGTGGCATATTCCACCTGATTCTGGCTATTCAGCTCGAGGGCAATGAATAGGGAGACCGTCCTACTACGTCCTTCCTGCTGATGGCAGAGCGAGCAGGCTGGGAAGAAGAGAGCATAGCATGCAGGCAGGGAGATGGGTCATGCTCGGCCGGGCGCCAGGACCTCTCCACGGCCTCTGCACTGGGCTGAGCCCCAGAGAAGGCTGGGTACTCGCCCTGTAATTATCAGAGCTACTGGAAATTCAGCCTCCTCCACCGCTGTAGTGACCGTGAGAGAGAATAGCACCATCACCGTGGGGAGCAGGCTAGGGTGAGCTGGGCGCAGGGTGGGAGAGCGCGAGCTAGCAAAGGCCTGTGATTCAAGGCACGTAGGGTGCTCACCATCCCAGTGCAGAGGGGCCAGGCTAGGTCCCAGGGCACCAGCTCAGCACAAGACGTTCATGCAGCTGCCCCCAGGGGCAGGCACTGGGTCGTGGAGGACAACGGCCCCAGCAAGTCCCTGCAGGACCACGAGGGGTTTGGAACTAGGTGGCCTCTGGGGACTCGAATAGGGTCCAACCCCATGTAAAGGGGCTGCTGGCCCCTCACTGCTTATTCTGCAGAACAGCCGAAAGGCTGCACCCCGGTCTGTCCTACTGGCGAGATTGGGGTTGGGGAGGAACGGGCGGCAACTAACAGTGATAAACAAGCTCGGCAGTTAGCACCGTCTCTCCCCCGCCCCCATCCCTTTCAGTGGCTTTCTCCAGGAGAGACTAGAGAGGAAAGACAAGTTTTAACGTTGGGCAAACTGAGTGCGGGCCCAGATCTGCCACTTTGCAAATGTCAAGTTCTCTCCTGACAAATACAAAGCATCCGCCCAGACCTTGGTGGGGGGTAATAAGAGCCTATATAAGAAAAAGACCCTTTTGGGTGGCAGGACACATGAGAATCCTCAGCTAAATACAGAGCATACGCTGGAGGCCGCATGAGTTGTAGGCTAGGAGATATCGAATCCCTTCCTGAAGCTTCCCAAATCGCTTCCCTCAGTAATAGCCTTCCGTGGAGAGTGCCCTGGATTCTCCATCGCACTGGGGAGAAGACTTCGAGTGTCCCCTTGTTCTGATATTGCAGGAGGGAGTCAGCAGTAGCCCCCCCCCCACATCTCCACTCCCTGTTCTCTCTTCCAGGCGAGGACTGGGATGTTCAGAGCGACCCAAGGGACGAGATCTCAGATCAAATGAATTGCTTTGGACGTCTCAGCCTAAACACCTCTGCATCTGAATCTTCTCCTAGTAGGGGCTCCAACCGTGCTATTCAAGGCCCGGTCTCCTGGGTGTCTAGAACGGCTGCTATAGGCTCTCCTGCCCTATTCTGTCCCCTTCAGAGCACAGCCAGGGACTGCTCAGTGTATGCTGGTTAATGCCCTCTCCTGGGATCTGGGTGTTCACTCCCATAGGTCCTCTGGCAATCCCAGCATGTGTCTCTATTGTGTCCTGCAGACATGCTACAGGCAGGGAGCTGGCCCAGCAAGTGCCTCCCATCTGTGGAGTATTTAGCTGCCAGAAGAAAGAGGAGCCATATTCAGAACCTTTTCTCCACCTCCCCTGTGCTCTGGGGATTTGGAGCCAATGGAGCATGGATCCAAACCACTGCAGAAGTTGCAAAAACAAAAACGCACAACCTCACGGCCCAGCTGATTATATAGCTGTAGCGAGAGAAAGAGGCTAGATCCGTTAGGTAGGTGACACCTGCAGACGAGGATGGCGGCGTGGTGTAAGGCTTTAGCCCTGCGAATTTGGCAAAGACACAAGCTCCGTGTAAAATCCCATAAAGCCACCTCAGTGTCCGCCTTAAAACTCTCCTCTGCTGAGAAACCTAGGAAAAAACCTGAGGAGGGTGAGGCAGCTTGTGCCCCGTGACTGCTGTTGATAACGCTGATCTGTATCAGCTCATATCTCGTGTAGCTAGCCCTTGTCTCTGGTCTTATACTCACTTTGTGAGCTCTCTGGGGCAGGGGTGTCTCTGCTGCACAGCGCCTCGCATCATGGAGGTTGGGCCTCTAGCCACGAATGCAATACAGATAAATACCACGTGATTCAGTCACCCCAAACACATGCCAACATCATCTTTAGGCCTCCCCCAAAACTGCGTCCGCCCGACATGCCCAGCAGTTTTAAAACCTGTTCTCCAGTCTGGTTTTCACACCCCTCCACCCACAAAGCCAGGTTCCCATTCTTACCGGGACTTCCCCTGGACAGCCCTCAGAGGGAGAGCACAGAACACAGCCAATACTTTTAATACCCGCAAGGCACCTCAGACACCTCCCAACGTCACAGTCTGAGAACTGAACCTTCCACATGCTGCACATCTCATCAGGGAGCCGGGAACATCCCGGTTCCGACGGCACAAAGCTCTCGCGTCTAGCGCTGCAGTGTCATGGGCTATTAGGCCGTAAGCCTGCCACAGGGGGGTGTCTCAGAGCCGTGCAATTGATTTCATTTTGAGGAAGTTTCAGATCTGGGGGAGGGAAGTATTTTTGGCAGTTTGCTTTTAAAAACAAAGCAGGGGGTTTGCGGCAACCAGCTGGCTTGGAAGGTTCGACTAAGCCTGGCCAGAGGTGACTGGTGAGCAGTGTGCACGGGAGGCAAAGTGCAAGCTAGCATCCGGTTATGACATGAACAGATAAATCTAACACATAGTCCTGAGACCCACGTCAAAAACACACACGAGGCACCAGGCACAGCCAGTCATCCTTAAGATTGAGGTCTGTTTTGCATTTAAAGAACATACACACACACACACACACACGTGGTGCTGATATCCACGACACTTTTAGGCTGTAAACTCTTCGGGGCATGAATTCTCATTTACTCTTTGTACGGCACCGACCCAATGAGGCCCCAGCCTGGCTGAGCCCTTCCTGTAGGCACTGCCATGATCTAAACCAGGGGTCGGCAACCTTTCAGAAGTGCTGTGCCGAGTCTTCATTTTTTCACTCTAATTTAAGGTTTTGCGTGCCAGTCATACATTTTAACGTTTTTAGAAGGTCTCTTTCTATAAGTCTATAATATATAACTAAACTATTGTTGTATGTAAAGTAAATAAGCTTTTTAAAATGTTTAAGAAGCTTCATTTAAAATTAAATTAAAATGCAGAGCCCCCCGGACCGGTGACCAGGACCCGGGCAGTGTGCGTGCCACTGAAAATCAGCTCGCGTGCCGCCTTCGGCACCCGTGCCATAGCTTGCCTACCCCTGATCTAAACGTTAAATAACCATCGCCAAGCCATGTAATAAGTCGCCAAACCTGGGGTACATGAATTTCACCGCTTCTCTGANAAATCAGCTCGCGTGCCGCCTTCGGCACCCGTGCCATAGGTTGCCTACCCCTGATCTAAACGTTAAATAACCATTGCCAAGCCATGTAATAAGTCGCCAAACCTGGGGTACATGAATTTCACCGCTTCTCTGGTCACTTTACCGGTTCTCTTCCTACTCATCTGTCTTCCTTGGACATTTCACTCCCCTGAGCAGCTTTCAAACAGTGGCCTTGTTTTTGTTTTTTCAATCAACCTGTCAGAAAATGACGTTTTCCCCTAGTCCAGCATAGGACTGGGAGCTGGGTTATTATTCTAGACTCTGTCCCAGGCTGGCTGGGGGAGGAAAGTCGGCTAAACTCTCTGACCCTCAGACTCCATCCCTGCAATAGGGTTGGTAACCCTCCGAGCCAAAGATGGCGACGTGCACCAGAATGGATGCTTGAAAAGCACATTCAGATCCCAGGATGGAAGGCCTCTTATTACGTAAGTGCTCTTACTGCTATTATCTACAGAGCATCTCCAGCCCAGGGCATCACCCATCTCGACTGGCGGGGACTTGTATGCAATGAGCTGGCACAGGGCTTGGTGCAGTTTCTCAGGAGATTGGCTTCCCCGCTAAGGGGATGGCCAGAGCCAGAGACTGAGTGAGCCGTGGTGGGCCGTCAGGCTGGACTCAGCTGCTAAGAGCTCTGTGCATTGAGCTGCACCACACTGGCAGGGCAACGTCTGACCTGTCCAGTGGCTGAAGGAATACGATTGGGGTCTGGCTCTCGTCAGCAGCTCTGGTTGTCGGGACCATTACAGAAGCTTGCTGGAGGGAAGCAGACAACTGAGCAGTGGAATACGCTAGCGCTGTTATATCACACAGGGGGAGTTCACATTATTGCTGCCTGCACCTCTCAGGTTGTGCGATGTGTTTCACAACGTGTAATTTAATACAGAAGGGAGAGAAACGGCCGGTGGATTCAGGCTGTATGTGGCACTAAAGTGAATGGCAAAGGAGCCCCTGCTCCTGTGAGCCAATGCTGCCCTCTGATGGAGGTTACCAGTATTTTGGGATGCAGGGACTGATTCTGGGCTGGCGTTAAGCGTGTTCATTGGTTCCCCTGACATAAAAGGATTTTTACCTAGCTAAGCCAGCAGGAAATATTGCCCACCGCGCTGCCATTTGGCCAAGCCGAGGTTTTTACAAAACAAACCTCACAGGGATTCAGAATGTTCCTGGAACTGATTGGTTCTCCAGCTGATTTGAGACAGGCTCGTCCCAGAAAACGTTTGCTAGCTTTTCCAGTGGAAAGTGGGGTGGTGCGCACATTAAAAGGTAACTGTGTTGTTTTAAAGCAACAAAATGCATCTGGTTGTGAAATTCAGCCCATATCTGGTGGGGAAATCCCACACTGATTCCAAAACTATTCTGTGCACCCATGGACTATAGCAGTCAATGTCTCCGAGCTGCAGCTCAGCGCCAAGCCACAACATTGAATGTCCAGTTGCACTCCGCACTTAAACGCAGAAGAGAACATGCAGATTTGCAAGGGCCCTTGCAAAACATCCCATGATTTATCAAACACCTGGGAATTAAGGAGGAAAATACATCACTGCTTGCCCACTTATATGTCCTGAGAGATGTCTGTACGGTAGGAGAATTTATGGTGGCTGCCAGAGTCCAGATATGGTTCAGGTGCCCCTCCAGATCAGAGTAAAACCACTGGGAGATGCATAAAGGATCCAATCAGTTCTAAAAGCTGCCAAGAAAGCTCTCCAGTGTAAGTTTGCAAAATAATACCCCAATGTATCCTCCTCCCCCGCATCAGAGTCATTCTCCTACCCGATGAGTGAACAGGACTCCTGACTGGGAGAGCACCAGCACTGTCTGGAAAGGGCAGTTCCTCCTTTCCATCCATCTAGGAATTTATGCCCCTGCTCTTCCCCATGGCCTCTGAGGGGAAGTCAAATGCGACTCAAATGCGACTCAACCCTGGAAAAACGGCACTGTAGGGCTCAGTGTTTGCAGTCTCTCAATGTCTCTACATCCAATGTGCTCAATTTACAGATAAACAGATGTGTTTTTCTAACTACTTCCTCCCCAAGCTCAGCCTGGGATCTGAGAGTCATGCTGGGTCCCTTCTTTCTCAAGTAGCACCACCTGACTCCTATGCAAGTCCATTGCCTTCGGGAACATTGAGGACACAATCCGGCCGCTCCACTGAACTTGGTTATTCTGTTGATGTGAGAGCCAGGATAGACTCCAGCTCCCTCCCCCAGAGTTGGGCTAATAGGGGCCACAGATGGCAAAATCTTATTTTTCCCTCGAGTGAGCCCAGATGAGTCTAAACACATCCAGGGAGCTGATCTGGGGAACATTTTAAGGATTCCCTCAACCTCCAGACACATAGTCCACTTTAACCCCACCAGCTGCTGCTCCAGAGAGTGACATAATGAACCCCAGCCCTTTCTTGTGGATGGAGCCAAGAGTAAGACGTGGTGTTTGTGATGCTGGCAGACCAGGTGACAGCTCTTGCCAAGGCCTCAGCTGAGCACTGACAAATGCATTGCTGGAAACCAATCCAGCTCACCTGTGTGACTGTGCTTAGACTTTAGACTTTATGTAATGCTTGTAAATTGCGAGGTGTATTAATCCTATTGATGGTGTCTATATCCCAGGCCATGAGGTAATGCTTAAGTGTTTGTGCTATAGCTGTAAAATGTTCGTTTTGAACTATGTAACTCCCCAACCAAGAAAAAAACAACTTCACCTAGTATAAAATGCTAAATCCCTGTGAAAGGTATTATCTCTTCGCCAGCAGGAACGGCTACCCCTCTGATACTTATCAACACAAAGTGGGCCATTGTGGGCCATTACAATACAAAGATTTTGCTAACAGCCCCTGCACAAGCTCCGTGCAAAAGGGCTCATCCCATCAGCCTGAATTCTGGAAGAAGGAAATAAAGAAATCGGACATGAACATTTTTCATCTTTTTTATTGTTTGGACTCTCACAGGGCTGGAGCTATGAAACAGAAGCTGAGATCCCCAAGGTCAACCTGGGTTAGCCCTAAAAGACATTCACTGCTGACCGATTACAGCAACTGTGTCACCATTTGGAACTATAGACTGTAACTCATTTGTGTATAGATGTTGCCTGCTTTAATCTATACAGAACTCATTTCTTTTTCCTAGTTAATGAATCCGTAGTTAGTTTACTATAGGATAGGCTACAAGCATTGTCTTTGGTGTGAGATCTGAGGTAGAAATTGGCCTAGGATAAGTGACTGGTTTCCTGGGATTAGAAGTAGCCTGAATCTTTTGTGATCTTTGGTGTAATCAGCTACACTTCCACCAGCTTTCCTGAGTGGCAAGATAGACTGGAATGCCCGAGGGGCCTGTCTGCGATGGTAAGACTTAGAAGTGCTTCAGGAGTTCACATTTGTTACTGGGTTGGTGAAATCTAATTGTAGAACATACAACACCTTTGGGGTCTCTGCCCTGAGGTTGGCACTCATGGTTGTGAACCACTCCAGACAGCGTGACAGTGTTCATAAGACTCCTATACTGAGAGAATAGAATCACAAGGCCAGGGAGCGGTTGACTGGATTTTGGAAACCAAATGTTGAGGCGACACAGCCTCTGCAGAATCACCAATATCTGACCGATAAATCGTTCGTTTGGCTTGGAACAGGGCTAAAGGAGGCAGAATCGGAAGAAACATTTATTTCTGTGGCACCGTAACACTGTGAATGGTCAGACAAGCTCACATTGTGAAGCAATGGGGATTTGTATCTATATTTGTCTATTTCTGGTATTTGTATGGCCCCATCACTGTAGTCTCTGGGTGCCATGCAATCTTCAGTGCATTTATCCACACACACCCCTGTGAGGCAGGGCCGTTATCCCCATTGAACAGAGGGGGAACAAATGCACAGAGACACTAAGTGACTTGCCCAAGGTTGCAGAGGCAGATTGTGGCGGAACGGAGAACTGAGCCCAGGTCTCCCAAGTCCTATGCTAGTGCCCTAACCACTGGACCTTTAGTGCCCATTTACTGCCACTGTACAGAATAACGGTGTCACCTAGCCGGTGCTCTGCGGAGAGCAACTCTCACGTTCTCCACAGCGCTCCATCCATGTGCTGTGAAAACTGGTCACAGGCCGGAGGCGGATCAGGGTAGCTCTGGAGCACCCCCACCCCCCGCTCCGTGGGCTGCTCTGTCCCATGCTAGTGGTGACTGGGCCCTATAGAGGTTGATGTAGCTGCTACAGCTTTGGCTCTTCCAGCCCCAGCAGCAGAGGCTCAAGCGTTAAGATCCACAGGTCCCAAGTTCAATCCCCACTATTGATGACCCATTAGGGGCATGGTGTTACACTGGCAGTGCCTTCTCCTGCCTGCTTCATGGCTCTTGCCTCAGTCTCGGATACTTCTGCTTGTCTAGCATTGGTGTACTCTCTGGCCCTTCCTCCAGGCTCATCACTGCTGAGGAGAGAGCCTTCTTCAGTACAGCTGCTGCTGTCTGGATCAGCCCTTCCACAAAAGAAAACACTTTTTTTCACCTTGGCGTATGGCTCTTGATTTCTCTTCCCCTTTGGAATTGCTTTTATATTTGCCATACAATGGCTTGACAAGAGTTTTCTGTAATTCATGCCCCATGCTGCCCTGCTGTCATATATACAAAGGTATTTCTATGGTGCTGCTCCTCATCAGGGCAACAGAGCTTCTAATTAAATAGTGCAGTATTACCTCTGCAAAGCATTTGCCGGCATACAGTTTGGATGTCATCAAAATAACAAGGAGTTCGGTGGCACCTTAAAGACTAACAGATTTATTTGGGCATAAGCTTTCGTGGGTAAAAAACCCACTTCTTCAGATGCAACGGCTACCCCCTGATACTTGACACCATGTCATCAGTTATTTTGAACTGCGTCAGTGGCAACATGTAGACCGAGGAGGTGGGAGGAGAATAATCAACCCAGTCCTGGAAGTTTGTGGTAGAGCCCAGACCTGAACCTAGATCTCTTGTGCCTTACCCACATGTGCATTCTTGGCATATCTCGTGTGCATACACTCCCCTGTAGCAGTGAGGGAAGGATCAGCAGAGTTGAATAGAGAAGACGACCGTTAAGAGATCTGTGCAAAGAACTGCATTCAGGAAGCCATTTTTGCAGGGTCCAAGGACAGTTTTATTGGTCCTACAAGATGCAGGAATAATGCTACATATTCTTGAGTGCCATCTACTGGCACCTTATCTATTAAAATGGACAGAGACATCTCCCATGTATAGATCCCTCTCATAACACGGGCTGGTGCTAGTCACCGAAGGGCTCTTTGTCAAACTGCGCACTGCTCCAGCTCACCCCAGAGATGAGCCCGTTGCTCCTGCTGCCGGAGACAGCACCAGCATCTAAGAGTTGCTGGACAGAGCTCCATCGCTAGATGCTTGGGCCGTTACAGCCGGAGTTCGTTTTCACACACACGCCAAGGCTGCTGAAGGAGATCAAGAGGGGGTTTCTCAGGTCTGCTGGGAACACACAGATTAGAGCTGGAAACTTTATTCTTCTGACAGGGACAACAAGACGAAGGAACAATACCGTGCAGCCAGGCTCCTTGCTAAGACTGGGCAGGGAAGAAGTTGGCCCCAATCAGGAGGCCACGGGTGGAAAATGCTGAGCCAGTCGTCTTGATAAAGCAACAAATCACCACAGTGGTGACTTGGAGCCTGAAAATATTTCCTCCCCATCCTCAGTCATCAGGGGACAGGCAGCAACAGGGGACGTGTGGGCTACACAGGGAGCCAAGGAAGTGGCAGAGGAAAGAGCAATAGCAGGAAACAAACTACTTTGCAAGCAGATGCCTCTCTGCTGGTTGGCCAGGAACTTTCAAGCAGAAAACAGCTCATCAAAAGGAGCAACAGCCGAGTGAGAAGGAGCTCTCCATTCACAGCCAGGCGTGCTGCCTGTCAGAGGTCTGGTCCCCGTCCCCCCCCCCGCCTAATAACATGTCTCCCTTCCCTTTATTTCTCCACAGCACTGAAATAGCTGCTCTCTGAAGGCTTCTTTTCCTCCCCAGGGCCTTTTTATCTCCAGGAAACAGAGGGACAATGCAAAACAAGAAACATTTCATATTTGAAACCAACCAACCAAACATAAAGCAGAACAAAACTGCTTCTTCCTGGTGCCGCTGGCAGGTCAGAGAGTTATCATGAGCCACAAGTCCAGATTTGCCAAGAAACATTTTTCTGATCCAACCTCTTTCCAAACCAAACAACAATTTGCACATGACAATCTAATTCAAAGAGACCTACCCCCTTTTAGAATAGATATAACCTAGCGCTTAGCACTTGGGGTTGCTGGGTAACAACCTGTATTCAAATCCTGATTGAAAAAATCCACATGCTGCTCTTTGAATAGTGGCTGCTGCATAGACAGAGGCGGATTTGAATTACACTCCGGTAAATCCACAAGAACTCCATTAACTTCAGCAGAAACATGCCTGACTTACACTGTGATAGAAGCAATCTGGAATCTGTCTCTGGCTGGGTATAAACGCCGAGTAATAGGAAATATGGGGACTGGGGCACTTAAGAAGCCGCTTCTTGGCCTTTAACTTGTTCGCGGTGCTATATTCATAATTTTCCAAAAGCCCATTTGAACCCAAGTGTTTGGTTTTCTTTAACCGGCTGATGAACATGGTACCACTCAGGCAGCCCTAACAGAAGATGTGTAAGAGACATTTGAATCTCTCAGAACAGAACAGCTACTGCAGTAGTACGACTCCATAGCTCAGGGCTGAATAATAACTGCACCTTGCCTTAAATCAGAGGAAAGCCAACGCCGTTTACTTTGCTCAAGCCACAGAGCTGGGCCATGGTCTTGGTTATTAACTGGTGCCAGTCTTCAGGAGCGTAAGCTGGACTGGAGTAGGATTGACCTCCCGTTCTCTGTGGAATGGGCAGGCAGCAAGATGCTCAAAGACCACTGGGTTAGCACGCAGTGAGAAATGTCACCCACTTACCTCACTCCACGGATATAGCATTGGCCAGAACGCCAAAGGCATTCGGTGTATTCCTGAAGTCAGTGCAGACAACTCCCTCCCGATCGCTATGGCCTGTTTGCAGAGCATTCAGTCTTATTACTGTGCCCAGTGAAAGCAGTAAGGCCCAGGAAGGTAAAACTTCACAGGGCGTGTAACACATTAGTGACGGTTTCTCTTGGCACGGTGCATTGGATTGTGCGTAATGGGTGATCTTTTAACCTGCACTAAGACCAGAACTCACTGTAAACAAGCTGTGCAGTTGACTTGGACAACGTTGTCACTTGAGCAACGACCACCACCTACAGGCTAAAGCCATGAAAGGGATGTGTCTGGGGGCTGCCATCTGAAGGGCAGACACTGATGCAGGTATTATGAAGCTCTCCACTGGGTGGCTAAGCTTCTCATTTGCGTCATGCACACAATTTTCAGGGCCTCAAGCAAGGGTAGGCGCCAACTACCAGAGACGTCTGGTTTGGGAGTCAAGGATCTGGTTCGGCAGCTGGGCCTGGGGTCTGGCAGCAAGTGGCTTCCTCCCCCTCACTTGAACCTGCTGCTGAAAGATGGGGCCGGCCTGTGTGTAGCATAGGCCACAGGGCCCCAAGTGGCTACTGGCTTTGCCTGCGCTGGAGGTCAGTCTTACCTGATCATTGAATGAGATGCAAACCAGGACCCACTTTGGCTAGTGGGTAGCTGTCCTGGGTGGCAGCAGCAGTGCCACACTTGTCTCAGACAGAAGTCACTTTCTTTCGGATACAATCGGCCTGCATGTGGTGCAGTGTCTCAGGTATCAACCACATGGTTTCCTTAAAGAGTTACCCTGCTGGGACCACTTCAAAACTCTGCTGCCACCAGCCTCATGGACGGTGGGCCTTGCTCACTCCAGAGTCTGGTACAGCAGCACCGCTTACCTGGCACAGCATGTCAGGCTACCTGTGATTAATCCTTTAGCCCTCACAAGTCTTCCCCCAACACTGGCCATCAATTTGCTGTCAGGAAAGGTGCAGACTCCAGACAGACGTCCTGTGCTGGTGTCTCCTTACAAGCATGGAGCATTTCTGGGCCCCACTCTCCTGTGTGACATTTCCATCTATCAGCGAGACAGTGATTGAAGCTGGGCAGCCAGCTCCGTTCCAGAGTTGCAACGTGGGCTGTGAAGATGCGGGGAAACTCCATGTGCTGCTAGGTAGTACAAATTCATCTTCATTAACCTTGTCCCAGCCCTTGGGACGCTTCAAAAAGGCAGAAGATAAATGTCTTGCATTTCACCTTTTTTTATTATTATTATTATTAAACAAGCTGGGCTGGGAAGTCCAGGACAAAAAGTTCTGTGAGGGCAGCAAATGTATGAGCTGAAAATTAATCAGGTTAGATTCTTCGCTTACAGATCAGCTAGTACTGTACTACAGACTGATTGGAATGACTGCTCCTATAGAAAACAGCCTAATTCATTACACAGCTCTGATTCGTTCTCTGGTCCCCATGGTCCACGCTGTAGTGTACCCTGAATGAGGCAGGGGTCCCTGTGCAAAGAATAGTATGTGATCACCTCTTTAAAGACTGGATCATAGATTTTAGGGTCAGAAGGGACCATTATGATCATCTACTGTGATCTCCTGCATAACAGGCCAGAGAACCTCACCCAATAATTTCTGCATCAAGCCCATAATTTCTGGATGAGCCACAGCATTACTTTTAGAAAGATATCCACTCTTGATTTGAAGACTTAAGTGTCGGAGACTTCACCATGTCCCTACGTAAATTGTGCCAATGGTTAATTATCCTCATCGTTAAAAATGTATGCCTTATTTCAAGTCTGAATTTGTCTAGTTTTGGTGTCCAACCACTGGATCTTACATCTTTTTCTGTTACACTGATGAGCCATTTACTATCAGAAATGTATACCTCATGTAGTTACTTGTAGACAGTGATTGAGTCACCTCTTAGCCTACTTTTCGATCAATTAAATAGATTGAATGTCTTTAGTCTCTCACTATAAGGCATGTTTTCCAGACCGTAAACCATTCTTGTATCATAATGCTTGTGAACAAGGCAGCTGAAATAAGTTTGCATGGACAACCTCTGGCATTTCTTGCATTTTGACTGCTTGACTTTGCAACCTTAACTTTCTTTTAATGTAGTCTTTTTGTATGTAATCCATCTACAAACTAGTATTAATGCAACACAGAGGAATCCAAAGCACGCAAAAGCCAGAACATTCCAAAACTTAACACTGCGGCAGCAGCCCTAACCCAGCTGTGATGCAACACCCTATATTTTTTGTGCTATGCATTAATAGTGTCCAGTTTTCAGGTAACAAGGAAAACAGAAATATAAAGTACTATCTATGTACTGAGTTAATGCGACTGAGTTAACAGCCTGGGAGCTACTTTAGCTTTCAGAATTTTCTGACTCTTGATTGTTTGAGGTTAAATTCTTAATGTTAATGCAAGGTACCTTTTGGCATTGACCTTTTCTTTAAGAAACAAACAAACAGAGAATCAAGATCCATTTAGCTTGCAGAACTTACAAGCTCCCATCATCCTGACCTTTAGAACAAGTCGGTCCGAGTGCAAGTTCTGTCCGCTTGAACAATGGATTCTATGAAGAGTGGTTGCAGGTTTTCACTCTGGGTAGATTTCAAGTCAATGGGAGCAGCGACGTGCTGTCTGTGTATGCCAGGCATGCCCTGCACGCCCCAGGAGCGGCTGTACCAGGGGGATGATTCCGTCCGGCCCCCAAACATGCATTGAGCACGGCATTTTGCAGGTGTCATGCATGGCAGGCAGCTATGAGTCTACCTATTCACCTCACTGACAGCCTTGTTCCTTGCATGAATATCACCTCTGGAGAACACCTGAGAGCACAGAATGCAGAATTCCACCCTCTTTATAAAAAAAAAAAAAAAAAAAAAAAGGCAATAAAAATGATTAAACAAAATGGTATCAGAGCCTCCTTTGCTAAAATATTTATTTAATTGCAGATAGCCACACGGCCATTTCTTTGTTCCTTTGACTTGCCTTTATTTTGCATTTGAAAGGAACACAGCCCATCTTGGGTACAGAAGTTAATAGGAGAGATGGAAGTTGCACTATCAAACTTTGGGGGTGGCAAACGGTCACTTTTTCTGAATGATGGCCATTTGCAGAGCAGGGCTAATCAGAATTAAAACAATTAGCTTAATATACTGTATATTTCACAGGATTGGGAGGAATAGGACTGGTCTATATGTTGGTAAGCAGCAGTGATGCAAGAGAAAATATAAAGGACAGTGTGGTTCAATTGTATTTTACAGAAAGTTGGTTTTAATGGTTTGCCAGAGTATGGAAGAAATTATTACAAACTTTGCTTGATGCTTATTCTTCCAGTTCCACTGACGCACTAATTGCCTTGCTGCTGTGAGTCGTGGTGTCATTTTTTCAAGTGTGTACATCACTTGAAATTTTGGAATAGCACTGCAGACGAAATCCTGGCCTCAATTAAGGGCAAGTCTACAAAATTAAGTCAACCTAAGTTACGTCGACATACAGCCACCGCAGTAATTGAATTGGTTTTACACGTTCGCACTACACTCCCTGAGTTGGCAGTGTGCGTCTTCATCAGGAGTGCATGCACCGATGTAACTGTCAGCGGGGGGCATTGTGAGATGGTTTCTGAAAGGCAGGAAGAGTCGATGTAAGCAACGCCGTGTCTACACTGACATTGTGTCGACCTAACTACATCGACTTAAGTGCTGCGCCTCTCACGGAGGTGAAACTATTAAATTGGTGAAGTGGCCGAGTTACATAAGTGGGAGCTACATTTTAGCATAGACGCTTACAGAGTTAGGTTGACTAGACTGCCTTACATTGACCTATCTCTAGTGTAGACTAGGCCTAAGTCATTGGCAAAACTCCTATTGATGTCAGTGAGCTCAGGACTTCACCCTTGATACACTAAGCAACAATTGCTCAGGAATGAGGAAGAAGGTAGTACACGAGCGAGTGCTGAGAGAATGCAGAATCGGTCAACGCTACGCTCAGCTGATGCGGCAACTCATGGTGTCCGACGCCATCAGGTGGTTGAGGGACATCTACATAGAACACATCACCGGACATCGGCAATACCAGGAGGGATGAGCTGGAGTGCCGATGAGAAGCGCAGTCAGGAAAGTAACAAATACTTTCCTCATGGATTGTATTTTCTAAATGGACAACCAACCTAATTCTCAATTACCGAGGGACAATCTCCACTCATTGATATATTTTGCTTTCCACAACCAAATCTCTGTACAACTTTTCATGAGGGATGTACCCAAGTATTCGGATTCTAATATCTAAACTGTATTGTTAAATCTATTCACATAAATTTGGGCTATTGCTGATTATGTACTCTATGTATCATATGACTTTTAAAAAACGTAACTTGTAGATTTGTGGATAATCTAAGCACTATACCCAGATGTACAGACACTCTTTTCTCAACCTATTATATAATTTCTTTTAACGTTAGCTTTAATAACATTTTAAAATCTATTCTTATTGACCTCATTAATGGCAGCAAACAAAAGTGACCAGTGAGCTCAGCTCAGTCACAACTGATTTTAGAATTATGCCCATCCCTCCTAAAAGAAGTTAGGGGAAATCCTCTAAAGGCTACACTGAAGGAGTGCACAGTTTCTAGGTCAAATACTGCAGTTTAGGGTTTTAGGACCATTTACCGCCAAAAAGGTTCAGAGTGCCGTACTGTGATACTTTACCCACAGAGGCACTGAAGTATAAAATAAGTACAGAAGGGATGGTTAAATAATTTCTGCTCATGATGCTAACCTCGCTGCCTTGTTACAATGGGTCATAGCACAGCAGTGTGTCCTACCAATGCTTTAGCTGTTTGCTATGGCACCTACAGCATAATTTCAGGCACAGCTTCCTCGAGCACATGCATACCTTGTACACAACATTTATGGCATTGTATATATGCATATGCACATGTATGTAGATAATTGTTCAGTACATGCTGTATAAAATATAGATGAAATAATGCATGTTCTATTTGATTTGTTCCAGTGACTGGTTCTGTCCCACAATGTTGATCCATGTCTGTATCAGGAGGGCTATGGCCACACACGACTGCAAGTCATGGCAGAAAGCGGCCAGCTTCCTCGGAGTTTGAAGGCGCAGAGGTTATGGTGGTGAGCACCAGCATCATAATGGCGAGGAGCTAGATTTTATTTTTTATCTTTTTGTTAAAATACATTATGCTGGGTTACATGACCCTTCCCCCCCCCCCCTTCTTGTTTTGTTGCTTTTTGCTTTCTATTGTAGCTCAACTAAGAGTTTTATTCTTCCTTGTGTGTCTACTTATAAGCTCCAGTGATGGGAATGGTCTGAGCCCACACAAGGGATTCTACACTAACCAGTAACTTAGGACAAGAACGAAGGATCTCAGTGGGGGAAGGCGAGTTTTGTGCAAAGGAGGAAACTTTTGGCTTATGCAGCCAACTGATCCAAGCAGAAAAAAAAATCAGAGAAGAACTTGCAGAGAGCTTTGGATTTACCGCGATGTCACCAACTTGCTGTTACTTTGCAGCCATCTCCATATGCTGGGGGCTGGGGATTCGGTTGAGTATAAGAGCCTCAAAGCACACAATGAGGCTAAATAGACTTTTTAGCTGGCAGCATGAAATGCATGGCAATGCTGCCTCTGTCTTCTGTAGAAGATTTAAAATAGGAGACAGAAAATGAAGAAAAACAAGAGTTTGTATTTATGTAAAAAAATTTATTTTGGAGGAGGATTTAAACATCAACATGCAGGTACAACATGAATAAAAATTATTGCACCGCTATTATGTGGCAATTGTTCAAGTTTCTAAAAACACTTAAATTCCACATCTTCCTCTTATCTAGCCAAGTGCTGAGTAACACGGCTTGACACCAGAGCCCAGCTTCAAAGCCGCACTGACAGCCGCCTGGATATGATAATTGAACACAACGTAAACACACATGTCTGTCAAAATCTTCTACTAGAAGTACAGCATTATCCTTCACATCCAGCAAGAGAAAACCAGAGAAAAGACTTTATCCTCCCCGTGCAGGAAGGAAAAAAATCTAAATCACACCTTAATGCAGTGTGGATGTCAAGACCACAGGTCACGCCTTTTGCCCATCCCCCAACAAGCATTCTTTAGGATACTGGCTGCTAAAAGCCTCTGGCATTCAACCCCAGGAGTGGTGATTACAATGCTACAGTCTAATATTTACAATAAATATTCATTTTTCTTAGATGCTACAGTTAAAAGGCAAGAGGGAAAATAACACTGAAATGAAGCATTCTGCAGGAATGCATCGGCTGGGTATAGAGATAAAAAAGGATGACAAGGGTGGGAACAAATTATATATGGTAAATTCCAAAACCAAAATGACTAAAAGAAAACCAAACAACTCGCACCCAAACCCACAAACAAAATGAAAAAAACTCAGGAAAGTAACATGCTTAGATGGCTACGAGTCTCTCTCTCTCTCACACACACACACACACACACACACACACACACACACACACACACACACACACACACACAAAGACAAACACGTTTTATCTCCCCTTTTGTATCACCAGAATGACACTCAGCTTGCACTCTGAAAAACCATACTAACATACACCCCCACACACAGATATTCATTTCCAATGTCTCATCTCCTCCCATCTCGAAGATGGAGTCAGAAGACTATTTCTTTAAGTTATGATTTTGTTTTTCAGCCAGACAGTGATAAATCGTGGCACGTATCTGGTTCATCATCACAATTTTCCATGGAAATCTTCTCTCAGCTTTTCCCAAGAGCTTTGCTAAAAGGTGCCAGAGTGACATCAGTTAACAGAGTGGGCACTGTGCGTACTTGGCACCTTGGGCGACGGAAATTCCAATTGACAAGGGATAGGGACTGTGGGGCTGCTCCAGGAATGGACCTTTTTCTGGTAACACCAGCCTACCTGGGCTTTCAAATGGTGGACTTTTAAACGTGAACCTATTGTTTTGCATCTGCTATACAGACATCGGGTGGCTAAATATGCACCTTATGCTTTCTTTGGCCAAACACTCCTTTGGTGCCATCATGCAAAAGCTGAAATGTGTCACAATCCTCCTCTGCTCAGCTGTGATTACTTAGGGAGCGATAAAACTGAAATTCACTGTAACAAGTCTCATTTTCAAAGACAGGAGAGCAAGATGCTAAAGCACTAGTACTCTCCAGACTGCTGCAGTGTGCTAAGCCTTCTGGGAGCTTCCCTGGTAACCTCCCAGACAAGTAGCTCTGACCCCCTCCATATCTGAGCAAAAGGTCACAACGCTCTGAGTAGACTAGAATTGACAGAGCATTTTGACAGTGCTGTTTATTCACACACAAATTATACTGCATTATTTTTCATGGGCAATTTGTCATCCACCCAATTGATGAGTCCCATGGGAGAGGGATGATTCACTGCTTATTTTATATGTTCATACAAAGACCATTTGGGTTATATCTTAATATAAATTACCTCCCATGAGATCTAGGTGTGCTTTGTATATAACTCTGATACCCAAGCCAGACATTACATAGCACTCCCATTACAAGGCTATCCCCATGGTACAAGTTCATATCTTAGAAGTTAGTAAATGTAATAGATTTTCCAAAAATTATTGGGCATTTCTTAGAGGATTCATTTCTGACTATGCACATTTTATTTTAGTCTGTATTGCCAACTGGACCTTTCTTCTTGAAAACTTCTTAATGGATCAACCCACTGGGAAGAACACCAGTCAGATCAGTTATCAGCAAAACCTGCACTCACTATTGTCTTGAAATCAACACAGGATGACATGCTTATCAAAATAAAGAGTGCTTCAAGAGGTTGGTAATGAAGGACTCTGCTTGGGTGGTACAAAGGTCGCGATTTACAATTACAAACCCATGTGTGTTTGACTAGCTCATGCAGTCCAGTGCAAGGATCAAAGACATAGTACGTCTACCTTTAACACAGTCACTGCTGGAGCTATTTATGAATTGCTTGGGAGTGTTGACGCTTCTCTTAGTGCATTAAGAAGCCTGTGCATTCTTAACAGCCCTACAGTAAACACACACACACACACACACACACACACACACACACAGAGTAAACAGTTACTTGAATATAAAAAAGAACCCCAAAACAAAAGTTGGTCCAAAAATGAAATCTCAGCATCCAAAATCAGTTACAAAATGAAAAAAAATGGTTACAGAGAAAAAGGCAGGACAAGGAATTCAGAGATTCTTGGGATTTGTGCATCATGAATTAAATCAGGTTGAAAGAGAGATGGGAAAATTGTATTCCTATACAAAAGATACATTTAGGGAAAATAAGTAGAAATTCAAAGTGCACAAGAGGTTTTCATAATGGAAAAAAGCAGTATAATGAAATTGGACCAATAGATGCAACTCTTTGTCTGGTGTACTGCTGCAAGTGCAGTCACCATTCAGAAATGTTCCTATCAAATTACACCAATGTACGGGGTAACCAGCTATTGCAGGCTACCCACACACAGATATACTCAGACAAGGTTGGAGTGAAAGCCAAGAGCATTCTATGATGAATGACAGTAGCATTCTTTGACAGTAGGCTTTCATTGGCTAGAGTAAGGAAATGGCTTACAATGCCAGAGATATGTTATACTACATATGTGTCAGCATTTTATTACAGATCTAATCATCCCAAAAAATAATGTTAGTCAGAACTGGTCACATTTAAAGCAAAGAAATGCTAGAACCCAGGAGATAAGCGCAATTCTTAATGGAACCAGGTGAACTGAGCAGTGGACATGGTCTAGCTACCAAAGGTAAAATCTTGAAATACCCTGTGTGTTGTTTTGAAGTCTGTTTGCAGCTCATCCACAACTTAATGAGTCAAAGGTAACAACACTTCGTAGCACTCTCTGAGAAGAAAGGCAAATTCAGAACCCTTGCTGGGTTTCTCAAGCTCTGTTTCAGAACTGGCAGGAACACTTAAGCTCCCCCAGATGAACTACTTAGATCTATCCTAAGAGGGAGAGGTCTCCAATGCCCATATGTCATGAAGTTAACATGACTTGGGGCGTACTTGAGGGTGCTACAATTATCTGCATTATTATTTTTAAAACAACCATGTCCCTCCATGTGGTGTCACTATTTGTTCTGGATCAGGACAGGCTAGAAAGGCAGGCAGCAAAGGGAGGGAGAAAACTCAATTAAAATGTTAAAAGATGGAGGAGAGAGGTGCCTTGCGTCCTGTAAAACAAAGTAAAAATAAACCATCCCAGCAAAACATGCTACAGATTGGAGACTTGCTTCTTTGAGCTTTCATTTGAGAAACAGGTTTTTAAAAAATAATATTTAAAAAAATATATAGGACTGTTCCCTGCACCCCAGACTGACAACGCAGAGGCAATGAACTCTAAGATATGCGTGGGACTGGAGGATATTTAAAGTGACAGAGAAAAAGAGGATCTGGGTTGCACTGAAGAGGGCTTGAATTTGCAGGATAACCTATTAACAAGGTAATTTTTTTCTCCTTGCCATAGGGAAAACTGGCTTGTAAATATCTGAAAATTTGGGAAACAGTGAATGCAATTTGAAAGAGAAAGTTGAAAAAGAGAGTGATTTTAATGTCAGCTGCCTATTTTGCACAGAAAATTCTTTGGGATCTGAAATAAATGCAAAACTGGAGGGAAATGCACAGTACACCCCAAACTCAGGGCAAAATAAAGAAAAAAAAGTTAGCAAACTATTTCATAGCTCTGCTTTAAAGATACCCTGTTCCAAAGAGACCTCAAATGGCAAGCACACCGTGTACAAAAATAGAATTGCAAGGATGGAAAAAAATGCAAAAAGCAGTATGAAAAAACAACCCTCCCAAAAATAGATGTACACAGTTCTATTTCGTATTAGTGTATATTACAAAATTCAAACATGCAGTCTATTTCTGAAGGTAGAATACTCGAGTGCACGTATTCCAGGGACTCTTATGTTTTCTTTACAACATTATCATGTGACAACGGAAAGTCTTGTATTTTTAACTGACCTCCAGCCTCTTTACTTTTTTCCTGCATCAGAGTCTCCTCTTTACAGAGCTTCAGACTGCCATCTGGCAGAGGAGATGCCCTAAGAATCGGTCTTCCAGGGGCATGTGGAAGATCTTTTGATGGAGAAGTTTTCCTGTTATCCCCCAAGGCTTCAAGTGCTTTAGAACTGCCAAAATCTGGCTTTTGCTTTGCTGTCAGAGAACATGCTGGCTCCCCAGAGTTTGCTGGACTTGTTGACTCTGTGTAGGGTGCACAGGTTGTAGTAAGATTGTCTGTGCTAAGAGGTTTTGCTCTTTCTTGACCTAATCCCACCTTTAACGTTTCCTGCCTTCTTTGTTGTGAATCTCTCTTACAGGACAGGTCCATTTGCGGGGACTCTTTATCAGTTTCCAGCTTTCTAGTACCCAACACGTCAAGCTTTGTTGGGCCCAACACACTTTGAGCTACAGTTTCTAACGGAGACACCGAAAGGGCCTTTTCACCGGAACTTGAGACATGGGGCGTTGAGGGTGCAGCACCTGTTGCATTACTTGGGCTAATTTTCCTAGCATTTAATTGATTCTTGCCTTGTGAAGAGCCCTCTGCACGGCACGAGCTTTGCTGTTTTTCAGCAATAGGACTTTTTGGAGATGTTTCATTTACATTTGCCAGATGTTGAACTCTGTTGCTTTGTTCTGTAGATTGAAGTTCTTGTTTGTGATCTGTTTCTCTGCAGTCCGTTTGGCTTATTGATAGAGGAGAATTTACACCCGCTGTGCAACAAGAAGAAAGTGCTAGTGAAGGTTTAGTATCTTGCTTTTTTTGACTGATTTCTGTTAACACAGACTCCTTTGGTGCATCTTTACCATGTGACACCCCTGAAGAGTGGCTTTGCTCAAACTGAAGGAATCCCACAGGTGGGCACTTTGTATCTTCTATGCAATCTATACTTTTCCCCGCAGTGCATTTGATGCTCGCATAAGAGGCATCTTCTTGACTAATGTGCTCAAAGGGTTTGCTTTCTGACAATTTATGCTCTTCTGCTGTTGTTCCTGATCCTGGCAGTGGCTTTTCATATTTGCCAGATTCTCCTGGAGACGTTCTGGTGAGAATCTCTGACTCTAACTGGGGTATGCTAATTTGCAGTGCCTCTGAGACAGCCTGCTTAGTTACCTTCTGCAAGTCTGCTGTACCTTTTGGATCATCGGTTAGAAAAGCATCGTCCTCCATATTGTCTTTGCTTTCCAGTTTAGAAGAAAACTTATCATCATTAAAAGAGTTGGAGCCCTGTTCTCCTCTGGAGGGTTGCCTCTCCAATCTTCTCCCATCTTGACTATCCTCTGAACCATCATCTGTTTCATCTTCAGAGGAATCTACTTCCCTAATGGCCTCCTGCTTTTGTAGCGACTCTCTCCTCTCTACTCTGTCTTGTCGAATAGCACCTAGCTTCCTGGAAGATGGCTTTTGCAGCGTCCCTTTTTCCGCTAGCCCAACTTTACCTCCTGTTGCTTCATTCACAGACTCCTGTAAACTTTGGAGACTAGGATCCCTTTGTAGCATCTCCTTCTTAAATTCAGAGTGGGAGATATCCAAGCTATGTTTGCGAGAGGAAGCCAGCTTCTTTTCGGAGGACAGCGAGGCAGCCAGTTTCTCAGCTGACTGGACTCTCTTCAGCAAAGGCGACCTGGGGGGCTCAGCGCTTTTGGGTCTGGAGATCTGTCTTACCAGAGGTGGGGAGGAATGTAATTTTACAGGAAAGGACTGAATAATACTGGAGCTGCCTACTGAATGCCCTGGCAAAGGAGAAGGTGAACGCTGTGGCGATGTGGACTGTGGGGTTGGTGAGGGAGTGTGAGCTAGTGGTGAGAGAGGGATGTTTCCCGCAGATTTACGCCTCGGCGATCTATACTGCCGTTGAAGCTTTGGGGCTAGTCCATGTAAAGAACTGGGTCGGATGTGTCCAGAGCTGGCTGGAGAGTTGGGAACACTGGAACTGGGGGAGCTGCTCTGGGAAGAATTTCCACCAACTTAAAAAAAAAAAAAAAAAAAAAAGAGAAAAGAAAAGAAAAGAAAAAAGACAAAGGGATTTTTTTTTTTACTGTGTTTTATAATTAAAAACATTCATGCTATGCTTGTACAATGGTAAGAAGAGCTGTTTGTCACATTACCCCAAGGTATTATAGTAAATATACTACAAGGTGGCATACCATTGTTTCCAGTAGAGCTACTATCAGCAAATACTACGGGGTATTTCCCAGAAACTCAGTGAGAAAACATTCTGTTACTACCATATTAAACCGTATGTATATAAAACCATGCATTTTATTGTTATTGTCAGTATGCAAGTTTCTTAAAATTCTCTGTCTACTGCTGAAATTTTCAGCTATGATTTTTTCCACATTTCAACTATTTTTCTCTTATGTATTATAAAAAAAAAAAAAAGGGGCAAAATACTGTGGAAAGATCATAACTTACACCACACATTTGCACTGCTAAAAGATCCACCCACATACATAATGAACAAAGACTGACCTTTTTCATGATTAAACTTTTATCTACCCACAGCAAAATAAGACGTACACAGCAATTGCTGCTTTGAAGTTCAAATAAATGTAAACTCAATATCTGATTTAGTGTCTGTTTTGTATTTTCCTTTAAAAATGAAGCATTTAAAAATTAAAATCCCCCCTATAAATAGTTCTTTTACCTGAATGTACAGACTCGGGAGTAGATCTGTAGCTCTGCGTAGGTGACCGAGGGGACAGGTTGTGGGTTGGAGAACCGGGAACACTTTCTCCAGAAGACAGCGAGCGGTTAAGTGAAGATAAACTACGGCTGGTGTGCAGAAATGATGCCTGCTTTGTGATCTTCCTGAACAAAGAACTCTTCTTCTTACTGGGAAGATGAATTAAAAGTTACTCATTTGTCAAACCAAAAGTTCTATTTACACTTACAGGCACATCTCCCTCACTCAGTGTAGACGCGTGAGGTAAGTAACAATGTGTGCTGACATAAACTTATTACACGGAAATTGCTTTGACAAGGTCTACCTACCTTGGGAGCATTTAATTTTCACAGTTAAAAAAAAATAAAAAATATCAAGCTCACCTTTCCTGCCCATCTTTAGTTTTGCTTTTCTTGTTCCTTCGAGCCATCTTGGATTTGTAGCTGGGCTTCCGAGCTGGCCCAACTTTGATTGATGTGTTCTCAAATGGGGAAGTAGAGATAGATACCTTATTTCCACTCTGTCGGATACAAGAGATGGCAGTTGTATAGAATAAGATTGCTTGGCAGTTCTAGGTGTTGAGCAAGTGGATTGCTAATTTATCACAGGCTGACATGTTTTACTCCTTTGACTAATCCCCTTTCCCTCTTTGAGTCTTCATCTAGAGCGGTAAAATGGACCTCTTTAGTCAGGCTTTCACAACAGATTACATCTTGGTTTCCTAGCTAACTGGTACAGCTGCACAGAGTAGAAGGTGCACGGGCTTTGACCTCTCTTACTGAGATCCTAAATGCCTCAACTTACGCCTTGTAAGGCACCAAGATATCGTGGTGATGGTGCCAATACATACTACCAATGAGAACTACAACAATCATCTTCCTTCTAGAAATTCAGACAAAGCAGCATTCTTTGGCACCCAAACCTGTTCCCTACTTATGTGTCTGACCCTTTCTTCATGCTGACAGATTGACAGATACACTGAGATGCACCAGGCATCCATCAGCATGAATCTACACTGATGGTGTCTAAAAGCACTAGACTGGTCCCCTCAACTCGTATAAGAAAAATACCTCATTTCTCCCATGTGTGCAAACCCCATCAAAGGCCGGTCTCTTGGAACTGTTAAAGGGTTCATTTTATTTCCATAAATGTAGTCAGCACATAAGGAGGTATCAAAATACAAGTCATTTCGCTAAATACTTTCAAGACCAGCTATTACCAAGCCTCTTTTAAACATTGCTGACAATAATCCTTGAGAAAACAGTATTAAGAGCTAACAACATTAGCAGCCTAAAGCAAAACAAAATTAATGCAAAAAAATGTGAGGGTGTTTGTTTGTTAAAATGATACAGGGGGTTATTATAGTTACACCATATTAACCTGCTGACTGCTTCCAAATTCATCATCAAAGTCAAACCAACGAGCATCTTTTCTGCTGCTAAATATACCTGATAGGTCCTTACTTTCCACAAACATTAATGGAATGTCAGTTTAAAGTGGAACAAGACAATTTTGGAGACTTCGGGAGAGACTAATAATTTCTACCTGGCAATGGGATTAAAGCAAAGGATTTTTGCAAGGGCAATGTTAGGAGCCAGGTATTTAACTTGCATTTGAAACGATCCTCTGACAATCAGATGCTAAATGGGTTTTAAATCAGTTTTTAGGTATGTACTGTCCACATTCTGTAATACAAGCATGTTCCGGCCCTACCTTCAGGATCAGTTCCACCACTTCAGTATGCACCAGTCCATGGACAGACTCTCCATTGACATGGGTTATCAGATCACCTTCCCGCAGACCTGCTTCATTAGCAGGACCTCCTTCTTCCACATGCTGGCAATGACAGGGAAATTATTTACTTGAAAATACACAGGAACATAGGAATAGCGGGACTGGACCAGACCCGAGGTCCATCCAGTCCAGGATCCTATCTCCAACAGTGACCAATACTAGATGCTTCATAGGAAGGTGTAAGAACCCCACAACAGTAGATGTGGGATAATCTGCGCCCCACAGGTCTCATCCTGATCGCTAAGAGTTAGAAATTGGCTTAAGCCTTGAACCATGAGGTTAAGTGTCCTTGCAAATTTTTGGTCATTATATTATCGCTCTGAATATTCTTGATATCCATATAAATATAAAAAAAATTAAGTCCACTGAGCTTCAGAATTGAACATCCTGGAGCACATCTCTTGGAAGCTGGCTAAAAAGTCTTGTAGCCTCATTCTCCTGTCAGACTAGTTTCCAGGCATTGAGATTGTACACATCACGCATCTGACTCCAAACAAATTATTTTCCCATCTCCCATCATTTAGCACCGTACTTTCTAAACTGTGACACCCTAATCATCCCATAAGGCTTCCCCGCCCCCCCATTGGTGATGCTGCCATCCACACCTTAAAATAGGTGCCTGCAACCTTAAGGTGAGGTGTAACTTGTTGCAGCAGCTTTCTCTTCAACATGGACTGAAGAGGTTGCAAGCCACAGTGCTAATAAATACAGAATTTTTCAAGGGCAGGCAGAAGGGACCAAGGGAAGCTACTATCATTATAAGAAAAATCCAGTTTCAGATCATTTTTCTACTTAATGATCAGCATCAAACAATGATCACCACATACAAAGACTGGCTCTCCTAATGAGGTCTCCAAAATACTGATATAGAAGGATATTAAGAAACCATTCCCCTCCACTCTCTCTTATAACTCTAAAACAGTGCATTTTAAATAATATACACCATTTTGGGGAATATGATTATGGTTAACAGTCATATACATTGCCAAAGAAAGATCACACAGATCTTATACTGTGTAAGGAGAAGGAAGAGAGATATGGAGAAGCAGACAGTAAGATCCCTTGGCATAATACACAGCTAAACTGAATGTCAAATCGCTGGACAATCAATGTAAAGGCACTGATGGTTTAAGGCATGTAATCAACTCCAAGTGGCTGTCTTGAAAATTCCAGCAGACTGGGTTGATCTGAAGCAAACTATCACTGCTTACACAGCTCAGGATGAATTAGCTGTAACTGACCCTCATGTGACAACCCCAATAGAGAGCAAGAGGAGTTGCACAACGACACATGCTTTAACGTATGCACTTCTGGTAAAAGGAAGCAGACCTATGTTACCAGTGGTGGAAAAAGCTGTTGTGATTTTTGTGACGGGGTTGGACTGCTGCTGAAACAACCCTTGGGGTTTTTAAAGATTTTGTCTGTCAAAAGACTCCTTTGGGTCTGAATTAGGAGCGGGGATACATGGCAGCAAAGGACAGTTTATAGGTTAAACCTGCAATCTTGAAAGAAAGAACTCCCGGCCCCTAAGAGCATTCTTATTAGAAAAACAGTGACTTACCCAGACCATGTGATGCACGGCGTAGACGTCACTATCCCCCATGTAGACTCGAATAGCACGAAGGGTAAAGCCGTATTTCTTTCCAGCCCGATGGATTATAATTGGTGGTTTGGGATTTGTGATAGCAGGAGAAAAGTCTCGGCTTGGTGAGGAGTCCCTTGAAGATGGGTTGGAGGACAGAGAATGAGGTGACATTGGACTAGCCAATGGGGAGCAAGTGTGGTGATCTACAGTGATGATACAAAGGAGTGCAAATTAGAAAGCCTGACCTTCAAAGGGAAATATAACTCCTGTTAAAATTCTAATAGGAAATGAAATCTTCCTTATGTTTTTATAAAGCTAGTGAAAGCGGCATTAAAAATTCCTTTAGTATCAAATGTATCAAGGTTCATTTCCTGCAGTCTTTTTAATTAATAAGTGCTCTGAAAGGTCAAAGTCGGTGCTGTTTCCAAAAAAGTGAGTGCTTCTTATTATGTACTTAGTACAGCATTGTTGTTTGTCATCTAGAATTACAGCTGGGTCAATGTGTCCATTTTGAAAAGCTATTTTCAGGGATTAATTATGCAACCATAAATATTTGCTCCAGGTAGAATCCTGGAGTATACAGTTTCAGTCCACCAAAGATTTCTTTTACTATATTTTATATAGATACATAATAATATTATATGGAGATATTCCTATCTCATAGAGCTGGAAGGGACCCTGAAGGGTCATCGAGTCCAGCCCCCTGCCTTCACTAGCAGGACCGATTTTGCCCCAGACCCCTAAGTGGCCCCCTCAAGGATTGAACTCACAACCCTGGGTTTAGCAGGCCAATGCTCAAACCACTGAGCTATCTCTCCCCCCCACCCCTATATATAAACATGTGTTTATATTTATGGAATGACAGTTTCTAGATTAGAGAATACACTGTTCAAATAAATAGTCAACATGGTGTGGGGGTCACTTGTCTGCCCAATGTAACTCAAAACCAACCTGGATTTTAAAAATGAAATTTGATATGAGGTTGGATTACAACTGGCTCAAGGAAGTTGTGGGGGTTTTAATTCAGATATTTACAAGCAGTAGGCAGCCAGTGCAGGAGCATTGTAATGATTTAAAAATAATATTACAAATGAGCAGCTGCAGAACCCAGCTCCTCTCTTACCCATGGGTGTGATTCAATTGGCCTATTGGCTAAAAACTATGACAGTTGTTACTAATATTAGTAGCAATAGCATATGTATTAAAATAGTCTTACTATACTTAGATAAGCTGATAAAATAATTTACATTACAAAACATACAAAAATATTAACTGAATACACAACTCCTGTATTCGTCTAGGAAAAACTGCCACGAAGTGACCATTAAGAAACACCTGCTGAGCCATCTATTCTGTATTTACCTGACAGATGAGAACAGTTCTGTCGGGGCCTCCACTGGATAATTAAATAAGCATTTTAGAGAATTTCATGAGGGAACTGGTAGTTAGAAAACCAACCAACCCTCAAACGACAGGAAATGAAATGCAAGTCATCACAATGGAGCCAAACAGCAATCTTCTATCTGCCTCCCAGGCTCCAAATTGCAGGGACGTTCCTGGTCTCTTACTAGGCATGAACAAGAGAATCCCTGGGACTTCCAGTAAGGCCTTGAGCTCTACAAAGGGGAGGTGGGAGGTAGTGGGCACAAAGCAAGAATTCCTCCCAGAGAGTCTGCTGAACCATGGCCCTTTCTACCCCTGCTTGACAGAGGCTTCTAATGAATGACACAATCTGGTGCCAAAAATTATAAAGATATATCCATATCTCTATATACTCACCGTTTGGTACTAACTTACTTAAATGTATTTAACCCTCTCATCTGAACATTCCTGGAAACGGAATGCACCAGATATGTATGATTTCAACAAAATGTTAGGGATATCAGGTGCAGAGAAGTAGCAGCAAAAGGGTTAAACTTGTTTTGTCTGTAATTTTAATAGATATTCTTGCTGCATCCTTGTCTAGAGACCAGCCAAAGTTCTTGGAGCCAATTTAAACAAAAGAAGCTGTTATCGAGACAATGAGACACAGCTGTCATTTATGGTATCTGTAGTCACAAGATCACAAGTACATCTCTGTCTTCAGCAAAATAATACTCCTCTTCCATGTAAGTGGCAAATACGCAGGAGTCCCAATTCCTCTTCCTTCAGGAACAATATCTTTATTGGCAGGAGCAGAAAAACAGAGGTCCTGTCTGCAGGTCTTTTGTTCAAGGCATTCACATTTTTACAATATCTAAATGTGGCTTATTTCTTACCTGACGGAATCAGGAGGGAGAGGGCTGTAGCTGATGCTGATTTAATCACTTTGTTGACAGGTCTCGAGGTACGTTTCTCCCCCGATTCCCCAGAGAGCAACCGGTGCCGTGCCCGCCGTACTGCCAAGTCGCTGATGGCTTTTGGAGTGGTAAAATCTGGACCCTCATTGCTATTGCTACGAATGCGCTGATCAGAGAAATCTGTAGTGCTCCCAGCTACAGTTTAAATTAAAGTAGATTAGAACCATAGGGAATTCCTAACAGCATATTCCCCCGCAGGCAAAATATATGAAATCAAAGTCATGTTTACATGTAGTCCAACAGTGAATTTTCCTCAGAAGCAAGCCCAGGACTTGAGTTCTTATTTATAGAAATTTATAACCACTGGCGTTCTTCTGTATGCTGAGAATTACCTGTTTTTCTTTTGTTGGAAAGCCAGTTCTTGAAACTAAGTTGCTGCAGTAATAAAATTAGATGAAGCCTAACTCTATAACATAGCTTTAAAGTGGTAAGCCATTTAGATAGAATTGTTTATATGGCAAATGACCAGGGGAGGTTTGAGGAAGTACTCATTATTTTTATTACCAGCAAGAACTGTCAACCTTAAAGGCTGGAACAATTGAACTAGGTTTTATGCTATTTACAGAAGAACGGCCATACAGGGTCAGACCAGTGGTCCATCTAGCCCAGCATCCTGCCTTCCGACACAGGCTGGAAGCAGATGCTTTGGGGGAGGGGGAGGCACAAAAATTACATTAGAAGAATGTAATTAACATTGCAAAGTCAAGAACTCAAAAATTAGGAAATGCCAGAATTAAGTTTGCTTGTTCAACCTTAATTCAGCCCCCTTCTGTGTATGCATTATGATGGTACAGTCTAATTCAGCGGTTCTCAACCTATTTACCATTGTGGGCCGCATATGCAGCTTCTCTGTTATATGGGCCACATCCACACAATATATGTGCTACCTGTATGGCCCTCGGGCTGTCACATGGGCTGCAGCTGGGTGCTGATTGGGCTGCAGGTTGCGAACTACTGGTCTTGTTACATGATCACATACTATTTTTTCCACAGGACCTTGCCTCATTCAGTGTACAGAATGGATGGTGTTCACGTAGTGAGCAGGTGTTCAATATTTGATCTTCTTGGTTCAATGTATAGTCCCAGGCCTGTCCTACTACACACTGTTCAAACCCTTCTCTGAGCACAGAAATATTAATTTCCTCCTGGGCTTCTCTATGGTGCCCATCACTATAATAACTGAGTGCTTCACAAACCACTCCTGGGAAACATGGGGGGTTATTATCCCCATTCTACAGTTGAGGAACTGAGGCAGAGAGCGATTAAGGTCAAAGGTATCCACTCATTATGATTGTCCAAACTGAGGTGCAGATGAGCTAATTTTTCAGAGGACTTCGCATTATATAGCACTTCATATGTTCAAAGCACAGACTTCAGTTGCAACTGTGAGCACAGCACTTCTGCAAATCAGAACCCAGATCTCAAGTCAGCACCCAGAAAAGGAGGAACACCACAATAAGTGACCATCTGGGAAACGTTTGGTTTAAGCAACTGGACCGGCATCTCATAGGAACTCTGGGGCGGAGGCAGGGATAAAATCCAGTTCTCCAGGGAAGCATTCATCTATGACCATGATACTATCTTTTCTCTTCCTGCAGTTCCCTGCCTCATTCACTCAACACCTTCCAACTTCTGAAACAAATGAAGCAGGGTCTCCTTCACTACACAACCCTGATTCATCCCCACAGCAGATCTGTCCTGTGCACTGTATGAGGCAGGGGCCCTGCGGAAAATATAGTATGTGATCATGTAATTAAAGACTGTTATAATGCAAATGCACAAGGGAGCCAAATTAAGGTTGCACAGGCAATCTTAATTCTGCCATTTACTATCTTTTGAGTGCTTGACTTTGTAACTTTAACAATGCTTTTTTAACAGTTTTTTGGTAGGTAATTTCTGAGGTTTCTAATAAAGCAAGCTGAAAAAACAAACTCCGTCTTGCGACATCATATTAACATCCCCAGGGGTCATCAGCAGGGTTGGGACCTTTAGATCCACTGCACAGACCTCTGTTATTTGAGCTAACGGAGTAACCGATAGCAGTAGTAGGTTGTCATCCTCTATGTGGATCACCATTAGAGGGGTTTGGGACACTTTGCCTGTGGATTTCAGAGGAATGGTGAGACTGAGAATTCTTGGTTACATTCTAGGCTTGGAAGGAAGTGTGCTCTAGTGGGCACAGATGCTTCTGCCTATTTCCTCTGAGTTTGACTCATTCTGCCCTGTCCCCTCCAACCAGTCCCTGTCCCAGTCCTGTCTCTTCCCCTCCCCTGGTTCCTTGTCCCAGTCCCATTCTCCTCACCCTGGCCAGTCTCAGTCTCCACTTCTCAGGCTTCTCATCCCAGTCCCAGTCTCCTTGCCCTGCCCAAGTCTCACCCCTCTTTGCTCTCCATCTGAATCCCCTCTCCACCAGCTGTTTCTTGTTATTCCCCCAACTCCTTGTCCAGCCAGTCCCGGTTCTCTCCCACACACACTCTGGCTCCTTGTCCGATCTGTCTTACCTCTCCCATCATCTCCTTCCCCCTACTCCACTGGTTCTCAGTCTCAACCTCCTAACCCAGCCAGTCCCATTCTCTGCCCCGCTCCAAGGCTCCTCATCTGATCTCAGTCTCCCCCACACCTACTGGCTTCTACTGCCCCCCCTCCATTTCACTCTCTGGATTCTCATCCCAGTCTCCTTGCCTCGCCAGGCATAGCCCCCTTCCTCTAGCTCCCAGTCCAAGCTTCCTTTCCCAGCCAGTCCCATTCCCCACCCCAGTCCTTCTTTCTCCTCATCAACCTCCAGTCCAATTTTCTGTCCTACCCCAGCTTCTTCTCCCAATCTACTCCCCTCTCAGGTGCAGCTCTTATCCCGTATTCAAATCAGACAGCCTCCTTCTCCATACTGCTTGGGCCCAGCATGGGGGTCACCGAAAGCACAGGAGAGAGAGTCTCCCTGCTCCCAAGTCCGGGGTCTGGACCTGGAACAGCCTGCAGCAGCCTAGAGCTGCAATTTCGGATACAGTCCTGCTCAGCACAGATGGAACGTTCTGAGAATTTAGCTGTTAAAATCTAAGAAGTCTCTACTGAGCATGTGCAAACTGCAATTTTTTTAATGGCTTACAACTTGGCCAAATTTGGGCGGGGTTTCATTGAGATGTCAAAGGTCAAGTCCCTGCTCCAAAAGAAGGGAGGCACTACAGCTTTTCAAATAAAAGGTTACCAGATTTTTTTTTAACATGGGCAAAACATGTTAAATTTTCCCCTAACCTTATTCTTGGAAACAACTGAACTGTTCTGGCTAAAATTCTCCTAAAAATTCAGCCTGAGGCAGACACCCGGCATGGGAAATTTCAGCCCAAACAGTTAAAATGTTGTAAAGTTATACACAACAGAAAACAGGGTCTTGCAAATGTTGGGCAACCTTCCCGAGTTTGAAGAGGGACTAGACTGAAGTAAAACAAACAAGTTTTAAGAGATTAAATATTAAATATTAAAAATTACTTTAAAGAAACACACAAAGCCACAGTAGTTTACTAGTGCAGTATTTACCATGCAACACTAACGAAAGATGTTACTCATAAAACCACATTTGAGTGCAACTAATATTTACATCCTAAAATGGACTTCTTGATGGCCGTGATCCCATCGCACCAGGTGCATACCTGTCAGGGTTGAGCTGCTGATGTTGCTGATGGTTGAAGAGGGTGTTGTTGGCCCAGTGTCCTCATCTAAATGCAGCTCTCGCTCCACAGGTTGTTCTGGAATTGGCAGGGGGAGCCCCTCACGCGACTGTACTGTAGATAGTAACGTTCCATCTGACTGTTGCTTTTTGGGGGCAAGTCCTTCTTCCTCAGCTGAGATGGCGAACCGGGGCATGTCGAGAAGCCCCGAACAACGCCGCCGAACAGTAAGAGGCGGACTGGAGTCGCTCTCCGTGTGTGAAGATTCAGACACGGACAAGCGCTTACGCAGGCTGAGAAAAAAAGCATGACCAGGTCACTGGTTGGGCTGTGGTAATTCATAATGCCAAAGAGCAAGTGGTTGTTATCGGTATACAAGCACAGAAATAATGAGTAAGCTCAAGCCAAAGCAATATGATTTCAGGTTCAAGCCCCCCAATTTGGCTGGGCAGGAGGCTTGGTTTAGGGTTGTTGTTTGGACCATGACAAGTTATGGGTATTTGCAAAATTCAGATCTGGATTGTTTTCCCTTATTAACTTTTTAAGATAAGTACAAAATCAAACAAAATACAATGCAATGAGGGTGACACAAATTATTATAACAATTATTATAACAATCATTAACACTTGTACCTATCATCTTATGCTTTTACCTGCTCTTTTTAATTTTTTAGACTTATTTTTATAACAACATTTTACACAAGAAAGGCCTGAGCAGGATCAGTTTATATTAGTAACACATGTAATCTATCAAGTGTTTTCAGTAAAGGTATCATGTAGGAAAGACATTCTAGATCACAACCACCTTAAATGCATTCATATGACACCATGTTTTAGCAGATGATCCCCCATTCTGTAACTTGTGTAGTTATTTTCTCCATTAAGCTGAATCCGACACTTATTTCAATCATTCTGGGCACAAGGGAGTTGCGTGGGATTTCTATTTTCTGAGTATTATGACATTTTGCTAACAACAGAGATGACAGGAGACAATTATTTCTTGTATTCAGAACTGTGGAAAGACCAATATTTTTCTAATTTGTGGCAGGAGAGAATGTGGGGAGAACTGGATTTTGAACCCCTGGAGGGTCAGAGATGATTGGATTGGGAATTTTGTTCAAGCCCATCTCTGAGACTCCATTCTCAGGAAGGAAGCTTTGCTTACGAGCAGAATACCTTTTGCTTTATTTTACATCTTCGCTGTAAGCTTACATAAAGTTAGAACTTAATGCGATGCTTTTAAGTAGTACAGAGATTTTACACTGAATTGCAGCTGTAAGAGTTTCTGATGTCCAAGTAGATGGGAAAAAAGCCTTCCTTGTGATTAAATAAAAAGTACAAGTCTAATAAACTCACATTTCAGGAGAGCCAATCACCCAGCTGCGGTCCCGACTTTTCAGACCACCGAGGCTGTCTAGCCGATCATCTTTTTCCTCACTGAGACTGCGCTTAGTTGGTGGTGTTTTCCTCTCTTCGTGGATGGAAAGACGTTCCATACTGCTGTACACCTGCATATAGCAAAAGCACTTAATATCCATCTGTATGAAGCATGTAGTAAACAGTCCTGCAAGTCCTTATCTAATCAAAAGGTATTTCTCTCCCAGAATGGAAGCTTGGTTTAAAACCTGAACTTGGCAATGTTCTTTGATTAGCTAATGCAGGACCCAACACAGATGTGATATGCTCAGTCAATGTACACCGGGGAGAAGAGAAGAGGCAAGATTTGGAACTGTCAGACATGTCCTTCTGCTGTAATACCTGCACTCAGATATGCAACTGTGATACTACAAAGGCCATTTTTATACTAACATTTTAAAGAAGTTGCTTAAACAGGGTCCACAAAGTGCTGAAGGCTCAGGGTAGACATCTAGATCTTGACATCTTACCACACAAACTCAACTCTGCCATTAGCATCCTGCTGATTACCTCATTTCATTACTGTGATTCTATCAATATTGCCCCAAGTTCACTAAACCTTTTCAAACAAAAGAGTCTCGCCCTCTTTAAGGAATTTGCTGTGCTGCTCACAGCTCAACCAATGTGCCTCACTCTGCTGTACAGTGATATTTTAAATAATTAACCAATTAACAAAAAAAAATCCTTTTACAGCTTTTAAAACTGTATTTGATTGTGGACCTGATTTTCATAAAATGAGATTAATAAAAATGCTGTTATTAAAAATTCCGCACATCAACAAGAAAACTATTAATAATTTATTTGGCTAAATTGTCAGATAAGCTTTTCAAAATATAAAGAGCTTTTTATTCTTCCCATTCTACAGATGTTGCAGCATTTTCTAAATCTAAACATAAATGTATTGCAGTGGACTTTCTCTCTTTGTGCCAAAAATACTGAACAGAAGTTGCAGCCTAACAGATTAATTGCTATTCATAACAAGGGGATAAGGTGGAAAAGGAAATCAAGCCTTATGGATTTGTAAAAACCTGTTCAAGGTCCCAACTAATTCTCAGGTCCAATTTCAGTCTTACTGAAGTGGTGTAAACCAGGAGCAACTCCTCTGAAGTTAATGCTAGTTAAAACCATTGTGATACCTGAACCAGGTCCACAGAGAAGACTGGATAATATTACAACTCTCGAGGTACTTTCAAATAGGGCAGTGAGATACTCTCTTTCACTGTTATAAAGAGGACAGTGATAAACTGTTCTCCATGTCTACTGAAGATTGGACAAGAAGTAATGGGCTTTATCTGCAGCAAGGGAGATTTAGGTTAGCTATTAAGAAAAACTTTCTAACTACAAGGGTAATTAAGTTTTGGAACAGGCTTCCAAGGGAATCCCCATCACTGGAGGTTTTTAAGAACAGGTTGAACACCTGCCAGGGATGGTCTAACTTTACTTAGTCCTGCCTCAGTGCATGGCACTGGATGTGATAACTTCTCGCGGTCTCTTCCAGCCCTACATTTCTATGATGCTATGATACAGGGGTACTGTATGTAACTCTTATTAACACTAACAGGCCCACCAAGGAAGGAAGATGCCTTAGTGTTTAGAACAAGTTCAGGTCTGTTTACATGCATGGTGAAACAGCATTTGGACCGCATGTGGAGCCCGTCACAAAATGGACTTGGGTTTTTATTTAATATCAATAGTAGACCTATTTTGAGACCTCTTGAACGCCACCTCTTATTTCAGGGCAACCTAGGATAAACGTTGCAGCACTGCCATGTGTACAGAGTCCATTATTGAAGATAAACTACTGCAGTACAGACAGCTGACACAAACCATGGTGCACTATCCTTTCTTCAATGAGTCTTAAAGACTATGTGGCCCCTTCATATTATTTGAACATTGTTTTTTTTTAAAGGGCAACTTATGACTTTAACAGAAAAATCTAAAGAAGACTATGATTTTAAACAAACTAGTATGCCCTTACCTTACTGAACCGTGGTGAGCAAGATGAGAACTGCCTAATTTCTACATGGTCGTCATCATTTGTGTCTTCATCTTCTTCTGAATCTAGGTGCTGGTACCGTTCAGTACGAGCTATGAACAAGGACACAAACTGCAGTATAATTAACCAGCACCTGGAGAGTTCATGCCCATTGTACTTTCTATAAAGTACGTCAAACAGTAACTGATGCTCTCAGGATCAGTCTGCACATAGCAATTCCTATTTGTCTAGCTGCAAACGTTGCCTGTCGTAGAGCTTTGAGTTTTTTTGATCATGAAGAATATCTTCAGCAAAACTGTGCATGTGTGCGCAAATAGACTTCAAATATACACACCGTTTTGCTCTTCCTATTCCTTTCAACATGTACAGACTGAGCCACATTTGCTGCATTGCATCAGCCAGAAAGGGCTTTTTGCAGGAGTTATAAACCTTGGTAAACTAGTGCTTATGATAGTAATGCTATCTCAGTTTTCTGATGTCCATATAAAGATCCTCTATGACATGAGAATTCTCCCCAACAGAGGACTCATGCCATGGTATCCCTCTATCCAGCTAAGCATGCCTGGACATTTGTTGCTGACTGCAAAGCTTGTCAACTGGGGATTGCTAGAAAATAAAAAGGTACTTCTACCCACGGGGATTGAGCTCCGTGTCCCTGCACGGTATCCCACCGTCACTGTCCCCGAACCAAAGCACTAGCAAGCCAAGCTCTATCTAACGACAGTATTTCAACCAGCAACACTACAGTAAGGTATCTCTCACAGTGACAATTATTGTCATAATTCCTTTACAACTCCAAAGGATTTTTCCTTCCAACGTATGAGTTAAATACGAATTAAAAACTAATATCACCCAAAAACTGTAGGGTGGAAACATGCACGTGGACTGGAAGTCATCGCATCTGATGTGCTTGATCACAGCAATCATTTTAACATTACCCAGCACAGCGATGTTCATGTGAACAGAAAGAAGGGAGGACAAAAAAAAAAATCATACACAGCTAAATACCTCTATGAATGAAGTAAAGAATTTCCAGGGCTCTTCTGATAACGCTGTGGCCGACAATGGGATATAACTAGCCACCAATACCAACAAAGCATGGAATAATTTTCATGCAATTCTCATTCAGTTCCAAACTCACTCCTCTCTTGGGACTCAATATAGTACTTTTTACAGAATATCAATCAAATATATTTTATTAAATTGGTGATAATGGTTTTCATTAAGCAATTAACTACATATAAGAAATATGGCCCACATTAAAGATGATATAAACTCAGGCTGAGTCAGAAGCTTTTTTTCCTTACTGTCAAAGTAGCTAGTGTCATCCTCAGATTCCAGCTGTGGAATAAATTCTGCTTTCTGTCGAAGTAATCCATTCCAGTCCAGATCTTTAAAGAACCGGTGCTGTTTCACCTCAAAGGCACTACCTGAAAGGAGGGTATTTTTCTAACATTGCTCTCACGTGTCAAAAAATGCTCAAGGCATAGGAGAAAACACGAAAGTACACTCATCTAACACACACATTTTCTGAGAATCACAGGAAACTAAACTTGGGTTCTTTGCCAATGTTGTGCTGACAGATAAAAACTGCACGATTTACCCCCCTTAATGTAAGCACAACACATGCCTGCATTGGCTGGGAAGCAGCATCTCCAGTATAATTCTGCAGTGTAAGTCTCTAGAGTGAGAACAAATTAACCTCTTAATTAAAAACTTTTAAATGCCATCTTGTTCACACCACGTGTATGTGCACAGGTTTTGACTCTGATTCAGCAAGGCACTTAAAGATATGAGTAGTTCCATTGAATTCAAAAGTATTAAAACTAGGCATGTGTTTAAAAATATCTTCTTGAATCATGACCTTTGTTGTTAAACTCTGGAGCTTGAACACTCAGAAAGAAAAAATAAGAAAGGATCATTTGCCTGCTGGGGTGTGGACATTTTAAATGAAATCACTGCTCATAAAAGGTATCAGATTTGTCCACAGAAAAGGTCTGGTACGAGAGAAGAAAAATAAGGTTTGGTGGCGGTTTTAGTGGAATAGAACCTGTCCACCAGCAACTGAAATAAACCCACCAATGCATTTTACATATAACAAAACACAACACCCTTAAGGTGGCAATGACTTTCAGCCACCACCAGTGGGGCCTGCATTGGAGCAGGTGATCTCTCTCTATATGAAAGGCTTCACTTCACATGACTGATTCTTGAGCCACCCAGCCAGTAAGGGTACACTTTGAAATTGTTCTGTATTTGCATTTTTTAAAGGCTACATATAAATTGAGTTACTAATTTCAAATGAAATGTGAAACCAAACCAAACCAAACACAAAAAGTTAGTGAGAACAGTGCCATGAAGCTGCAGGGTCAGGCAGGAACTGTTGAAACTGGAGTGTCATGTGGAAGTTAGCTAAATGCATCAATGGTTCCTTAAAATCTTAAAAGGGAAAGTCCTAAATTGCAAAGACTTAAATCTGACCATACATTGCTTACAGATAGTCTTAAGCACTTTACTTTTCCCAGGACACTTTACTTTTCCCAGGTTCTTGGATTTTAGGGGATTACACAGCAGAGTGTGTACCGCTAAAGAGAAAAGTTGTCATTTTGTTATGCTCACAAGTGCACATCAACATGGAGGGTCAGTGTCCTTGTCAAAGAGAATTTCATGCAAAATCTGTTTAAACAATATTCCGATTGAGACACAAATCCCTGACAAAGCCTGAACTGGAGCAGTCAAAATGGCTGTCTAGTGAGATTATGCTGTGATATTTACAGTGAGTCAGATTGGTGAGCAGACACCTTTTCTTCTTTAACCCTCAAAACAATGGCATTTTTCTGACACATGCAGATTTCACTCTGATTCTGATCACTCTATCCACAGGGACAGAAAGCTGTTCAGACCATCACTAAACTCAATGCATACTATTTCACAGCACAAAGCCAGCATTTCACAACAGTGTAGCAACTTCCATTGGCACTGCAGCGTCTTTTATTGCTTCTGGTTAGTCTTTTCGCAAGAATACGCCTGTACCTGTCCCCAGTCTTTCCAGAGGGTTTTGACAGAGAAGTTTAGATGTGAGGTCCTGTGCATCTGGTGGTAATGCTTCATCCCCTTCTGGCCAGGCAATTTCATCTAAGGAGATAAAGCAATATGAAAAAGGCAAGTCATGAAATCCACAAACGTTTTTATACAATAGAAAGTAGTATGCTATACCATAGTATGATTTGAATGGGTTTGCATTCAGCCGCATGAGTACTTAATATAATTCAAGCACTGACATTTTCCAAAATGCATATAAATGCAATATTAACCATAGCTGCTGTCAGTGCAAACAGTAATTGTTGGAACAAAACTGGAAGAACCTTAATACATATGAAATAACGATCTTTTATGGCAACACATAAAGAACTACTATGGTGCAGCTGTATCTCATGCCTACACATTTTGGGTAACAATTTTATTAATCAATTTTAGCTCTTGCTTCTTGCAAATCCTGAAACTCGCTTTCCACAAATATTTGCTTAAAATTCACTGTTTCGGTGAACATTTGAGAATAATCTTTTTCACTTGAATACTCGTGGAAAGTGAACACAAGCAAATCAATTAATAAAAACAGAATCAATCAATTTTCTACAGCATTTGCCCAGCTCTAGCCATGAGATATGGGCCAAAGGACAAACACTTTCACTACCCAAGGCATGAAGGTATCTAATACAACAGTGTTTATTGATGTACTTTGTTGCTTTTATAAGTTATTTTTTTACATTTCTGTAGAAATTGACTAATGAGCCCTAACCTTTGCGTCTACACGGGATAACCAACAACAAAATAGAATCTTGGCCTGCTCTTTTCAAATGCACACACACCTCTTTCCACTCCCAACACTAATTTATTTTATAAGCTGAATTTCTCCCTGCACTATGCATATTGACAGAGTTTACATACATATATACAGATGACATTTGGTGTATGTTAAGTAAGTCAAGAGCTTTTAGCAACTGTAGTGATTTACCAAAAAGGGAGTATGAAACTAATTCTAACACTGAACAATTAACTTTGCTTCTTATGTAGTCTTTCTTCACTAAATTACAGCAGATTTCTATTTTTTCATGCTCTCTCATAGTGAACTGCTAAAGGTAACCCCTCCAGAGACAAGATAAACAAACATACCACTGATCACTTGTCCAAACAGTTCTTCTGGTGTGTCACCAAAGAAAGGGACAGAGCCAACTAAAAACTCATACAGGATAACTCCCATGGCCCACCAATCCACAGGCTTTCCATAACCCTGTCGCAAGATCACTTCCGGGGCAATGTATTCTGGAGTCCCACATACCTGAAGATGGACAGACAGAAAGGAAACTGTTAATTTACAAGCTGCCATATTTGGAAGCCAGCTTCCTTCTACCTAATTCTTTTTCCACTGCCTCAGCTGATTTTTGTGATTAACACATCCCTTGCCACATGGAAATATTCCACAGTTAGTGACAGTCAAACTAGATAAACTTGCATAACCTGTCAAAGATCACAACATTCAGCATTTATATGAATTGCCCAATTTTCCACCCAGGGCTTTGATGCAATTTAGAACAGAACTTTGCTAAAGAACATTATTTGTGCAAAATCATATGAAAACCTTGTGATTCAAGTCTCGGCTCTTCATCATTAAACACACACCATAGTGTCAGGGAGTTCTACAAATCCTTTGATTCTGTCACAAAGGGCCCCAACCCATACATCTAGGAGCATGCGCCTTCACAGAGGTAATTGCAGGTTCAGGATTTAAGTTTATAGTTTCATCAGTTTAACTGTATTCAGCACTTACACCACTGTATGGGGAGTGATGTATCTATCTGAAGCGTGATCATCACGTTACCTCTCTCTGCAATTTCAGGTCACAAAATCTTTTCTTATTGCAAAGAACATTAAACACTCTCAGTCTATACACTGAAAAAGAAAAGTCTGCGAAATGCTGCGGAGATTCACTGATTCAAAGCTGTCATTTTTTAGAAAAACATTTTTCAGCTTACCTGCTTATCCAGGAACTCTCTTGCATCTTTCTCAATGTGTCCCTCATACAGATTAGTTGTGAGACTCATCAGCCCAATTTTAGAGAGTCCAAAATCTGTTAGTTTAATGTGACCCATGGATGTTATCAGAAGACTGGGAAAAAGAGGAAGGAAAATAATTCAGTATTCACTGCTATAGTTTCGGAAAGCAATCACAATGTAATGCTATTGCATTATCTAGCAAAATGTCCGATAGATATATGGTGTTTGGTGATCCTGTGCATTCCACCACTTCTATGCAACTGAACATCATGAACGAGACCAGGACAGCTGGGAAATCAGACTGCTTTCAGATTGGACTAACAATAACAGGGTTCAGACAGACCTTTGAATAGAATGTTCGCAGTGCTGTAGCCATATTGGTCCGAATGGAAACTTCACAACATGAAGAAGGGAGCCAGACTGAACAGCGACATTTTCTGAGCAGATTCAAGAAACAAAACCTCATCCCCAGAGGACTCACCTATTACAAACCTCTGATCATACAGCTCCATACTACATACAGCTCCAGAGACCGGAGGAAACTCTTTGTAGCTAGAAAGCTTTTCCTTTCCACCAACAGAAGTGGGTCCAATAAAAGATATTACCTCATCTAACTTCTCGCTCTCATTTGAATAGAATGAGATTGTAAGATGTCATTCTTTCCATGCTTAACTGCTCTAATAAGACTCTTAAGATTAAATGCTGTTCTGGCTTTCAATCCAACATCCTTAAAACGATGGGTTTTTGTCAACTTTTGTACCTTCTGTTAGGATTTGAGAGATTTTTGCTGAATCAGGGCAGAGAGATTGGTTGGTTTTCGATGCACCTGCTAAATATGCCATAGGAACAACTTAGGACATACAAAGGATTATTGAGCTAAATTTAGGACATGTTCTGGGATGCAGTGACTCTAAAAAAGAATTGGGGGTCGCAATGGATAATCAGCTAAACATGAGCTCCCAAGTGTGACGCCAGGGCCAAAAGGGCTAATGAGATCCTGGGATGCATACATGGGATTCTCAAGTAGGAGTTGAGAAGTTACTTTCCTTCTGTATTTGGCACTGGAGCCACCACTGCTGGAAAACTGGGTCCAGTTCTGGTGCCCACAATTCAAAAAATTGATAAATTGGAGAGGGTTCAGAGAAGAGCCACCAGAGTGATTGAAAGATTAGAAAACCTGCCTTACAGTGAAAAACACAAGGAGCTCAATCAATTTATCTTAACAAAGAGAAGGTTAAGGGGTGACTTGATTACAGTCTATAAGTACCTACATGGGGAACAGATATTTAATAATGGGCTCTTCAGTCTATCAGAGAAAGGTCTAACATGATCCAATGGTGAGAAGTTGAAGCTAGACAAATTCAGTCTGGAAATAAGGCGTAATTTTTTCACTGTGGGCTGGTCCACACTAGGGCAGGGATCGAACTAAGATACTTCGACTTCAGCTACACTATTCGCGTAGCTGAAGTCGAAGTATCTTAGTTCGAATTTGGCGCGCTTACCTCGCGTCCGCGCGGCGCGCATCGACGTTCGCGGCTCCCACGTCGACTCCGGTAACTCCGCTCGCCCTGCAGGAGTACCGGAGTTCGAAGTAGCGCGTTCGGGGAGCGATTTATCGCGTCCAGACAAGACGCGAAAATTCGATCCCCGATAGTTCGATGGCTACCCGCCGATTTCGGCGGGTAGTGTAGACGTAGCCTGTGAGAGTAATTAATCATTGGAACAATTTACCATGGGTCGTGGTGGATTCTCCATCACCCATCATTTTTAAATCGAGACTGGATTTTTTTCCGAAAAGCTCTGCTCTAGGAGTTATTTTTGGGGAGTTCTCTGGCCTGTGCTATACAGGAGGTCAGACTAGATGATCACTTCTGGCCTTGGAATACATGAATGCATGTTAATGTGCATCATGGCAGGGGGAATTACTTTTTAATGATGTTAGCACAGATTGACATCTGAAAACAAGAAGTTGAACCTATCAAGAAAACAACATTATAAACTTAGTCTTTTCAAGACTAAATAAATGAGACAAGACTGGCTATTTGCCTATAGCATCCAATGCTTTAGTCAGTCATTATACTTTTATCACGGAGATCTACAACTACATATTTGAACCTGAAAGGTTCAAAACATACTTGTCAGGTTTTAGGTCACGGTGGACAATGCCATAATTGTGTAGGTACTCCAGTGCCAGCACTGTCTCTGCAAAATACATCCTGGCCATATCAACTGGTAGGGCTCCAATATGCTTTAGGAGTGTGGCACAATCTCCTCCTAGAAGTAAATTACAAACATAGCACATTGAAATGACATATGAATACTAAGCTACAGTAGCAGCAACACCACAACATTACATTGGAAGAATTTCTGCCTCCTTAAATTCTCTCTACATTAAAGTTTCTTACCCTTGGTCCTGGAGTCTGAACACAGTTTAGAAAATAATTTTAATTTCCATAATGCCTTTTTTATTTTCTATCATTTAAATCTCTATAGTTTCTGTAATGCCTTTCAGGATCGAAATGCATGTCACAAACCATACAAGTAGCTCTTCTGTACAGAAGGGCAGCAATCAGCCAGCCAAGCATAGCAAGCTGCACAACAGCATGGGACAGGGGACACTTTTGTCAATGACAGCTCTTTAAACAAGCAGTATGATGCTGTTGAGGTCTATGGACAGTGAACAGTAACAGCATTTCTATGGCTTCATCTGAGACGCCACAGGAGAGGAAAGTCCACAGAATTAAATGTATCTGCTTTGGAAAGGAGGAGGACTAAGCTGGGTTTGTCAACCTTGATGCTGAGACTACTGAGCAATGCTCTCTCCACTTTAGGGAGTACAGGTAAAGTCTTCTTGCCTTTCTAGGGGAGCAGTCCAACTGGCTTCAATACAACTATTTGTTGAGAAAAGCCAGCAGGATTTGGCTCAATGATTGTAGAAATTTATCTTCCAGGTTGGAAAGGAATCTGGGAAGGAAGTATAGTTTACACTCAGCCAGCCTTTGTGGCTATAGTATTTCTTTTCTTTTTGCTGTTTAAAGAATGTTGCATCAGATTTAACATGATCCTCCTCTTTATTTGCAAATAAGAATTTACTCTAAATTTGTCAACATGTCAATCAATAAATTCTGTTTCAGCTTCACTCATTTGTCAGAAACACAACAGCCATAGTTCACATCTTGCAATTATTCAGCTAGTCCAAACACAGAAGCCAGGCATGGGAAATTAGTTCTACGCACCAATGGAAATATATTATTTACATTAAGATAAAACTATAAAACAAATCCAACTAATATTCAAATTAAATAAATTAAGTGGAAGAAAACTGGAAACTAAACAGTTATATGGAGATATACCTATCTCATAGAACTGGAAGGGACCCCAAAAGGTCATCAAGTCCAGCCCCCTGCCTTCACTAGCAGGACCAAATACTGATTTTGCCCCAGATCCCTAAATGGCCCCCTCAAGGATTGAACTCACAACCCTGGGTTTAGCAGGCCAATGCTCAAACCACTGAGCTATCCCTCCCATGGATGCTCATCATCAGCTTCCTGTTACTGTACAAATGCTCCGCTGCTTGACCAGACCTTAGCATTTCTGTTCTGGATCTTTTTAACCTTAATACTAACCAAATCATGGACCAGATCATCCTCTCCAATGGTCGTACCCCCAGGAGAGCTCCCTGTTAGGATGTCTCTGCAGTCATTCCCCTACAGAAACCTTCACACTGGCTCTAGCCCCCGTGCAGCTTCCCTGCACATGGCTCTGTGTTGGCACAGCTCCACTGCAACCAAGCTATGTTAGCTGCAGCTACCATTGGGACCCACAGAGTGGGCATTTCCCCCTGCAAGGTATTACAGCTCCAGGCTGGACTGACTTTTCTGACCCATCTCTGCAATGTGGTCCAGCCAATCTCCACTCCCTCCCCACCATATGGAGTTCAGACCCATGAATCAACCTTCATAGTACCCAGGAAAAAATCGTGTTATGGAGGTGGCTGAGACCCTCTTCTGTGTAGGCGTGGGCAGACCCATATGTGAAAGGTCTACCAAGGTGACATCTAGAGAATACAATCTAAGCCTATTTTGGCTGCAACATTCGATCCTAGAGGACAATGGAGGGTGACCCTAAAGACTCAATCTGTAAAGCACTTGGCGATAATACAGCGTGAAAGGCGTTATATATACAATAATTACTGCCACTCTGCAAAATTAACATGTTTCAAACAATTAAACATTCAATAATATAACCAGATACTTTTCAAGCCTGCGACAAATACCTTCCACATACTCCATAACCATGCAGAGGTGGCGTTTGGTCTCGAAGGAGCAGAACATACTGACTACAAAGGGGTTCTCAGCAAAGGTCAGGATGTCCCTCTCCACGAAGGCCTGCTGGATCTGGTTTCTCAAAATTAGGTTCTGTTTGTTGATCTTCTTCATGGCAAAGCGCTGGCGGGTACTCTTGTGCCGCACCAAATACACAGCCCTAGAACACAACAAAAGGGTTCCTATCTTCAGTTTGGACCATTTCAAAAACAATGGATTGCAGGTCATTACATCACATACACTGATAGGCTCCTGCTAGGTTTATCTATGACTACATAAAATATCTGTCATGTCAAGCGTCGCTACAGAAGAAGAAATCTCTCTATGCTTTTCCTCAGAGTAAGAAACGGGGAAGGCTACTCTTCACAGGCTTCTCCAAATACGTAACATTCTCAGCAGAGAGACTAGCTCAACCTTAACCAAGGAAAGCTCTCGCAACTTTATGAGATTCTTGCATACTAAAATTAAAATTGCAATTCCTCCATCAGAAATAAGTCTAGGGCCCTGTGAGATTACACCAGAAACCACACATTCCTGTAGCATTTTTAAATGTCCAGACAATAAATGAAGAATGTAGCACACAATCTTGGGTATATGTAGAGGCACATACTGTTCATCATTTCAATATTTATTACAATCACCAGTCAACTGAAAAATGACCTAAAATGAATGGGATCAGTGCAACTTCCTTCCAAGCTCCACAAATTAAAGAGTTTGATTAGCTGTAGCAACATGATGCTGCAAAATTTCCTGTGGTAAAATATCCTTTTCATTTCTACCATTTGCACATCTTTGTCCGCACATTCATAGTACAGTTTGCAAATAAGGTTTTCATTCAGTTAGCTTGCTCTATTGAATCAACACTTACTCCCCTGTCTCTGGAGTGGCTTATTGTATTCTATTTAACATACCTGCCTCTGGACATTTCCATTACATGCGTCTGACGAAGTGGGCATTCACCCACGAAAGCTTATGCTCCAATACTTCTGTTAGTCTTTAAGGTGCCACAGGACTCTTTGTTGCTTTTTACAGATCCAGACTAACAGGGCCACCCCTCTGATACTATTTAACATAGTATCATATCAGCTGGATAAAGTATATAGTACATATAGCAAGGATATGACTTTGAGCAAACCACCTCTAGCCTTTTAGGGTATGTCTACACTACAATTAGACACCTGTGGCTGGCCCGTGCCAGCTGACTCTGGATCACGGGGCTTGGGCGAAGGGGCTGTTTCAGTGCAGTATAGGTGTTCAGGCTCAGGCTGCAGTCCAAGTTCTGGGACCCTTCTACCTTGCAGGGCCGAAGAGCCCAGGCTCCAGCCCAAACATCTACACCACAATTAAACAGCCCTTTAGCCTGAGCTAGCTGGCATAGGCTAGCCACAGGGGTCTAACTGCAGTGTAAACATACCTTTATAAGGGTGTCCTTGAAAACATGGGTCTACATGGAAAAGTGACTGTAAAAATGGCACTTTCTTATCTAACAAACTGGCTCTCCGATCTGCTCTCCCCTTTTTTACTTTACTGACTAAAATACGTTTTTATTACATTTTCATTTAATTCAACAAAGCACTCCAGCACATGCTTAACTTTAAGCACAGTGCTTAAGTTCCATTGAAATCAATGGGGCAGCACAGGTATACCTGAGGGTAGAATTTGGCCTGCTGAATATCACTGGTTATGATGCCACAGCCAGAAAGAACCCAAATAGCGTTTCAGAGATTCACAGATTCCAAGGCCAGACGGGACCAAGATCATCTCATCTGATCTCCTCTATAACACAGGCCAGAGAACTTCCCCACAATAATTCCTAGAGCAGATCTTTTAGAAAAACATCCAATCTTAATTTAAAAATTGCCAGTGATAGAGAATCCACCACAACTCTTGGTCCGTTGTTCAAATGGTTAATTACTCTCACACCTTTGACAAATTACACCTTGTTTCTAGCCTGAAACTTCCAGCCAGTGGATCGTGTTATACCTTTGTCTGCTAGACTGAAGAGTCTATTATTGAATACTTTAGTCCAAAAACCTATGGGAAACATCAATCACCTCTTAACCTTCTCTTTGTTAAGCTAAATAGATTAAGCTCCTATAAAGCATGTTTTCTAGTCCTTTGATCATTCTCATGGCCCTTCTCTAACCCTCTCAAATTTATCAACATCCTTCTTGAATTGTGGACACCAAAACTGGAACCAGTTTTCCAGCAGTGGTCGCACTAATGCCAAATACAGAAGTAAAATAACCCCTCTACTCCTACGCAAGATTCTCCTGTTTATTTATCCAAGGATCGCAACAGAGTCACACTGGGAGCTCCTATTCAGCTGATTATCCACGATGACCATCAAATCTTTTTCAGAGTTACTGCTTCCCAGGATAGTCACCCATCCTGTAAGTATGGCCAACATTCTTTATTCCTAGATGTACACATTTACATTTGGACATATTAAAACACATTGTTTGCTTGCCCCCTGCTTACCAAGAAGTCCAGCTCACTTTATCAGTGACCTGTCCTCTTCATTATATACCACTCCCCTAATCTGTGTGTGATTGGCAAACTTTATCAGTGATGATTATATGTCTTATTCCGTGTCAATAATAAAAATGTTAAATAGCGCAGGGCCAATGACCTATTCCTGTGGGATCCCTCTAGAAACACACATTTGATGAGGATTCTCCCTTTACAATTACATTTTTAGACCTATCAGTTAGCCAGCTTTTAATCAATGTAACGTGTACCACGTTAATATATCTTTCTAGTTTTTTAATCAAAGTGTCATGTGGTACTAAGTCAAATGCCTTACAGAAGTCTAAGTATATTACATCAACACTATTAGCTTAATTAACCAAACGTGTAATCTCAAATTTCAAATTCTGGATTCTTTGTGTGGGGCTAGCAGTTGGAATTTTAACTTGTAAACTGAGCAAATCTGTTAAGACACAATGAAACATTAGGACATTTTTACACAGCAACACTTCACAGTGAAATTACACTTTAATGTCTAGTTTTAATAAGTATTGAACTTATGTCTGGGTATGTGGTGCTAACAAACAAATGCGTTTTATTATTATATTCTTTCCTGTAAGAAATACTATAATGTAAACAAAACGTAAACTACATGACACCATTATTCATAAAGATAATTTCCCTGGATAACACACGTCATACCTCAATTGTAACCTCTCAAATGTCACATTAACCTATCGTATATGAGTATGTTTAATTTTATCCACATACCGTGAAGGCGAACTTAGCAGAAAAAGTTACAGCATAATAGGGCTTGAGGTCAAAGTTGTAGTGTAATATAGCAAGCAGCTGGCAAGGGCATATCATGAACAACAGCCTGAAAGGCCTAATTCTTTATCAGGTGGCTTGACAGTAACATCTTCTTGAAAAGCAAAATGCTAGACACAAGCTGAAAACCTTACCCATAAGCCCCGTTGCTGATTAGCTTAATGTTTTCAAAGTCCTCTTCAGAGGGAGTTTTCTTTGACTGTGCAGGGGCCCCGCGACTCTGAAAATCAAGGAGAAGGGATTTTCTTTCCTCTGCAATTCACCAGAATCTAGCCTACTTTTTAAAAATGTACTTCCAAAAAAGTCGCTGCTGGATAGAAAATATGAAAATCATTTAATTTTAGTCCTGAATTTACAGAAAAACAAAAAAAAATCTATTTTCCTGGAATTTTTGTTTTGTAACAGGAAGATCTGTACGTATGAGTCTCAAATATTTGGTGGTATAATATACTTTATATTTACTCCTTTCCCTTGACATACTATAACTAAGAAATGGTTGCCACATTTTAAACCACTGTCATACTGAAATCTTCCATTTAATTCTTCATACTAAATACATTACACTTTGATTTCTGTTAGATCGTAGATCCATTCCCCTTCTCCGGTAGCCTTCTAATATCCTTCTGTTGTGTAATGAATGATGTTTGTTTTTTAAACTATCGTGGAACTCAGAGAAGCCTTTGCACATTGACTTTCTGATAATGCTCAATAGCCTGCCAGGACCCACAGTATTGAATAAGCTGAAATATTTCTAACAACAATATATGTTATGCTTTTTGAGTTATTTCCACCCGAGGAGCTCAAAACTGACAGACACTGAGGCAGAGACATCAAGTGACTTGCTCAAAGTTATACAGGAGGTCTGTGGCAGAAATGGGAACAAAATCCAGATCTTCTGAGTCCCAGGGTCATCCTTCCTCCCTGTTTTATTCTTATACTAATCAGGATATTAGCTGAGAAATGTTGAGTTCCTCAGCAACTGCAAGTCATGTCTGTATTCTCCCATTTTCATTGAGCACTTCCAGCAGAGATTATTTTGTACTGTATGCAGTCATACTACAGACAAGCATAATTTACTTTATGCTGTAGACTGCGGTGGGATTTTCAAAGTTCCTAAATTATTTAGAAGTCAGTGGAACTTATGTTCCTAAATTACTCAGGGCCAAACCTACAGAAATACTTAGGTATTGCAATTCCTAAGCCCAAGGTGCCTTGCCACCTAGTGGAATCCAATCCTCAGCCCCGAGTGATGCACCTCGGCTCCCCATTCAATACATGGGGAGAGTTACCTGCCTCAGAAGGCAGCCAGCGGAACAGGGAGCTGCCTAAGCTATCCAGGAGTGAAATACAGAGGAAAGGTGCCTCACTGATGGGCCAGAGAGAGGCACCTCCCTCTGCTCGGGATTTTCAGCTGTGAAAAATCTAACTTTTCTGAAGTTAGGCACCTACTCCAGGTCAGCCGCTCTGGTAGCCTGCACTCTTGAAGCTGAAACCCAGATCTTTCACAAGAGAGAGACCCCAATGTCATTATACCCAACAGCTCCGTGGTTAGGGCGTTCACCAGGGATACAGGAGACCTGGGTTCAAGTCCCTGCTCTGGACCAGGGATTTGAATCCACATCTCCCGGAGTGCCCTAACCATTAGGCCAGGGGACACATTCATACACACACAAATTCCTGACCTGTATTCTTTTGTGACAGGTATCGTGTCTTGGGCAGGCTCTGAGAATGGCCTATGGGATCAGGCTCTGCTGGCGAGACAGGCAGGGGAAAGTCTAGTTTGAGAATCCCATTTCAGCACTGCTGAGGCTTTGGCTTCAGCCAGGGCTCTGAGTAGTTCGTTAGCTGTGGAGGCAGCATCAATGCTTAGGCGGCTTTGCACGTGCCTACTGGTGGAAACTTAGGCACCTTGAGGACTTGGGCACCTGTGGGGTTAGGTGGCAGCTGAGCAGTGGTTTTAAGGATGTCAATGGCACATAAATGGTGGATTTAGCTGCCTAAGTACCTTGGAGAATCTAGCACATAGGCACTTTTGAAAATTCCACCTCGCATCGACACGTAGTTTGCATCCCTAGGAGCCCTGGAGCGTCCCCCCTCACCCCACCTCCAAAAGCTGGTCTTTCCCTAATAGATCTTTTAAATAAATTGGCATTTTTGTTACACAATCAAAGTGAAAGCTACAGATCTATGAAGCCTGGAGAGATAAATGACTACATTTTCCCAACAAATCCTTGTCTTGGGACCCTAAATTCACTCCCCAAGATTCTTTACCTATGCCAACACATTGCTTTCCTTAGCCCCATTTTTGTTAATGGTTGTAAAAAAAATCGTTGTCAACCTTCTTGATAATTCCTGTCCATATCCATTTGCCTCTATTAGTTGCCCAGTTATCTTTAAATCATTACTTCTTTACAGTATTTATAGAGCTATGTCCAAGTTGATATAAGCATGCAAGTTAGCTTTTAAAAGTATTTTTAAATCATTTACCAAATAAATGTTGTTAAAAATATTCAGTGTGTTATAATATACATTGTATTATAATCTTGTTTTCCTAACAAATCTTTGACCATTGTATTAGACTGTTTCTTTCTAGGGAAGAAATAGGTAGATAGCACAAGTATATTGCTTCTTTACCTCAACTGAATCATCTGTTTCTGGAGTGTCTGGACTGTCATAGCTATTCAGCTGGGCCATTTCTGCAAACAACAAAGAACGACTATTTATACCGGTCTCAATATATAATTAATCTGTTTCTATATGGCAAAGAAACAGCATTTTAGAAAGTATTTGTAGATGTTAGAAAAGCACATTTCTTCCTTTCCTGCAAAAATGTTATACTATTACATAATAGTCACCTTTAAAATCTTGCCAGCTGTTTTAGGTAATGCCTCATACAAAGACAACCAATTATACTTACCTCAGTATTTTGTAGCATTCTAGATATTCCCTACAACAAGGATAAGGAATAAATGCAAATACTAAGGTAATGCTATTAATATTTCTCCAGCAAAATCAGCAATTTGTTAAGGGTAAGCAGCATGCGTCCGCACATTTATGTCCATGCAGGTATACTCATCCCATTAGGGCATGGAAATTAGATTTCTAAAAACTTTCTTGTCTCTAGTTGGCCCAATTCTGCAAGGTACCAAGCACCCTCAAACAATGGGGAAGTTAGTGGGAGTTTAGGATGCTCAGCTCCTTTCAGGAGTTGCTAAGCACCTCACAGGATCAATCCCACATCCAAAAGGCAACAGGCTAGAAGCGTATTGGTATCTAAAAGAAATCTCTAAATGGACATTTCTACAGTTCCATTTCATAGAAAGAAAATGAGGCACCTTGACACCTTTACACAATTTTTTATAGGAAATAAGTAAATGAAAGGTTCTCTCCCTCCCTGACAGGGATCAACGGAAACGTCACTTTATATCAGATTTCAACAGATACAATTAATTAAATTGCATTCAGTAACCTCTGGTGAACATTTTCCTAAAAAGCTGTTCGTCTGATGTTGCTTGCCAACCTGTCACTCTGTAATTCTGACAAATATTGCAGAAATTAAGGTAAAACTGCTTCCACAAGAGAAAAAGAAAACCAAAGTTCAATTGCTGCCAAATTCTGGNTTTTTTTTTTTTTTTTTTGCTGCCTGGGGCAGCAAAAACCCTGGAGCCGGCGCTGACAAGAGAAAAAGAAAACCAAAGTTCAATTGCTGCCAAATTCTGTGGTAACTTCCAGTCTCTGTGGCAGGTTTTATTGTTGCTGAGCCAAGCATGGAAGCAAAATTTGTGCCAATAAATATCTCAAAAGAAAAGAGATTAAACGAGATTAACAAAACATGGAGATGAAATATTTAATTGTGCAATAACTCACTGATTTCAAAGTTTAGATTTTCTGGGGCTCTGCACCCAGGAGCATATTAGAAAGCACATGAATTCTACCATGTAGTACACCGAGGTCTAGAAGGGCTGCCAGACCTGCTCAGCCTCTTCCAGATCACCCTTGAGGAATGGGGCTGGGGGATAGATTAAGAGCATGTGCTGGACAGAGATGGCAGGTCAGGGTGCCCAGAATATCTGGATCATATTATTTGTACCCTATTATAATGATAATCCTCAATTAGTAAGGATCCTTGATATTTAACCCAAAAAAGGTACTGCCATTTGACTGACTCTCTCAAGCTTTGACAAAACAGATAGCAAATAAATTCTCAAGATCTTTTAAAAAATTGCCAATGTTGAATACAACGTACAATAAGTCTGTATATGTAAAATATACCATAAATTATTTCCCTTTACAAAAACAGGTTGCTTGAAACACTGTCCAAGTTAACAAAAAAAATTTAAATGATTAAATGCCTTTTGGGGACCAGAGGTATAAACTTCTGCATCTATAGCCATGGTTCTCAACTGCGGCCCACGTGACATCTTCAGGGTCATACAAATAGTATATATTTTGTGTGGATGTGGCCCACATAACAGAGAGAGCTGCATAAGCGGCCCACAATGATAAATAGATGAACTCTCAGAAGTATAGACTATACCTGTCATATGAATTTATGATAATGACTGACTGACATCACATTTAGCAAATACTCATTCTAAGTATACCTATTAAAAAACCCCGAATGTCTACACTATTCATCGGAGGGTTAACAATGCTTCATACAACATGGCAACGCTGTTGCAGTCTGTAGTGCTCTGAGTGACTCAATAAGGGAACAAAACACCTTCCCACTCTCAAACTTCCCCCATCCTCTAACCTCTCTCTCCTGTCTCTCCCACTGCATCCTGTCACCCCGTGGTTATCATGGAGACTGTAGGCTCTTTGGGCAGGAATTGTCTGTACTTTTTTGCCTTGTAGAGCAGAGAACATATTGTCAATGCTACAAAAATGATAATAGTCCAGGCCCCTCATGCAAAGCTTGAGTAAACAAACTTTGCTCCTCGGGGGACCAACACAAAAGCTAGGATAACAACTCTGCAACTCCCAAACCGGTCAGTCTGTGTCTGTTAATAATACAGTCTCTTCAGTGAAGCAGCATCTGCGGACTCCTGCACTACTCCGTCCAAAATGCAGGGATTGTGGCCAATTGATCCACTCAGACAATGATCCTGCAACTCCCCTGCACCTATACCCAGACTCTATGGCTGTGCAGCATTCATGGTGGGGGGCTTCGGAATGCCCTCATGAGGTCCCTCTGTGTAGTGGAACTGTGCTGGTTGTGCTGCAAAATGGGCCGTTTTATGGCTACTCCACACCTCAGGGATTTCACCACAGAGTGCTTAGAACAGATTGATTAATCCAGAAATATGACTGTTCCATGGAGCAGGCAAGAGCATTAAGTGTAGCAAAGGAGAATTCTGCTATCTGTACAGTGGGTTTTACTCATAACAGGGTTTTTCACTGCACACCCACTAATCTCATGGAGAATACTGCAGAAAGTCAAGAAACATTCCAAAGAACCAGATTCCAACTTTCTGAGCAAATGCAACAGTAAAAATAAAACAAATAGATTGTCTGAGTTGGCAGAGAAGTAGTAAAATATAACAATATTCGAAGGACAATGTCAATGTACAATCCAAAAGTCAGGTTCAGTTGTTTTTTTAATAAAGGCTAACAAAACCTAATAGGAATTCAATTTAAAGTATTGTTCTTGAAATTTCAATGAAAATTTTGATCTTAAACATTCCTGTATTGTGCAGGAAACCTCAACAACGGAGCATTTGGCAGTGCCTTTGAATCATCAAGTGGACCTGCTATAAACAGCAGATTGCAAACAAAAACCGAACTGAGCAGTCTAGTTTCACTGTCAAACACCAGAGCATAAATGGTTAATAAGTAACACAGAAAGTAACAGGTAATTAGAGGGGGAAAGGACAGTTTAAATTTTGAGAACAGCAATAGAGGACGAGGAAAAAAAGAGGCATGTGAATTAAAGGGAAAAAAATTCTCATTTAACAGAGCAACGACCAGTGAAGATGGCTCATATTTCATATTTAGAAAGGCCTTTAGCCCAAAGGATGCAAAGTAAGAAGTTCTCACCCTCCAGGGGATCCCGGGTAAGGCCCAGCTGGCTGATAATGTAACGAGGAATGTCGCATTTAATTCCTTGCCCTTCCTTGGCATGACCTTCGGCAGCTTCTAACAGATGGTAGAACTCTTCGGGATCAAACTCCTAAAGTGAAAGAGTAAGACCAGAGATCTGAGTGATTTGATTCCAAAATTAAAAGAGAATTTGTTGTTGTTTTATTGCCTACAGAGAAGGAGGGAAAAAGCATGGTTATTGGCCAAATGATGCTGCAAAACACCTTCAGTCACAAGTATATCAACATGAGGCACACAGCCTCCTGCTCTATAAAAATGTAAACCATTAGATGTATTCAGAGACTGTGCTGGATGTCCATATCCTCGGATCAGCTGGCCTTGCCAATGAACAGAGACAACAGGGATGGTAAGAAAACATTTTATAAAACAAAAGTTGGCAGTAGGGGATTTATGCAGTAGGTCATGATACCTCAAATATTTAGCTTGCCCCAAGTTCTTATGTTGTTACAATCCATGATGTACACTATAGAAACAGAAGTTTTGAGGTGAGGACTTATGTGAAGTTTTCTGCCAGCTCAGCGTGGTAGAAAGATGAATTAAGCCACTCAACAGCAAGCTCCCATCAAACTTAATTAGCTGAGCAAAACATTCTATGAAGGCACTAATCTTGCTTCAAACCATGTTGCATGCAGTTACGAATGTCAGTATCACAGAAGATTTCATTTCTGTTTGTCAAACTGCTCTAAACTATTAACCTGTCAGCGGTGACTAGGACCACTTGATAGGTCAGGCAGGATGCACATGCTTCAGCTAAGACAGTGTTGCTAAAGTACCTTTAACTCTGATCTGCAAACCTCATTGTTTACCAGTGCTGGACTCCTGTGCAGAGACTACCAAATTATTTTGAACTGAGTAATTGTTTTGTACAGTGGATCAGTGATTGACATCAAACAGTACAATTTACCTGAAAGAGTGGTTATCAAGACAGGAGATGACCAAAAAAAAAAAAAAAAAATCAAACAAACCCCCCCAAAAACAAAAATAAGTACAATCATAAAAACCAAGAGAGGAGAGAAAGTGGAGGAGGAAAAAGGTGCTTTTAAAATTGTTAGCACCTTGGAGCAAAGATCACTTCAGTGATGAGCTCAAAGTGAGCACTAAGCAAATACCGTAATAGGCAATATTGCCAAAGGCAGCAACGAGTGAAGGAGGTGAGAAGTGTCTCTGACTTGGCTAGGAAGAAGTCATTTGTGATCTTAGTAAGAGCAGCAGACAGGAACTAGATCAGAGGGAGAGTTGGTGGAGACAACTGTGAGGCTCAGACACAGGCAAGTAGTAGGAAAAGGCTAGGGGGGCAGGTGGAGTGGGAGGTAGGGAAGGATTTTTTTTCAAGATAAGACTTACTTACTGGGGGAGAGAAAGCAGCCAGTGGATAGATAATAGTTAAAGATAACAGACAAGGAAAGGATGGAAGAAGGAACGGGGAAGAGAGGTGGAATCAATAGAGCTGTACTAATCTTTTTAGTAGAAAATACTTTTAAGAGAGCCTCTAAATGTAGTTTTACATAACCGAATGGAATAGCCTCCTGCAGCAGTCTTCCAGTCTGCAATATAATACCACTGTCAAAAACCACTGTTAAATTGCACATTTTCCCCAAGAGATGGTCTCATTGGTAAATAACACACATTTGAAAAATGTGTCTACTTAACGTATTCACCTGAGAGCCCGAATTGCTGCCTTCAAAGCCCAAATGCATAAACGATATGCATTTTACAATCTGGTAGGTAAGATTTAAACATTAAATAAGCAAAACTGTATAAAACAATTAAAACCCTTTACACCCATTACTCCAATTTCCTCACCTGACCTACATGCTCAGTCATTTCATTTTGTATTGAAGAAGCAGGAGTCATGTGTGAGTGGCTGGATATAGCATTTGTTTCATATGAAACAATTTTAGTACATTTTGTATCATTTAACAGCACATCTGGTCTGATGAAAGCACAGCAAAATTAAAGGTTAAGTTATAAAAATGGGTGAATTCACATGCTCCGAAGTGTAAGAGAAAACTGACAGCCAAACTATTACAATGGAAAGCTATTAGGATACTCCTGCTCCCATATACAGTATCAGATGGAACGCTAGCACTGATGTCACTGTGGTCAGTAGAATAAGATAAATAACCTTTTTTAAATGGTTAGGCAGATAGAGTGCTTTAAAAAACACAGCGAATACTACAATAGAGAACTGTACAGTATTTATATACTTTGGGGTCTTGCCACTTTGTTTTCAGGGCTGTCACTACAAGCTTTGGAGTTCATTACTCAAATCTCCGAGACTCTATTGCTTCCACCTGCTCCCACGCTTGTCTCAGAAGGACAGGTGCGGCAGCTAGCACAGGAACCGCTTGGTACATTAATTTGCAGCTAACAGCACGTATGATTTAGGAAGTGCTTCCAAGAGGAACACCACACTACAGAGATGGCATTAAACTTTGGCAAATGCTCTCTTACCCTTCTAAGGTGACGTGTGCTATTCTAGTGACACATGTATCAATTTCAGTATTCAGCAAGGTAAGCACCACGAGATTCATAGCAATCTATTTCGTTTAGTTTTGCTTTTTCAATCCCAATTTTAACTTGTGGGGAAGATTTTCAAGTAAATTGTTAAAATTAATGAGAGTCACTCAATACGGCAAAATCCCCATGACCGCTTTGAAAATTCAGAGTTGAAAGACTCAATGCAGTAAATAACTGCCTTATACTCTCAATTTTATTATTCAAGAAAACTCAGCTAGATTAAAATACAAACATATTTTGTTGTCATAATTTTCCTCCTTGCAAAAAAAAAAAAAAAAAAAGTCTTGTTGCACTGAGCTGTCCACCTTATGAAAAAAGCTTCACACAGCTAGTTTGTCTTCCAACAGCTCACATGCTGAAACTCACTCCTTGTTGGTACAATCTCATATTAACTTCTGAAAGTTTGCTTCTTACATGAGCCGTGCCACTGCCTCTCTCTAAGCACGATCATACCAAAATTTATCTAGCTGCAATAATGCCTGAAAAAGAGGCAGCTTTACTCAGCTCGACAGATTCCAAGGCCAGAAGGGCCCATTAGAGCAGGGGTGGCCAACCTGAGCCTGAGAAGAGTACAATTTACCAATGTACATTGCCAAAGAGCCACAGTAATACATCAGCAGCCCCCCATCAGCTCCCCCCCCCCCCCCCCCCCCCCCCCCCCCCCCCCCTTCCAGTGCCTCCTGCCTACCGGCAGCCCCACCAATCAGCACCTCCGGCTCCCTCCCCGCACCTCCCGATCAGCTGTTTCATGGCGTGCAGGAGACTCAGAGGGGGAGGAGCAAAGGCACAGCAGGCTCAGGGAAGGAGTGGAGTGAGGGCAGGGCCTGGGGCAGAGCCAGGGGGCTGAGCAGTGAGCTCCCCCGGCACATTGGAAAGTTGGCGCCTGTAACTCCAGCCCCGGAGTCGGTGCCTAGACAAGGAGCCGCATGTTAACTTCTGAAGAGTCGCATGTGGCTCTGGAGCCGCAGGTTGGCCACCCCTGCATTAGAGCATCTAATCTGACCTCCTGTGTAACATAGGGCCAGATAATTTCATCCAGTGACTAGCCCTGTATTGAGCCCAACAACATGTTTCACTAAAGCATCTCTTCCAGAAAGGCATCCAAGTCTGGATTTGAACTGAGATGGAGAATCCACCCCTTCCGGTAGTTTGTTCCGACTGTTAATCATCCTCACTATTAAATATATATGCTTTATTTCTCATTTGAATATTTTGGCTTCAACTCCACTGATTTTTGTTCTCCATTTCTCTGCTAGCCCTTAAATTCCTTGTATTTTCTCTCCACAGAGGTACCCATATACCACAATAAAATCACCTCTTGATCTTTTTGATAAGCTAAACAGATTGAGCTCCTTAAGTCAGTCATTGAAAGGCATTTTCGCCAGCCCCTGAATCATTTTGGTGGCTCTTGTCTGCACACACTCCAATTTTTCAGCATCTCTTTGTTTGATGTTTGAACACGGTATTGTATTCCAATACCAATCTCACTCAATGCCAGCTACAGAAATAAAATCACCTCCCCACTCCCCTTTTTGTACATCCAAGGATCATATTAGCCCTTTTCCTCACAATATTACACTGGTAGCTCATGTTCAGCTGTCTGTCCACTATGATCCCGAAATCCTTTTCAGAGTCACTGCTTTTCAAGACACGGAGTCCCCATTCTGCAGGTACGGCCTGCATTCTTTGTTCCTACTGTCCAGAAGTAAAACTATGTCCTCTTACCAGTCTGAGTGGGTAGTTTAGAAAGAAATATATGACTTGCTCTTCAATATATTCAGGCTGTTCTGTACAGAATTTAATCTTGCTTCCAGACTCCCTTGGATTGTCCCCAACTGCACACGTGTAGTTCCACACTCAGAGAACGTGACAATTTTTAAAATAATTCAGAGTATGTCTACACAGCAAAGAAAAACCCACGGCGGCCCGTGCCAGTTGACTCGGGCTCACAGGGCTGTTTCATTGCTGTGTAGACTTCTGGGTTGGGCTTTTGGGCCCTGAGGAGGGAGAGGATCCCAGAGTTTGGGCTCCATCCCAAGCCCGGAAGTCTACACAACAATGAAACTGTCCTGCAGCCCGAGCCCGAGTCAGCTGGCAGGGGCCAGTCACAGGTTTTTCTTTGCTGTGTAGACATACCCTCAGAGTCCAATTCTCATTTACACTAAGGATCCTTTAAGTAGGCTAGATCCTTTAAGCTGCTCTGGCAATTTATACCCACTTTAAGGGCTCTACACTTCCAGAGAGGCCCTATGTGTCCTTATTTTGGATTTGGACCTATTTTTTCAAAAACGTATTTTCCCTGTAAGAATTGGTGGTTCTTACTGTCTTGTGTACCCAATCAGGCACTTCAAAGCATATACACTTTCTTCTGAGGATTGTGCTTACCAGGCACTCAAGCAGTCGAGCTGGTCGTGCAATGATGATCATCAGCTTTTTCACAAGCTGGGTAACAAAAGCCACCTCTGAGCTCTCTGATCGCTCGTGGGCCTGCGGAGAGCAAAACATCACGTTATTGTTCAAACAGTGAATCATCAAACACTAAATCTACAGCAATCAGCTTGGTAACCATAATGCAGCAGTGAAGGCATGACTGAGTCAGGCTAAGCAATTAACAAAACTCATTCTGTGTTGCCAAATCATATACAGCTTTTCCAGTATAACTGATTCCCTTTTTCAAGCAATGAATATGCTATAGGCCTGTTTTGTTATGAGTTACCTGAAAATCTCCCTTAGCCATGGTGGCTTTTTAATTTAAACGAAGATTTCTAGTCTAACTATTAGATGTTATCACTGGAACTGTTTTCCTTTCCAGGGTGCTGAATTCTAGAGGATGATGTGTATTTAAATGTAAAGTTTTAAAGTTTACTTCTACAGTTTTGCATGTATTTCCTGCTTATTACCATGGAAGAGCTTAACGTGCATTTCTCTTCCAATTTTATTCTTCTTATTCTGCCAATCAAATTGTTAATACCTGATGTACAGTGCACAGGAGAACACAAAGTACATAGAAAATACATTTGCTGTTGACAAATTTTATTCCTTTAGGACAATAGATTTTTGCCATTTCACTATAAACTGAATGTTTAGTTTCATTGAGGTTTTCCTTTTCTTTTTATAAGAAAGCAAGCAACTAAACTAATGCCTAGAAAATATGAAGACAGATTCTGAGAGGTACAAAAAGACCATTTTCCTTCTTGCTTGCTCTGTGCTAGAATGGCTACAGCACATGTAAATAATACTTCACTATGCAGGTTGATAAGGGACTGCCAGCCTCCAGTTCTCTAAAGGTATTCAGAATAAACTGACAACTACCACTAAGGTCTCGTAGACTATACATTCTGCTTTAGCCCAGCCACAGAAACAGAGTCCTGAACTGGCTGGGTGACAAACATTACCTCTGAGCTTTTCAGTTGCCTGCAGGCATGATATTTTATCAACAAGGATGCAGGTGGCAAGAAACAGAGGTTCATTTAATAGTGCTCATTAAAACAAAAATAAAAAATCCATACACATTTGAGAAAACAGACAGCGTTGGTAGCCACTAAGGAAGGGTAAAAGCACAGGGAAGCCTGGATTCTGAACTGGAAAACCATAAAGTACAATTTTAAAAAGGTATGTTCTCACAATTTCTTACTAAAGCCTTTTCCTTTGGAAAATAAACTATTGCTTAATCTGGAATAGGTTATTATTGTTTAACAGGTCATGTGACAATACAGTGTTAGAATTTTAACCTAAAACAAAAGGACTTATCTATAGAACTACTGATACGTCAACCAAAGAGAACATAGGAGATGCTTTGTGGGTATATTACAAATAAAAGTCACAGAGAATAACATTTTGAAACCCGTAACTACTTGACAGATTTTTAATAGAATGTATTTCAAAGCGAATTACTAAATAGTAAACAGACAATTATCTAACTGGGGACACTTTGTATTCTCTCCTCTGTGCGCCACAGTACAACACCCAGTTAAAGTAATGAGACAAAGCATGAATTTTGGATAAAATTTCAGTGTCTTCTATTCAAAAGGATTTTTATAGATCATCATAGGTTATCTATATTTAAATAACTAAAACATTAACCACAGTGTATTATTTCTGATACAAGAGCCATGCAAATGGAATGTCAATTTACTTCCAGATAATGTAAATTAAGTAGAAAAACCTATTTATCCTTTTGCATCTATATTTATATTGTCAAAGGCAATTTATTATTATAAATCAAGTTGTATTGTTTTCATTCTTTCTAATTCACTACGAAGACAGAGACAAAATATTCTTAAAAATATAACTGATTCAATCAGGTGTTCTGTTCTGAAAATGAAACACTAACTCATGTCTGTCAAATGATAAAGAAAGGCTAAAAAAAGATTGAGAACTACAGGATTACAAAAATCAAACACAACTTGTAAGAGCCACTCAGCCATAATCTCTGCACAGCGCTGTTGTTCCAAGATCCTCAGTAAAATTGCTGCTTCTTGTTTCCTTCTCTCACAGGATAGTCCAGACATCTCTACAGATGTCTTGTTTACAATCTGCCCCAGTTATAGTATCTCAAAATCACAGGCTTATATACCAAACAACTGCCTGCTTCTACCATGCGCCTTGGTATGATGTATGCCATCTAATTAGCAGTTCTCAATGACGACATGCTTGTCTGAAGGTTGCTGGTGTCATTTCAGGGTTTTTGTTTTGTTTTTCTTGAGGGGAGGGGAGTGTAGGGGTTACGGGTGGAGGCTGATGCCATTCCTGTACACACCAAGCTATTTCCAGTGACACATGTACAGGAGGTAGCGATGGGTAATTTACAAAGCGATTCCCTTATCTGAAAGACCCATCCGTCACTAACTGTAGCCACTGAGGCATGAAATTAAAATCACCGTCCTCCCCTGGGGTTCAGCAGGACCAATGACTGGAATATGCAAGTCACAACACTGTAATTGAGCTAATATACTGATACGAACCAAAACAGCAGAGCTGCAGTGCCAAGAACCAATACATTTCACTTATACATTAATTAAGAAAGCAATTCCAATTTTCAAGTGGGCAATATAAAATCAGCATAATATAATCGTAATAAGGCCCCTTTTTCTTTGTTTCATTTACAGATACACCTGTATATCCCTCATCTTTCTTTCCCTCAGAAAATCTGAGGGAAAGATTTCTGAGGGAAAGAAAATCTGACTAATTGTGTAAATATACAATATTGCCAATTCAACTCATTTTGCCTGGTTAGTCATTGCGTCAGCGCAGTAACTGACTAATCTTTTGTTCTGAACTCTGTTTCTACTTTGTTTCATGAGGTAAAAGATAAAGAAATCAATACTACGGCTCCATATAAGAAGGCTTTTACTTTATTTTCTAATATTCTGACTTCAAACTTTAAGCTTCTCATGAAAGTTATGCCTAAAAAATTATTTTGAATTCATGCCTACTTCAGGAAGTCCACCTGATAAATCCAATTATTTAATAAACCAAATACTTCTTGGCTAAAATATGACACTTTATACTTACATACAAGTGAATTAATCTTATTTGCCATGGTAACATTTTGGTATTTTATAACAAGATTTGGTATTTAAGTGCCTCTACGTTTTCTGTCTTGCTATATCCACGTCAGCTATGTCTGAATATTTGATTCTTTATATTGTACTTACTCTTTGTTTTATGATGAAGTTTTTGTACAATTTGAACCGTCCTTAATATACAACATTTTCATTAAAGTTTAACATTTTCTTTTCCCTATGACTTGAAATTCCGGCTTTAAAAAAAAATCTGATTATCCAGGGTTTTGTTTTAAATGTACTTTATCCTTTAAAATATTCTTCCTTTAAAAGAACAGATTTTGCTAAACTACGTACCATCCACACTTTCACCATTCCTGTCATTCACTGACCTTCTGCAGACTAATTTCCTTATTCTGTGATAAAGACATTTGGTTCCCTGATGCTGCTACAGTTTATGCAAATACTGTAGATAAACAATGGACTATATTGCTGTTCCATACTGCAGCAGTGAGTGCAATTTATAATAGTCCTCATTGTATCTATTATTTTTATATAATGCTTTAAACGTGCACAGCATCTTAAAAACTCACCAAAGGTGAGTACCCTGCTCCCAAGAGCTCACGGTCTAAACATAGTAACCGATGTCTTGAAGTATTCTCACATGTTAGTAGCTCAGTTCTGTCTCTGAAAGAAATCACATTGACATGTCTTTGCATTTAATCTGAAATATCCTGAATGTGTCCTTTCATAGTTTGGGGTGCATCTAAGGGGGAATGGAAAAGAAAAGGTATGGAAGAAAGGGATTCATACGCATTCAAAAAGCAACGAAAAAGAAAAGACACAGGAGTGAGAGGAGAGAGTAAAGCAAGAGGAAGAGAGATGGAAAGAAAAGTGTCTGGTGTTCTCTCAGCTTCTCTCTAACCTCCTTGTCCTCTCCCACTATTCCCTTTCAGTCCTTTCCCTCCTAAAGATGCATCTTGCTTCAGGTTTATGCCTCAGCTCTTGAAAGGGATAACCTCAAGAAAGAGGTCCTTGGTGACAAGTCATCGGAACCAGCATGCTTTCGTGCAAACAGTCAACCTCCAGGCAGTACTATTAGTATTATTATTATTTATTATTTTATTATTGTGCTAGCACCGAGGGAACCAATCTTATCTCTCCCTGTTCTTGTCCTCATTTCTCCTTTACGGGTGGGCTAGAGTCAATTCAAGAAAATCAATTAAAATTAAGAAGAATCGACTCGCCCATCCCACCCTGGCCCTGCGGAAGAAGCTAAAGGAGAGGGGGCAGGGCAGCTCCTGACTGTTAATTACGGTAGAAGCGTGGAGATGATTGCCGTACCTTACACAGTAACAGTTCAATGTCAGCTCTCCTTGTGTTTGGAGAGAGAGGTAAAGGGGAAGGCTCTTTTGGAAGCATCACTGAATGGGGTAAAGGGAAGAAATGGGAGATGTGTCTGACCAGCCACTCTCTCCTCCCAGGGCAGGGTCGACCTCCCCAGATCTGAGGGTGAGCTTGAAGGTGGGGAGAGGAAAAGGTCAGACTCAGTTTATTTCCCCCAGCCCCAAACTTTGACAGTACAACAAAGGGCTGCTCTACTAGGGAGGAGAAAAGCTGTATGTGGGAGAATTCGAAGCCCAGGTGGGCAGCGTCTAGAGACAGCAAAGCCGGTTTTAGTTCTCTCCCTGCTGCTCCTTGAAATCTGAGGTATTGCAGGGATATGTGCTTGCCTCAAACATGATCTCTGTCTGCCAATCTATCACTTTGTGGAGACAGGGGCATCGGTGTCTGCTCCCTTACTCCAAGAGGAGGGTGGGGGTTTTTTTGCTGGGGGGAGGAGGATTTGCCCTGTTCTTTCTTTCTACTCTTTTTCCCCCCAACTACCTGAGAACTATGCAGGCTGGGAATGCTGGATCACGACCCTCATGCCCAGCTGACTGCAGGAGCTGGGCTGCCGTCCATTTCCTCCCCAGTGCTGTTGCTAGAAGGGAACCCTAGGAATGTCCTCTCAAATGTTATAGTAAAGGATGGGTTTTGTTTCCATAAGAGAAAAGAGACTCACAATAGGGCTTTTAAATTCACCATTAAAAACCCCCTCTAAATATAACAAATAGTCTCATTCAATTAGAGAAGACAGAGATGGAAAGAACCTATTACATCATTCAATCCCTCTCCGTGACAATGCTAGGTTGTTCTCCACTGAACATTTTCAAATGTATTTGTTGGGTCTAGACTTAAAAGACCCAACTGATGAAGCTTCTCCACTTTCCTTGGGAGATTATTCTGCATTCCAGATATCCTAGCCCAGCAGCAGGCCACCAGAAATAGTACTTTGATGGTCAATGAAGAGATATCCTTTTAAATAGCTTAAAAACTAGGCCAGTGAGAGCATTCAAGACCATGTTTAAGTCCCCCAAGAGGTACAAGAGATTTGATATTTGGTTTCAATTATCAACTAGCAATTTTAAAATCAAGACTGGATGTTTTTCTAAAAGATCTGCTCTAGGAATTATTTTGGGGAAGGTCTGTGGCCTGTGTTATATGAGAGATCAGAGTTATATGATCACAATGGTCCCTTCTGGCCTTGGATGCTATGAACTGCCTTGTGAAATCTATCGATATCTAGCTGAACTCTGCCTGGCACGTTGTCTATATCGCTGCAGAATACTACCATTGCCAGAGGGTTGATAAGTTATGGCATTAATTTCCAAGTCCAGTCTACCATTTGAGTACTACAGGGTATCTCTTGCCAAGAAAAGTGTAGGATTGATATTTGGTTTAACACATCAGACAGCAAAGGTTTCTATACTCTCACATAGGGTCCCGGTCTACGATTGGCTCTCTTAGGGCTTGTCTACACTACCCACCGGATCAGCGGGCAGCGATCGATCCAGCGGGGGTTGATTTATCACATCTAGTATAGACGCGATAAATCGACCGCTGAGCGCTCGCCCGTCGACTCCGGTACTCCACCAGAACAAGGAGCGCAAGCAGAGTCAATGGGAGAGCGCCAGCTGTCGACTTACCACAGTGAAGACACCAAGTACGTCGACTTCAGCTACGCTATTCACATAGCTGAAGTTGCGTATCTTAGATCGACCCCACGCGGTAGTGTAGACAAGCCCTTAGTGCTACCACAATAAAATTAAGATGAGGAGGTGGTGGCAGTGGCGGTAGTAGTAGTACTTCTTCATGGAGGTTGACTGTTTGAAAGAATACATCCTGGTTATGACAACTTGTCTGCAAAGACCTCTCTCTTGAGGTTATCCCTTTCAAGAGCTAAAGCATAAACCTGAAGCAAGATGCACCTTTAGGAATAACCAGTCCCTGATTCAGAAATCACTGCTATTGGGAAGTGAAATAATGCATACATTAACAAGTCCACCAGCTCTGGGATACCAACAGAACCTCAGCCACTCTGCAGTCATCATGATACAATTCCTTGAGGACCTGGCTATCATAGAATCATAGGACTGGAACGGATCTTGAGAGGTCATCTAGTCCAGTCCCTTGCACTCACGGCAGGACTAAGTATTATCTAAATCATCCCTGACAGGTGTTTGTCTAACCTGCTCTTAAAAATCTCCAATGATGGAGATTCCACAACCTCCATAGGCAATTTATTCCAGTGCTTAACCATCCTGACAGTTAGGAAGTTTTTCCTAATGTCCAGATAAACCTCCCTTCCTGCAATTTAAGTCCATTACTTCTTGTCCTATCCTCAGAGGTTAAGAACATTTTTTTCTTCCTCTTCCTTGTAACAACCTTTTATGTACTTAAAAACTGTTATGTCCCCTCTCAGTCTTCTCTTCTCCAGACTAAACAAAACCAATTTTTCCCATCTTCCCTCATAAGTCATGCTTTCTAGACCTTTAATCATTTTTGTTGCTCTTTTCTGGACTTTCTCCAATTTGTCCACATCTTTCCTGAAATGTGGCACCCAGAACTGGACACAATACTTTAGTTGAGGCCTAATCAGCGTGGAGTAGACCGAAAGAATTATTTCTCATGTCTTGCTTACAAAACTCCCATTATAATTATCTAAACCATGGATGAAGATGAAAAGAATTGGACCCAGAACTGATCCCCACTTGATATGCCCTTCCAGCTTGACTGTGAACCACTGATAACTACTCGCTGGGAATGATTTTCCAACTAGTTATGCATCCACCTTATAGTAGCTTCATCTAGGCCAGTGGTTCTCAACCTGTGGCCCATGGGCCTCTTGCGGACCAATCAGCACACAGCTGTGGCCCATGTGACATCCTCAGGGCCATACAAGTAGTACTGGATGCGGCCCACAATGGTAAATAGGTTGAGAACCACTGATCTAGGCTGTATTTCCTTAGTTTATGAGGAGATCATGTGAGACAGTATCAAAAGCCTTACTAAAGTTAAGATATACCACATCTACCGCTTCTCCCCATCCACAAGGCTTGTTACTCTGTCAAAGAAAGCTATTAGGTTGGTTTGACATGATTTGTTCTTGAAAAATCCCTGTTGACTGTTACTTATCTCACTATCTTCTAATCTAGGTGTCTGCAAATTGATTGATTAATTATGTGCTCCATTATCTTTCCAGGTACTGAAGTTACACTGACTCATCTGTAATTCCCTGGGTTGTCCTTATTTCCCTTTTAATAGATTGGCAATATATTTGCCCTTTTCCAGTCCTCTGGAATCTCTCCTGCCTTCCATGACTTTTCAAACATAAATCGCTAATGGCTCAGATATCTCCTCAGTCTGCTCCTTGAGTATTCTAGGATGTATTTCATCAGGTGACTTGAAGACATCTAACTTGTCTAAGTAATTTTTAAGTTGTTCTTTCCGTATTTTAGCCTCTGATCCTACCTCATTTTCACTGGCATTCACTATGTTAGATGTCCAATCGCTACTAACCTTTTTGGTGAAAACTGAAACAAAAAAGTCATTTAGCACTTCTGCCATTTCCACATTTTCTGTTATTGTCCCCCCCCCACCCCCACTGAATAATGGGCCTAACCTGTTCTTGGTCTTCCTCTTGCTGCTAATGTATTTGTAAACTGTTTTCTTGTTACCCTTTATGTCTCTAGCTATTTCATCTCGTTTTGTGCCTTGGCCTTTCTAATTTTGTCTCTACATACTTGTGTTATTTGTTTATATTCATCCTTTGTAATTTGACCTAGTTTCCACTTTTTGTAGGACTCTTTTTGAGTTTCAGATCATTGAAGATTTCCTGGTTAAGCCACAGTGGTCTTTTGCAATACTTCCTATCTTTCCTACACATTGGGATAGTTTGCTATTGTGTCCTTAATAATTTCTCTCTAAAAAACTGCCAACTCTCTTAAACTGTTTTTCCCCTTAGGCTTGCTTCCCCTGGGATTTTACCTACCTTTTGGAACACCCTGCCTATAAGAGGACAGGTGTGGAAATATATATGAACATAAGAATGGCCCTACTGGGTCAGACCAAAGGTCCAGCTAGCCCAGTATCCTGTCTTCCAACAGTGGACAGTGCCAGGTGCCCCAGAGGGAATGAACAGAACAGGTAATCATCAAGTGATCCATCCCCAGTTGCTCATTCCCAGCTTCTGGCAAACAGAGGCTAGGGACACCATTCCTGCTCATCCTGGCTAATAGCCATTGATGGACCTATCCTCCATGAATTTATCTAGTTCTTTTTTTAACCCAGTTATGGTGCTTGACCTTCACAACATCCTCTGGCAAGGAGTTCCACAGGTTGACTGTGTGTTGTGTGAAGAAATACTTCCTTTTGTTTGTTTTAAACCTGCTGCCTATTAATTTCATTTGGTGACCCCTAGTTCTTGTGTTATGAGAAGTAGTAAACATCACTTCCTTATCTACTTTCTCTACACCAGTCATGATTTTATAGACCTCAATCATATCTCCCCTTAGCCGTCTCTTTTCCAAGCTGAAAAGTCCCAGTCTTATTAATCTCTCCTCATACGGAAGCCGTTCCAGACCCCTCATCATTTTTGTTGCACTTGGCATGATAAAGTTCTGCTCTACTGAGTGCGGTGTCTGCACTCAGCTGTGGATTTACCCACCAGAGACACAGCTTCTGAAACTGAAATTGAGTTCCCATTTTCTTGTGTATATCTGTTGCCTGTTAGCCCATCTGCCTCATCGCTTAGGTCTTGAGCTATGCGAGCGGTTGACAGATTTTTTCCCCACAGAAGTCATCAGTAGGTGCAACTCTTCAGTGACATCTTTGCTTCTTGTGCCTCCTTGTCAGTTTCTCTAAAGAGCCATGGTTGCATTGTCTAACTGGACCCACACTGAGGTGTTGCTTAGCTTGCCCTGGAAGCTTGTGCTGCTCACATTTCTAGTCTAGTCTAATTTTCACATTTCCTTTTAAAGACCATCACTCCTGGACAACTTCTTTGGTGAGATACAACCCCTCCATTCCTACAGACTGGAATCTCTGGTCAGCTTTTTCCACTGTGGGTTATCAGGTCTTGCCATTCTGACACTGCCTGAGGGGCAGCCTGACAGAGGGATGTAGCAACAAAAGTTTCTGTAAGTCCACCAATTCTAGACTAATTCAGATGCACATGAAGGGCTAGAGAGCTCATGTGGAAGTGTGCTCATCTGATCATATCCAGGGCTCCGTGTGATGGAGCCAACAGCGTGCAAACAATACCACACCAAGACTAGCTGTGACTGTAGTAAAACCTTTATTTGCTATTGAAATTTGTGATACTTGCCCTGGAACATAAAGACACATCTTACTTTTGTGCTGAACTAAACTTCCAAACACACAAGCATCTCAGATTGTGCCTGGGAACTCTTTTCATGACAATCCAGCCACATAGCTCTAGGAAGGAGAACTCACTGGCAATGGCATTCCCGGACAGTATTTAAGAACTAGTCTTCACTGTCACTTTCATGAATGCTACAAATTCACTTACCAATAAATAATTAAAACACTCCTCTGCTCTGCTAAGTCCTCAAAAAAAAAAAAAAGTTAACTGTTGTTATTTGCAAATGTCACAAGGTTATCTCTGAGGGCTTTAGCAACAATGCACTTCCTAGTAATTAATTCATACTCTTAAGAGAAGAAACATTAACTGAAAGAAGTATGAGTTAGACTAAACTGTGTAAGCAAAATACAAGATAAACAACAGGATATTTAAGATCAGTATAAAAATCAATGTACCACTGAAATGTTATGTTCATAGTAGTTAGTTCTAACATATATAAGCGACATTTTAAAAAACCTCACAGATACTGTCACCAGGCATCCCCTTAGACTCTTCTGTTGTCAGAATTCTCCTCTTTATAATGGAAGATCTTTATGAAGACAAACTTGAGTTTTCTCTCCCAAGTAATTACAGCACATATCAAGAGGAGCTCTGTCTTCAAAAGGAGGTTGCTAAAGATTTTAGCGAATATGAGTAAGAGTTCCTAGTATTTTGCACAGCTTTTTAATCTTGATACCATTTTCTCATGTACAGTGCCATTACCTGGAAAGAATGGCAACGGTGTACACATTGCTAGAATTCACACCATGGGAGCTGCAAACTGCTCAGGGAAATATCTATGCAGCTCCACAGAACATATACAAAACCCAACATAGAGAATAAACTAATTTTATTTCAACTAACTTAGCTCATCTCTCCCTTCTTACATCACTCAGCAATACCTGTGATCTTCCAAGATATGGAGGCTATAGGCATCATCACCTCCATAATATGCCAGCTCAACTGCTCCCTAACCAAGAAGCAAGAGTTAGAAAGTTGTTCCCAAGCCAAAACCTATACTATGGTAACAAATAGCACTATCGACAAACCCATCACAACAGCTGTGGCATATCCTTTTGATCCCTATAATTTGTTCTCTACATCAACATTCATCAGCAGAATTCCAGTCCAGCTTAAATATAGGTAAAACAGGCATTTAAACTGACATACAAACATTAACTTCTAGGGACATTTTTATCAAATATTTCTTTTATTTTATAGGAAACAGTGATTTTGTTTGAATAGTTGAAGTGCAATCAACATGTATTAAAGTTTGTGTTGTCCTGTGTTTTTGTTAATACTTTGAATGCTACAAAATACATTGCAGCACTAAAAAAAAAAAAGAATAAAGTTCAACTTTTGAAAATCCTTTGTAAAAAAAATATTTATAGTAACACTATGAACTATGACGTTTTTATTCCTTCAAGGCACTATCCTCATTAATAAGTCATTCAAATTCTTAAAGTACATTAAAGTAAAGCAATTTCTTTTACCTGGTTGAGCCCAATTTTCACTAAAGGGTGAAGTCTCCACCAACTCATTCATGTACATTTCTTGATTTTTGTAAAATTGGAGTACAGGGGTGAAGTGATTTGCCCAAATATACATGGTACGTCAGTGGCAGACTCGGATGTTAACACTGGTCTCCTAACTCCTACCCATTAAAACATACTGGCTCTCCCAAAACTCAAGGTTTTATTTATTGTTAAAGGTTTAATCAAAGCAACATATTATATATTTTCTGAGCGGACTTACATCCTGTAGGAGTTTCTCTAAGTTCTCCTGCAGCTCATAAAAGTACCGGGAAGTAATAAGTCCTTCACGTGATTTATCCAGGCAGTCTCTGGACAGCTCAATAACCTGATGATAAATGAAGCTTAGGACCCCATCTGCTAATTGCAGCACGTTCTCTGGAGCATTAGAAGCAATAAACTCAGCCAGCCGTTCCTCCATCTGTGCTGTGGCCTAAAAGCAAAGAATAAAAAGAAGACAAACTTACTTGAATTTTGCTATCCTGACATGTAAATGTGAACAGATAGGATGCTAACTGATACACTTTTTCATTGCCAAAATATATGACTGTTCAAGAAAGCTCAGTGATATTAGAATTCACAGAAAAAAAATACTACCAACTAAGAGTTCTGGTTGTAATGACATGTAAATTAACTTAAACATAATTAGAATCTTGTAGTAAAAAATCCAAGTTTCTGAAAGTCAGAACATTCAGTGTTAAGGGTCCATAAAAACCTCAACTCTGATTCTGTATCCCTGTGCTGTGCTCACAGAATGGGAATCATAATATTAAATTTATTACAGGAGTGTCACAGAATGCAAGGGTCTTGAAGAAGAATTTAGGTCAAGATTGCTGCAGAGTGCTCAGGGACCTTGACCATAATCAACTGCGATGTAACAAAACAAAGGTGATTATTTCAAATCAGGATTAAGCAGTGGGAGCAAGAGCACTTAGCAAAAAAAGTTCCTATCTTCATGCACTTTCCTTGTAATAATAAATAGGGAAAGGGAAGAGGAATTCAGGAAATATGAAACATACATAGTAATCGCTCACCAGGATGCTTTTTAAAGTTTTCCATCAGCAGTCCTCTAAACATTAATTCTGTTTTCTCAATTGTGAGATTAAAGTGAAAAACAGAGGACGAGTATGTCTGCAAACTCTGAACAAACTACACTGCTTAGAAACCGTATGTAAGCAACTGGATCTCTCTCAAGTAAGTGCTTGTGAATTAATTCTAAACGGTGTTGTTTAATACTTTCACTGAATAAATTGTTCAAAACATTGGTCCTTACCTTCGGAAACCTTTCTTTGTACACATGATTCATCATTACTATTTCGCTGTCAAAGGAAATCGGGGAACGACCAGGACTGAAGGGAAAAAAATATATTCATAATTTATAACCTTTACATTGATGGTAAAAAAAAAAACCCAAACAGCCATTGTGAGTGTGTTGCTTAGATCAGATATGGCCATCACAGGCTTGTCTTCCCTATGAAAAAAAAAGGAATGGTCTTAACTCAGGTTAAAATCCGCCTGAAGAGAAGACAATTTGTAGTTTTCACAAGAGTTAGCAGGTCGAAAACTACAAACTGCCTTGTCTTCACTAGAATTTTAACATCAATTAAGAACATGCATTCTTTTCAAAGTAAAGACAACTTCAAATATACTGACATTTAAAACTGATGCATAGGCTTATAAATCTAATTTTAACTGTTTTACTGTTCCCAGTGGTGTGGTCCTCCATATTTCCCGCATTACCACACATTTTCATTTAGCCCTCCCTGGCAACATTCAGAGACCCTGAAGGAGGAGAGCTCAGTTCCCTCCAGAGTCTGTAATGTTGAAAAGGGACACTGTAAAGTGAAGCAAGACACTAGGAGCTACAACGTTATTCACACCAAATTATATATATTTTTTTAATTAACACCACTCCGTGCACACATTACATAATGTATGCAAGATGCTTTCACAAGTTAGCTTCTTGAAGACACTGAAAAACAGGACACTAAATCCTGACAGAAGCTAAGTCTGTATTACAGTTTGATTACATTCAAAAGATTAGTTGCATCTCATTTCATCACATCTGATGTTGGTATGTAATGCTATGACTCATTCCATGGTTAAGAGGAGCCAAAGGCTGAATGAAGTAATGCACATACAAATTAATTACACACGTAGTTACCTGATTGCCTGCAGCACGCTATGACTTCATTTTTCTGGTTTCATTGTTTTTATTTTCAAAATAAACTGTGACTTCCATTATAACACATTACATGGTTATTTGTTTTTATGATTTTAAGAGTATACATCTTGCTAAATATATATTCTCTATGTTAAAAGATACAATTATTTCTGGCCTGAACCAACTCAAACAGATAATTTAAAAGTTTCTTATGATGGGTGAAATATGTCTCTCTGAAAGGAACAAATATATCTGAAACTCTGCATGCGTTAGAGATACTATCCTGTAGCAAACCTATTTAAAGGCAAAAACATTGTCCTAGGAACAGTATGTTTATAACACAACATAGATTATGTTACTCTCAACTCGTGGAAGGAAGCAAGAACAATCTCTTACTTGTGAGACACCTTCCATCAAAGTGGCATGAATTACATTGTGTCCTGCTTTTATTAAGGTATGGCACGTGTTACTGAGTAAATATGCTTCAAACCAAATCCATTGCCAGAGAACAGTTATTTTAGAGAAGAAAATAAAAACAGATTTGGACTTTCTACAGTTAATCAGTCAAAGCATATATTTCCTTTGAAATTCTTCCTAAAGACAATATACCTATTAATATGAATACGAATATTTTAGAGAAATTTTATTTCAAATGATGAGATAGATAGATAGATAGATAGATAGATAGATAGATAGATAGATAGATAGATAGATAGGGTGTATGGAGATAGATAGATAGATAGATAGATGAGCTGTAATAAAGTGAAGTTTAATTACATTTAAATGTAAAAAGCTACTGACACCATAGAGAGAACTTTTAAAAATATAAAGAGAAATTAGAAGCAAGTTAAAACAAACATAAGGAAGTGCTTCTTCACACAACACACAGTCAACCTGTGCAACTCGTTATCGGATGTTGTAAAGCCCAAAAACATAACTGGGTGCAAAAAAGAATTAGATAAGTTCATGAAGGACAGGTCCATCATTGACTATTAGCCAAGATGGTCAGGGATGCAACCCCATGCTCTGCGTGTCCCTAAATTTCTGACTGCCAGAAGCTGGGACTGGACGACAGGGGATGGATCACTCTAAATTGCCCTCTTCTGTTCATTCTCTCTGAAGCATCTGGCACGGCAACTGTCGGAAGACAGGATACTGGGCTAGATGAACCAATGGTCTGACCCAGTATGGCTGTTCTTATGTTCTTAAGTTCCACTACATATCTCATTTTCTGTATTTATTCTTCCATCCCATTACAAAACAAGTTTGAGTCAAAATATGACATTTATTTCTTACCACTTCATCTATACCTGATTCTTGTTCCCCACTTGAAATGATCATCCTTTCTTCATGACTTAAGTGGGGCATAAGCCACAGGAATATGGTTGAGTCCTTGGCCGTGATCCTAAAAACACCTGTGCACATGCTTACCCTCACTGCTATGAGTAGTCCATTAAAATCCAATTAAGCAAATGTATTGGTTCCCAGGTTCAGGATCTAAGAGTTTTCAGGATCAGGGCCATAAGAAACAAAAATCCTGTGTTTTTTTTCAAGATGCCTTTAATAATATCAAAAGAGGGAAAGAAATGTAGAGAAAACATGCTGTCTAGGCAGAAATGTCACTGAATATTATTTAGTGTTTTCCTTGAGAGCCCCTTGGTGATGTTCTTGACAATTCTGAAATACATAGTGAGTCCCCATCTTCCTTCTGCAAAAGTTTTCTATTTTACCAGAAAAGAAAGCTCCTCCCCTCAACCCCTCTTAATTCTCACTTTCTTGTGCACTGGTAGCTTCCCTGCCCCACACACTTCCACCCCTACCCCCCTGTCCTGCCGCCCAGTTGCTGATGAATATCCTCTTTCACTATCCAGAATGACAGAGCACACAAAAGCCAGTGATAACGTCCGATCAACTTCCAAATTACCATTGAAAACAAAATCCTCCCAATATAACATGTCAAATTAAATGTCTAATCACTATGGCAAGATTGTGATGTAATATATTGCACTATAACATTTTATGTTGAGATTTAGTCTGGGAAACTACAGAAGTAATTATGTAGATAACTGACTAACCAAAGGCTATCAGGCAGACAAAACAGGTTATTTTATAACACCTTGGAGACAGATTACCAGGCAAAAAGAAAAATCAGAACCATTCAGATAACTGAATCCAGCCTGGGGGAACTGTAAAGCAATTTTAATATCGTGAATAAAGTTAGTTCTGATATTTTTATTGACATGGCATCTGTTTGCGATGCAGAAGCTTTAGTCAAATATACTGTATAATATAATTTCACATTCAATATTGGAAAGTCAAGCTTCACAAGGCAATGCATTATTTTCTTTCAGAGTGGGGATAAACTTTGTGTGCATGCATAACATTTTAATATAGAAGGATAGGAGGCTTCTCTCTCTGTGTTCTGTGAGGGTCAATGGGGGGTGATTTGTTTATTGTCTGTGAGTTTTCCATTTCAGCAGAGCAGACATTAGGAGAATAATATCTGTCCCCTTAAGCTCACTAGTGGAATGAAAAACTACCTCAGTTTTACTTCCCCCTTTGTGAAATTACATTCCAACAGACCTTAAGTGGCACATCTTGCCAACACAGGTATCTGGATTTCTGCCTGTCAAAATACATATTAGTGAATCTGTATAAATTGAAAAATAGCAAATATGCAGCTACTCCAGGGAGTGACACTTCTATTAATAAATGAAGCCTTAGAAAACTGTAGTGCAGAAGGGACTAAATGAAAGCAAAATATTTCCTAATATGTAATTTTTCTCTCAATTTGACAGCTGCATTTATTAGAAAAATGCAGAGGAGCTCAAACCTGTGATCTTTTCTGTCTCACCCCTTTCAGAGTAGAGAAGATCTAATGAGGATGTATGCATAACACCACCTTTCGAAACTCAGTTTGCTCGGGAAACAATTAAAAACATATGCCTTAATCTTAATCCACAGAGACATATGTGCATAAAATAAAAACCCTTGAGGCCTGATCCTGTTCCCTGTGAAGTCAATAACCAAATGACATTTCAATAGGCGCAGGATCGGTCCCCTAGATTGTGAATTTTACCAACATACAAGATTATATGAAGAACATTATCTAGCGAATTCACATACCACTTTTATGTTCAAACTCACAGAAAGCAAGAAGTGCAGTGTTAAAGAGAGACAACAGAGACACTGGATACAAGTGCCTAGAAGACACAGTAGCATTTGATAGACGTACTGTGTATAGCTTTTGGAAACCATGTTATATTTCAAACTTAACTGTACATCTCTCTGTTTCTGTGCCTTTGTTGTGGATGATCAAATACACACACTGCAAAAAACAAAAATAGGGCAGAGAAAGAAGACAGAATACTAAGCTAAGACCACGACCAGGTAACGTTTTAGAGGATGTGGGAGTATATTGCAAGGGAAAAAGTACAGAAAATTAAATGTGAAATTTAAGATTTACTTGTGAATATTTATTTAAGAATCACTTGCTGCATAATCACAACCATACAGCTGGTAAATTCTGTTCCAGTTTGAACAGACAATTGCTGTGGTACCACCGAGTAAGGAAATTCTAAGGCAAAGTGGTACACCTGGAGTGCCTCCGTGCAAGTTAGAATAAAAATCAGCTTTTCTAGATTACAGCTATTTCACAGCAATACTTCTGCTGCCAAAGTTCTGGGAACAAACAGGACGCCTGGCCCGAATCTGTGCATGCAGAGTGTTTTTTGCAGTGTGTTTTGCAAGCCCATTTCTGAGTTTGCCATAAGCGTAATATTATTTATATGAAATCTGGCATGTTACTTTTTTATGTTTATTGCATTTATTTTACATAAGCCCCATATTATTTTTAGTCCATGGATATAAATTATTTGCAGCTGGTTTTAGATTGTGGAACACAATTCAGACTAACATTTTGTTGCCCTGCTATTGGTTTCTTATGAACATGCAATAGGATTTAATATATTACTTCTAACAAGTCAAGATTGTTAGCAGAGAAAATAACTGACTCTAACACAAATTTCTGAGGAAACAAAAATTAATTCGTTTTCTCCAAGAGATTTGCATTAGGACTGAAACCGGACCTCTTTACTATATTAGGATTATTTGAGCATGTTAACAAAATATTGGACAAAGGGGAACCAGTCAACAAAAATTTATCTGAACTTTCAAAAAGCCCTTGACAAAGTCACAAGTGACTTATGAAAACTAAGTAGTCACGGGGTGAGAGGTAAAGTACAGTCTTAGATTAGACAGAAAGCAGAGTAAGAATAAGTGGTCAATTTTCAACATGGCAAAACGTTAACAGTGGTGTGGCCCTAGGATCAGTGATTCTTAAAATATTTATTAATCTAGAAACGGGGATCAATAGTGAGGTGGAAAAGTTTACAGATTAGACAGTTATTTAGGCTAGTTGAGACTGGAGAGGATGGAAAAACTTTAGCGTGATCTAAATAAACAAGGTGAATGGCCAGCAGGATGGCAGATAAATATTGACAAATACAAGGTAATGTCCATTGGATCGAATCATTTTAACTACTAAAACTAAAACTACTAAATTAACTGTAACAACTCAGGAAAAAGACTTGGGGTTTGTGGTCAGATCAAAGAAAATCTCTGCTCAATATGCAGCACACCAGTCAAGAAAGGAAACAAAATGTTAGGATACATAAAGAACAGGATGAAAAAATACTAAAAATAAAATAAATCAATTGAACATTGTCTTCTCAAGAAGTTTTGGTCAACTTATCTCAGAAAGGATATGGCAGAAATATAAATTGTTTAGACACAGGCAATAGAAATGATTAAAAGCATGGGAAGACTTTCCATGCAAAGAAAGATTGAAAGATTCAAATTGTTTTGCTTAGACAGAAGGCTTGCTAGAGGTAAAACGATGAATGGTATGGAAGGCAAATAGTAACACCCAATTTTACCTTTTCTCATCACAGGAGAGCCAGGGGATGGTCAGTGAAATTGAAAGGCAACAAATTTTAAAATATTTTTTAAAATGTTCCCTTTTTATCAAATACAATGCATGATTAACCTATGGAACTCACTGCCATGAAATATCACTGAGGCCAAGAATTTAATAGGGATCAAAAAAGTTTAGCCCTATCTCTCTCTCTCTCTCTCTCTCTATATATATATATATATATATATATACACAGGTCTGTCGCATCTTAGGCGCATTTAACATGCGCGATTTCAGCTTTACGCGGTCGGCAAAAACAAAACAAAAACAAAAACAAAAAAGAGAAAAATAACAATTTAAATACTGTTTCTGTAGTGCGGGCGATTCCGCCCGCCATTACACTCAATGTAATTTTGACTATACGCGATTTTCGCTTTAGGCGTTGACTGCGGAACGTAACCCCAGCGTAAGATGAGACAGATCTATATATCTATATATAAACTTCCAAAGTTACTTTCAATATGATAAAACTATACTTTCATAAGGGATATAAGCCCTCATGCTTCAGGGCATAAGCCAACTACTTAGTGACGGTGGGGATAAGAAGAAATTTTCCCTATAGGATGGCTATTCAATAACTGTTGGCCGTAGGGCTTCTTGTACATTCTTCTGAAACTTGTGGTACTGGTCACTATCTGAAGTCTTGATCCTACAAAGTGATAAGTCAATGAGACCACTCAGATGCTTAAAATTGAGCGTATGCTTAAGTGCTTTTCTGGGTTAGGTTAGAGAGCTCAGAACTCTGCAGGACTGAATTTTGAGACAAATACTGTACTGGGTGAACCACTAGTCTGGTCTGGTCGGCAATTTCTATGTTCCCTTCCAATAGTCAGAATGCATTAATAAGAAAAATAAAGGGCTACTTATTGGTAACTGTTGTTGTTTGAGAGTTACTTCTGTGCATTCACACTTCGGGGTCTAGCAACGAACTATGGAACTGCATAAAAAAAGCCATGTCTGCTGCAGGGTGCAGGAGTACTCTCATGCTATGATTTCATTAGCTCGATTTACATAAGGGAATGCATCCACCCGACCACCTCAGTTCCTTTCTCCCTAGCCTGCAGAGTCCTGAAACAGAAAGACCTCTTAAGGCAGAGGGGAAGGCGGGTGAGCAGCATGAATGCAGAGGCAACGCTTGAAGAATAAGTTACCAGTAACTAACTTTTCTTTCTTCTTCGATGGCCTCTGCGCAGTCTCACTGACAGAAGATTAGCAAATAGTGCCCTTATCGGCAAAAATGGACTGTAGGACTGCTTTACTAAACTGAGCATCACAGCAGGATGCCCAGTCCAAAGAGTAACACTTAGTAAAAATATGGACAGAATTCCACATTGTTGCTTTGCATATCTCTGCAATAGGAACCTGTCTCTGACAATCTACAGAGGCAGCTGTGGCCCGAGTAGAGCACATCTTTAAACCAAGACGTACTGGTTTTCTGGCTAAGGAGTAACAATGCTCAATATATCTCTTAATCCAGTGGGAAAGAATTTGTTTATTAATGTCTTACGCTTACACCTCTTCCAATAGGCAATAAATAATCTGGTTTTATGAAAGGTTTACTCCTTCCTAGGCAGTGGCACATCTAAGGAATACAAGTAGGACTCTCTTGTGTGAGCACAGAGACGGGGGCGGGAGGGGAAGGGAAGGGACATACACTGTGACAGAAGAAAATCTGAGACCACTGATGGCACCAAGTTGGGATGAGAGCTCATGACAATTGTGTCTTTATGGACCACTGCACAAGGTGGAGAGGAATCAAGGCTCTGAGCTCGCTAACCCTCCTAGCACAGGCAATGGCTATTACGAATGCTGCTTTGATACACAGTTGTTCTAAGGAAGTTTGAGACAGGAGACAAGGGGTGGGGACTGATCAACATTGTTAAGACGAGGTTCATGTCCCAGACTAGGGAAGGTGCTCTAATAGTGGGAAATGCATTTGTCACTCCCCTAGGAAACTTGGAGACTAGGGTGTGAGAATACAGGCTTGTCTAACAAAACAGTGATAGACAGACATAACTGCTATACGAACCTTCAGGGGCGCAGTCGCTAAGACTTGTGAGTTTAAATGCAAGAGATACTCTAAATCTGTAGGGGGGACTTCTGCTAGGGATGGGCTTAACCCTTTATTATTTGCCCAACATGAAAAATATGTCCATAAGTCTGTTCTTCCTTCAGGGTAGAGTTCTTTCTGGAAAGAAAAGGTATATTTGGATCCTCTGTGAGCAGATGCTGTCCCTAGCAGTCAATAGACAATAAGCCCTGCAGCCAGATAAAGTGTTTCTGGGATTGGATGAAGAATCCTCTCTTGCCGTGGAGGTGGTGGGAGGGTGCACTCCCTTATGGATGGAGCCGATGACATCATCCTAGCATGAGAGCGTTCCTGCACCACCCTGTGGACCCAGCTTTTTTTACACGGTTTCACAGTTTGACGGTAGAAGTGTTAGCTTCCAAAAGTGGAAATGCATAGAAGCAACTCTCAGAGAAAAATAACAGCACTGGAAAACCTGAACATGTTAATTCCTCCATTCATATCAATGAAGCTAAACTTTTACTCTTAAAATATAATTAAAAATTAGTTATCATACACATACTATAGTTTTTTTCCCCAAATGTTAATGTGTCAGTCATATTAATGTACATTTTTTGTTTAAATTAAAGGCAAAACACACTAACAAAGATTAAGACAGTCTGACAAATTTTGTGAATCAGCTTTTTTCTAAAGGTGATCATATAAGGCAGGGATCACAAACTCAAACCACCACAAGGGCCACGTGAGGACGAGTACATTGGCCCGAGGGCCGCATCACCGAAACCTTTTCATACAACGATACAAAAGTACATCAAAAATGAAAAAAAATGAAGAGTAATATAGTATGCTATTAAAAGTCAATGTGTTAACTTTTTAAAACCTGTAATGCGAAGATGGGTTTTAATAAAATATAAACACCTGTAACTATTCCTTACGTGGTCAGTAACACTGATGATGAGCTACACTAACAGTCTATCAATATAGCTGTAATGGCAGGAACTTTTTAAAGTAACTATTCATACAAAATACGTTGCCACTTTTAACAAACATTCTTCCCAACTACTCACAGCATGGCTTGCTCCGTCTCTAAGGCAGCAGCTCGGTGCAAGGTGGAGTAGAGCATGCTAGAGAGGCCTCTATTGAGCGAATTTACTCAGCAGTCAGCACTTGTGTTGAAGCGTCCACATCCCCTAGGAGGGTCGGGGATTTCTTTCCCACCCAGGCGTTGTTGAGGGTGAGAGGCGCGGGGAACAGGCTTGGCTTTTGTAAACTGGAAAATCCAAGATCCCTGTTCCCTTCCCACCCCCATGATATTTCTCTCTGATTTGCCTTCCCTTTCCCTCCTTCCCAGTGTTAAAGGAAAAGGGCTTTTCCCAGTGACTGGCTGCTGCTGCTTTCCCGGCTCTCTTCTCCCTCCGTGTTTCACACTGCACATGGGATCAGTGGGGACGGATTTCAATGATGGGTGTGTTTGGCCCTCCCTTGAGGGAGGGGAGATTTGAAGAGTAGCGAAGGGGCTGGCCGAGGGTTGGTGTGAGTCAGGGTATAGCTGGAGGGGAGGATTGGGGATGCAGGAAGAGCAGGCTCAATGGCTTGGTCAGGAGTGAGGAGCTGCAAGGCTGTTTGTCAAGCTTGGGCAGTTTGACTCGGGTAAACTGCAGAGAACTGTGGAAACAGCTCATTGAAATGCACGCAGCAGACATCCCCACCCCCAGAGCGAGGTGACTGTAAACACTGCCTTAAACAGCAGCTCTGAGAGCCCGCCTGCCTGCCTGCCCTCCTCCCCAGAGCATATGTGGGGGAGCTGGCAGCAGCAGGGCCAGAGGTGGGTTATATTTTGCTGATCCAGCTAACGTCATCTTCCCTGCCCTGCCCCGCCCCTTCCCAGCCCCCATTCCAACCCCTTCCCCAAAGTCCCTGCCCCAACTCTGCCCCCTCCCTGCCCCTATTCCAACCCCTTCCCCAAATCCCCGCCCCGGCCCCGCCTCTTCTCCGCCTCCTCCCCTGAGCGCGCCGCATCCCCGCTCCTCCCCGCTTCTTCCTGGGAAGTCCTAAGTCCTAAGGGAGGTAGGTGGAGGAGAGGGGACACGGCGCAGGGGCGGAGGGTGAGGGGAGCTTGGCTGCCAGTGGAGTCGGCGCCTATGGCAGGCCGCAGGAAATAACTCCTGCGGCCCGGCCCACATGTTTGAGACCCCTGCTATAAAGCCTCTGGGCCCATTAAATGCCTATTAAGATAAGAAGCTTGAGGTGAGTTTCTATTTAATGTTTGACAAACTTCAACAGCTTTTTTGTTTTCTAATCAAGAAGTAAAAACCGGACATGATAACATCTCACCAAAAGAGCCAACTTTGAGGAGCAACTGTGTGGGCTGTGCCAGAAGCAAACAAGTCAATAAGCACCGAACGGAATGTAAGCGGAAGCCTGATCATCATGCATACGCCAATCTTCCCTTTCTCTTTTGTTTTTGGTAAGGGCCTGTCCTCTATCAGGTATCTCCTTCCGCCCCCCACAAATGTTGCTACCCAGGGCACCCAATTTGAAGGGATCTTGCTCTGAGATGACAAGGCCTAGAATAGACTGCTGTTTGATAGGCCAGAGAGGTCACTGAGGAGCGAGGCACAGCATTCCCTCCACATGGCTCCTAGCCTTGGCCAGCCAAGGGATGAGCCATCAGGCCCAGGAATTTAAAAAATTTTAAATTTTGTAAATTTTGGTATCCTAACTGAACTGATAGAAGAAAACAAAGACACTGTATTTCAATGTGTCTTACAGTTAATGTAACACTACAACATTAATATAATCCTTCCACTGTTTAAACCTTAAGACTCATAAATGTGATGCAGCACACTTCCCTGATACTTTGATTCATGAAGTTAGTTCTCAATGTGTTGATAAACCATGTTAACAATAGAACACAAATTTAGGGCCTTCTTTTCAATTTTTACAACAGTCTTACATTTGCAATAATGTTTCACGCATCATTATCCCAGCAGTAATAAGTCTATGTTAGAAAGGAATGTCAACTACTTTTGTGAATGTATTTTTGCTACCTACAGTAGCTTTCCTATCTATATTGAATTAAACACAACAGGTACATTAATTAGCAACAGCCAATATTAAGGGAGGCAGCAATAAGAATTATATGGGACTACACTAGTTGGAAAGATTTTAACAATTTAGTATGAATCATGTAACTAGTCTCTCATTACATGGCGATGTATAGAGGTCAATGGCTAAACGTGTAACTACTTACTTCACTTACCTGATCCTCTAGATTACTATGTAATTACACTGAGTTGATCCAAACATAATTATCATGTAACCTGCACTGTGGTTTAGAACATACAGTAATCAATTTAACCCTCAATGATGTACTATTTACCATGTATTTAAATGGTCAACAGTTATTGGGCCAGAGTCACCTCAAGCCTACTCTGATTTATGCAAACGTAAGATTCAGCACAGATCCCTGGCTGAGCGCACTGATTCAGTGTCTCCATCTGGCACAGCGCCTATGGATCCTATGTGATAATTAAAGCTGTTCCTCCATCCTCTGGTGAGAAGCACAAAGGGACTTGGCAGCAGAAAAACGTCCTTCTGTGAACACTTTCTGTGGCACAGAGGGCCCTGCTGTGTAATTTACACATCCCTGTGCTAGCTTTAATGAACCTGGCCCAACACATAAATGCATGGCAGTTACTTAATACTTCTGCCCTGACACGAATGTGTTACTAAAATAAAGTGTTGTGGAGTTCAGTAAGGAAAGGGTCAAATTCCAACTGCCCCTGCTTTTCTGCATCTAAATGCCATCTACACTAGGAAACAGCCCTATTGCTGACTACTATTTTTGAGCAAGGTTCCCTCAACCAATAGCAAAAATGGCTTTAACTGCTTGTCTACACAGTTCCAAGCACTGTTAGAGAAGTGTTCTTTCAGACTTCCTGTAATGGCACTAAAATGTGTTTTGTTTCATCAACACTAACGGTTTTCACATCCATTCAAGTAGATTTGGTGCTGACATCCTCTTCCAACAATGCAACAGTTTCCTACCATCAAGGGAGCAAAATTCAGTAACAGGAGAAACACTTGGGAACAAAATTCACACAAGTAGTAGTGAAATTAGCAAATTTAATCTGACGCTTGTGGATTATCATCTGAGAGTATAATGGTACAAATGGACAAACAAAGTACTTATCCACTTTAAATCCTGAATGTTAAATCCCAAGAAAATAACTGTATCCACTCTTGTGAGTGTGTGGCTGAAGTGGTGTTGGTTAAAATAACTATGAAAAGCAGAAAACACTAATTCCATATTACTATCCTTACAAGTGAAAACACATAGCAGAAAGGCAATGTGTAACAACAACGTCTCACGTTCGAGGAGTGGAGTGTAAAGCTCACCTGAGACTGCGAGATCGTGGCCTCATGGCTGGAGAATGACGTCCTTCCTCGTCAGTGATGCTCTCAGTGCTGAAATGCTTTGTCAGGAAATGAAGTTCATCTGCCGTTGGCTGAAAGGGCAGCTGGTGCAGCTTCTCCTGGGATGAGCATGATGACTGAGTACAGAAAAATATAGAAAAGAAATACACTAAACGCATGCATAGGGGACAGCTCATGAATGGAACAGGAACGGATTCTGCCAAACACCGAATACTCCAACAGAATAGAGAAGTTGTTCACCAGAACAAGTGCCTCTTTTTATTTTCATGACTAGGCTAGCTTGACTAAAGGTATATATAACTCTAAGGCTGTTAGATCTGGACAGCTTTTGGGGATGCCTAAGAGATTATAAATTCCCAAATCTCCTCGAACTACTCAATCTGATCTTGAAGGTAACTTCCTAGTGGGAGAAATGGAAGGGAGCAGCTTTGGGAAGGACAAAGAGGTTCCTGGAATGTTGAACAACTTTTCTTTCCCTTCCCTTCATGCTCCCTCATCTCAAGAATTTCATTAGCATGCAGTAATGCTATGGAGGTGTGTAGTACAAGAAAATTAACACTGTTAATTGGCTTTCTTTTAAGTTTGTTATTGTGATTGCTCTGTATTTCATTTCTCCCTAGTTTTACCCATCAGGCTTCTTCTAGTTGAGCAGGCAGTAATAAAATCAGGGCAGCTGACTTTGCAGGTGTGTTGTATGTAGTGTTGTTGTAGCCACGTTGGTCCCAGGATATTAGAGACACAAGATGGGTGAAGTAATATCTTTTATTGGACCAACTCCTGTTGGTGAGAGTTCTGTTTTGTGCCTCACTGACAGAAGTCGGTCCAGTAATAGATATTACCTCACCTTCTTTTGCAGGTATGTGTAACGAACAGGATTTCCCTTGTTTGGCTGTTACAAAGTGGTGAACAATTTATTCAGTTTTAAATGATCCGCTATGCTTATGACATGCGTACACTGGCGTAATGCACTGATGCGCTGTGTAAGCACGTTTAACTCCTGAATCCAGAGACAATGGGAGTTAAATGGAAATTAACTGGAACCTACTTTTGGCAAAAACATGGATGCTGTTTAAAGGTTGGCTAGAATCTTCAGAAAAGATTAAAAACAGAGTTTCTAGAGTTATTTGCTGTTGAAGATATAGATGAGTTTTAGAAAAGAAAGTTACCTAGTGTGGCTTAGAAGTTAAAGCCAAGTGCTGATGATAATGTCTCAGGTTAGTCTAAATTCACTGGGGAAAAACCGCACTCTTTCAATGCTACTAGCCCATAGTGGTGGTGTTTGTTTTAATTGTTTAGACCAGATGCAGCCAAACTTACCAGGAGCCTAAGAACTGCACCTAAATTGCAGGAAAAAAACAAGAATTGTGCTGCAGCTGCCTACCTCTGATACAGAGGTTGACCTGTGGAGAATTCTAGTATATTATGCGGTATCCAAGTCTGGCTACCTAGATCAATGTGGGGAATTGCATGCTGGGGCCTATAATCATATATGCGACAGGCTACAACTTCACATAAAAAATTAGGGCAGCTAAGGTCTATGGGGCAGCTTCTCTGCCCTGATTCACTCCCTTTTGCACCTGAAGAGGTGCACAGAGAGCAGAAACCACTTGTAAGTCACCAGGTACGGAGGAAACCCCATACGAGACTAGAGCAGGTGGTGTTACCTCCTATGCCTCCTGCCCTACAGCCTTTGGTGCAGGGAGCATTTCAGAGAGGGGACGGGAGCAGCTGAAGCATGGTGCACTCCAGCAATCACCAGCTAGCACATAGTCCCTAGGGTGATCATAGCCAGCTGGCAAAAGTTTGAGCAGCTCCAGGTTTGGTCTAATCTGTGCTTGGGTCAGGAGTGAGAATCAGGGAGTCTGTTAGGACCCCAAACACTGTCATGCCCAGCTTATGCTGAGTGCAGCAAAGAATCTGCCCCTGTATTATACAAGTTTGTGGAACACATTTGGCTTTCAAGCCCACTTTAGTCACCCTGATGTATACTGCCTTATGTTGCAGTACAAGGAGAGAAAGTTCTCTGCGCATCTTGAGGTGGAAACGAATGGAAAAACAGTGATGCTTTCCAAGAGAAGTACATGCCATAGACTGGATAATATGCTGTCATATAGGACAGAAAGCTTAGAGAGACAATAAACTTAAGAAGTGTAGTAATATCAGGGTTCCTAAGTGGCTCTGATATTACATATGTCTTTGATCCAGAAGAAATTAAAATAGAGTCAGCATATAACAAGAGCTAACATATCTGTCAAACTCTTTGCAGATTTAGTAAATAACAGCGTCACAATCCATACACCCAGAAAAGAGACATGATGGTTACTGGCATTTCAAGCACTGAAAATGTATGCCTGCCAGCAACACAATCACTCAAGAAACAGAGAAAATTTAAAAATATTCGTCTCATGATGTCTCACCAAAACCCTCCTTCCACTTTGTCTCCTCAAGAGATATCAGACTATACAGTGCTGGAACTCCAGGGAATATTTAAGGAGATCCTGTGCCAAGTATTAGGAGATGTGCTTTCTTTAGCCAAAGGCTTCTTTAGCTCTCAAAAGCCTTCAAGGAATACATCCATGTACTAACGAAGCATGAGAGCAATGCGAAACACAGCTGTATTATTGATTTTGATGAAGTCACAGAATTCGATATTAGCAGTAGAGCAATGCAAACATCCCTGTGGTATCTCAGTTACAGCCAGAGAATTAGCCAGCTTATTGCAAGCAAAAGCTTGTAGCTAATCTTACTGTAGCTTTTAAATTAACTCTGAGCCTAGTAAATAAATAGCAAATTAGATATCTAAGGAAATAATTGTATATTAGCCTGTTCAATTAATTTCTCTAGGTTCACATATCTGAAAGTCTGCACCCACGTCAGTCATGCACAGCATTCTCAGTGCTTGCACGATGAGAAGCGTACTGTCTTCGTACAGTATCTGAAATTTAAAAAGGCAGCGGGTATTTTGCTGAAAAATGGACTTTGTGGCACCAGCAATACAAAAGTTGAAAAATGTACAGAGAGAGAGAGAGAGAGAGAGAGACTTTTAGTAAGCTCAGTATAGCTAAGTGTCTAAGTATTGATTCAGCCGGCAGAGTTCCTGCCATTGAGCAAGACCACCACAGGTTGACTCTCACTAGAGAAATGCATAACACACAGCAAATCCGGCCACCAGAATGGGGACTCTTCATTGGTTCCATACATTCCAGTATTTCACTCACTAATGGTAGGCCCGATAGAAGGGGTTAACAAACTGGTTTCTCTCGTTTTAAGAGGCAATATAATACAATGGACCGAACACACCAGTCAGGAGCTTGGTATTCCCAGATTCTAGTCTCACCTGTGCCACTAACTCACTGTATCCTTTCAAGCCACTTGAACTCTTAGGATATGTCCACACAGCCCATGGAAGTGAGCTTCCCAGCCCTGCTTGACAGACTTGGAGTAGTGGGGCTCGTGCTAATGCTCCAAACACAGCTGGGTAGACAGTGCTTTGAAGTTGCGGTTTGGGTTGGAGCTCAGGCTCTGAAGCCCACCTCCCTCCCAAGGCTTTTGCCCATGTTAAAAGATTCCTCAGGCCTTTCCTTTGAACAGCTCTAGTGCCCCCATGCTTCAGAACAAGGACTTGACATTTGGCAGGGGGTGGCCTTTGCGTCAGCCAAGTGCTTTTTGCTGGGCCTGTGAAAATCTGCCCCAAATTTGGCCAAGTTATAAACCTTTGAACAATCACATTTCAGACTGTGCTCCTTCCCCTTCCCGACTCCTACCTGTGACTGGATGCTGTACACACCATTTTCTCAGAACAACGGAGCATGCTCCAGCCCAGGGTTACAGGGCCAAAGCCAGATTTTCTTAATAATGGCCGCTCCGAGCTGGGATGGGGTTGGGCACTGGAACTAAGAGCAAGGAGCCAGGCCCCGCCCCTGCTGCCCAGATAGCATGAAGAATGAAGCTGCCAGATTTTGAATGCAGAAGGGAGAAAAGCCAGACAACACGGGAGAGAAAGGAGTAGAATGGGAAAGGGAATCTCGTGAGACTAGGACTGGAGTGGGGGGATAGGGAGAAACTGTGACTGGGAATTGTGGGAGACTGGGAATGAGAATCCAAGAGGGAGAGACTGTGATGAGGAGCTGGGGATGGGATGTGTGGGGGGGGGAAAATGAGGCTGGATGAGGGGCCCAGAGAGAGACTGGAAACCAATGGAGGAGGAGGGAAGAGAAGGATTGGATGAGGAGTTAGGAGGGGACAACTGGGACAGGATGGTCAAGGAGGTTGGGGACAAAGATTTGGGGTGGGATGGGGGAATTGGGATTGGCTAGGCGAGGAGATTGGGACTGAGTATGGGGAAGGGAAGAGACAGAGTGGTTGTGATAGCAGACAGTGACACCAAAGGCAGAGACTAGGACTGGGATTAGAAGCCTAAGGAAGAGAGACTGGGATTTGGTAGGTGAGGAGAATGGGAAAGGCACAAAGAGCCAGGAGTGGGACAGGGACAAGTTGCAGGAGATGGGGCAGAAGGGTCTGTCCATTAAAACACTCTCCCCTCCAGAGCCTGGAACGGAACCCAAGATTCCTGAGCCTCACCATTACTCTGCAGTCATCAAATATTTGTGAAACTCACTGGAAAAGCTTGTGTCTCATCCTCCCCTCTAATGATGGTCCACATAAAGGATGATAACCTACTATTGCTATCAGTTACTTCCTTAGCTCAAGTAGAAGATCAGTGCGGTGGATCTGAAGTTTTCAACTCTCCTGATGAACCATTGGGTGACAATGTGATACCATGCCATATAATTTGTTTTTTCGGTTTTCTTTTCTTTTTTTCAGAAATTACACACACAAAAACTATGTTAAAAGATCATCATCAAGGTTATGAAGATAAGCACTCAAGAGCAAGGAAATACCAGAATCAAGGTGCTTATGTTACCTTAATTTATACCCCTTGTGCATATGCATTATGATACAGTCTTTCATTACATGATCATATGTTCTCTTTCCACAAGACCTCTGCCTCATTCAGTTCACAGGATGGACCTGCTCTGGTGATGACTCAAGGTTATGTAGTAAAAGGGGCTGTTGTCTGCAGGCCCCCTGCTTCATTTGTTGCAGAAGTTGGAAGGTGAATGAGGGGGATGGATTACAGTAAGAGAAAGGATGGTATGTGGTTAAAACAGTTAAATGCAGCCCTGGATAACTGAATTCTCTCGCTTTCTGCTACAGTTCCTGTGTGATCTAGCAAGTCGCTTAAACCAAACTTTTCACAGATGGTCACTGATTACATGTACCTCATTTTCTGTGTGCCTGACTTGAGACCCTGGAATCTGATTTGCAGAAGTGTGAAAAATTCACAGCTGCAAATAACATCAGTGCGAGTTGTTTTTTGAACATATAAAATGCTAAGCACTCTGAAAAAATCAGTCATCTCAAATTGGGCTCCCAAAATTAAGAACATAGCAGCAGCTATGCTGGGTCAGACCAATGGCCCATCGAACCTAGTATCCTGATTCTGATAGTGGTCGGTGCCAGATGCTTCAGAGAGAATGAACAGAACAGGGCAATTTCGAGTGATCCATACCCTGTAGCACAGTTTCTGGCAGTTAGAGGTTTAGGTTTACCTGGTGCACGGGGTTGCGCCCGACCATGTTAGCTAATAGGCACTGATGGACCTATTCTCCATGAACTTATCTAATTATTTTTTGAACCCAGTTATACTTCTGGTCTTCACAATATCCCAAGGCAACAAGTCCCACAGGTTCACTGTGTGTTATGTGAAGAAGTACTTCCTTTTGTTTGTTGGAAACTTGCTGCCTATTAACTTCATTGGATGACCCAGCTTCTTGTGTTATGTGAAGGGGATTAGTGAAGATTAGTAGGCATTTTTTACCTTAATCTCCCTCTGTGTCTGTTCCCCATCTGAAAAATGAAGATAAGAATACCCTCTTGCCTCACAGAAGTGTTGTGAAAATTAATTAATTAATGTTTGTGAAGCACTCAGACACTATTGTGATGAGTGCCATAGAAAAGCCCATGAGAAAATTAACAATTCTGTCTTCAGAGCAGGGTTTGAATAGTAAGCAGTAAATAAGGCCTCAGGCCACATTTTGCTTAATGAAGATAAAACAAAACACTGAGTAACTGCTCATTAAGTGAGCACAGTCCATCCTTTGCACTGAATAGGGCAGGGGTGCTATGGAAAAAAATAGAACGTGATCATGTAATTAAAGACTATCATAACGCATACATACAAGAGGGACAAATTAAGTTTGCATGGGCAAATTTTATTCTGGCATTTCCTAACTTTTGAGTGCTTGATTTTGCAACATTAATAATGTTCTATTAATTGAATTTTCTGTGTAATTTCAAATATAATTTACTGTTGATACACAATGAAGAGTATGATTCACAGTGTGAAATGTCAGACTGCGACATTAAGGAAAAATGGGCGCAGGTCTCTTTCAAATTTCTGATAATGGCATATTAGGCTTCTGGTGATATTGTAGTCAGGTAAGCTGTAAAAGTCTAGACTCTTTCAGTCATGTGTATAAGGAAAATATATAATGAAGGTACAGCTGCATTCAGAGAATCAAACTATTATCAAGTTGAATAACAGGTGTATATTATCACCTTTCCTCCCAGACAGCACGTTAGTAGAGAGCTCTTCTACCCACTGGTGACTAAAGTTCAAAAGAGTTTCACATCTGGTTTAAAAGTAGCTGAGAGCTTGCTAATGATTAAGCACTCCATCTCCAAGTGCTGACACTACCGATGCAATGTTCCCCTCAGCTGTGCAATGGAGAAGTAGCAGTGGGACTGGCATGAATACTGAAGGCAAAGAGTAGATGGGAAGAGCTGGGAAATGGAGAAAAAACAGCACAACTGATAATTAAAATAATTTTTAAAGCAAATAGCACATTAAATAAAAGGGTGACAAAACAATGAAAAGATATTGAACATTTAGCAAGGATTTTAAAGTTGATGGGTTAGGGTGTATTTAAACACACAGAGTTATCTGAAAAAGTCTTTGCCACTTACTGAAACTGTTGAACTGGGAGTGTTTGTTCCATATCCAGATGAAGGAAGAGAGGCCAGGGACCAGCGGCGCCCATCCGTTCTGGGGAAAAGATGCAAGAGAAATTATTTTGATGGATACAATGTGGACAATGTTTTGGGGAAGGTTTTCCCCTAAAATAGATTGTCAACCTTACATTTTGATTGCATTTTCCAGAGAATCCAGTGGTCCTAGAAATCACTTTGGGTAAAATTTTCAAAATGCATCTGTGTGAGTGAGGAGCTTAAATCTCATTGAAAGTCAATGGGACTTAAGCTCCTAAATCACGTAGGCACTTTTGAAAGTTTTACCCTTTGTTTTTAAGTGGACATTATTGGGATCGGACAAATCTACTTTATACTTCCAAATTTCATTAAAAGAGACAGTCACAGCAGCTGATTCCTTAGGATAACACCTCGGGATCACTGCTGCTGCAGCTCCTTTGCCCTCCAATAGCATTATATTATATTATATTAATTATATTCTCTAAAGATCACTTTCCTCACTACTATTTACAATATTAGTAGTAATTTGCTTTCTTGTATTTTATAACCTATGGAAATGTCTCCTCACCATTGGAAAGAGTGTTGCGCACACAGCTGCTAAAGAAAAAAATGTGACAAACCAAAAAACCCACTGATGCATACTAGAAATACTGCAGAAAGGGTGGCGTAATTTTAACACCAAACCTGTAAAACATGAAATATGTAATTGCTTCTAAAAGAGACATCAATTTCCCCCAAAAAACCTCAGGGAGGGAGAAAATTATGTTCATTAGCTAAATCTAGTAAGTCTCTCTGTCTCCTGTTAAACCCCAAAGCATTCGATCCCATTCACATTCCATTCTGGGATGGATGATAATGGTTTCCATCCTGTCCTGTACTCCACATCAATAGAACTACAGCCATTTATTAAGATTTCTGGTACAAGTATCATTTATCCAAAAACAGAGGCAAATTGTCAATACCTGTTCACATAAGATGAGAGTGAATTCAACAATTAAGAGCTTTTAATACAATGTAGATAAGACTTGTTTTTTTGGTGCAATTGATATACAGTACATGGGTATATGACAGGATTTTTTTTGTTATTAGTGGAGGACCAAACTTGGGCTTATAATGGAAACTCAGTTAACCTTTGCTATGGAGTGACTGCCATCTCTCCATTACCCACCCACGCAGGTCCCCTGGTTCAGGAAGGTTCTTAAAGCATGTACTTGCAGTTAAGCACATGCTTTAGTTTTTTCCTGAATAAGGATGCTTTCCTGAACCACAGCCTTCTTATACTGACATGTACCTCTCCTTGTGGTAATAAAACTATTTGAGCACCAGAGAGGGGAATAAATATATTTATTTCTGAAAGAATAGAAAACAAACAAAAAAAAAAGGTTCATGCTTCATGCACAAAATCATAAAAGTTTAAGCTTTATAACCAGTTCCTATTAATGCATGCCTTAGTTAAAACCCCATTTAGACACAGGGTGTTTCTGGCAAGATACCAAGAGAATCCGTCCCACATATTGCAGCAACTTCTTGTTATATTCCTGAAAAATTCCAAATCTCCTGTACATTACAGAAAATTCCTTTCTTACCTCCATAAAAGCAAGTGTAAACAGACAATGTGAATTATTGGGCTACATGATCAGGTAGCAGACTGGTCACTGGACTGGGATTTAGGAGATCTGTGTTTAGTTCCTGGTTCAGATAGACTTTCCATGTGACATTAGGCAAGTCACTTAACTTACCATGTGCCTCAATTCCTTCATATATAAAATGGGGACAATACTTCTTTCTTATTTCACAAGAGTGTTGAGGGGATAAAATCCATTAAAGATTGAGAGAGGCCCAAACACTATGGCAATGAGGGCCACATATGCAGATAGACATATTAGATGAGAGATTTTAGAAAGCACAAATATTATTGAACAGATGCAAAATGACAGAAGATTAGTCCCATTTTCCTCTTCAAAGGATTTTCATATTTTGATTGCAAAGACGTAAAAACTATCTCCCATTCCCCTTAGCTCCACTTAAACTATCCCAAGATGGCAAGTCTCAGTTCTTGGTGCCATTTCCACAAAAACTGATGCAACATTGAGAAGCGTGTTAAGCAATCAATGTAATGAAGACCAGCTGTGTATCTTGCCAACAAAGAGCATCAGTATGCGACTAGCAAAATCTCTGTTTCAAAAATTCAAGAAATAGCAAGACTTTCAAAGAAAATTACTTCCTCAATTAGCAAAATGTTTCAAAATTACTTCAATGTGTAAAATAAGAGGGAAAGATATAAAAGGTGATGCAGTACTAATTTAGGAAGGGATCCTGGGAACAAGAGAAAACTTTAGGTCATTTATTTCATTTTGGAATTATCCCTGCTGGGACAATGAAACATTGGCAAAACAAACAACTTTGGCCATACATAACCTACTAAAAAGTAATTTTAAAGCAAGTGTTTTTGTGGCAGTTGTGTTAACATCACGCAATGTAGACTAGATCAACTTCACCATGACAAAGTGTTGTGTGAACAAAGCATTTTCTCCTGGAGGGATCCCTGTTAATTATAAGCTGCTATACAAAGACTCAAAATTTTTATTCCCAAAGTGTAAATGCTGAATGCCTAAATGGGGTTATTACAGCACACATACTCATTAGCCACATATCATAATACAGTCATGCAAAAGCATTACATACACACAGCAACAATATGTATCTGATATACCCTTTACCTGTCTGCTCTGTGTCCATGGCTGAATTGAAGAAATTGTGCAGTGATAATAAGGAAGGGAAAAATAAAAATCATGAATGTGATTTCTAGAAACCAGTAACAAAATTTGACTATTGATCATTACAGTCACTTTTACTGAATGTCACACAATATTGCACAGACAGAAGTGGCTATCTCCTTCATACTGGGAGAATTCTGAATATACTGATTCTGTGGGTTTGAAAAATACTCACTGAATGCTTGTCAACTGCCTATTGTCAGATTTTTGATTAACCGCTTCTTAAAATGAGGGCCGCCCTACAAGATTTAGTGGTGAACCTATTGGCCTTAAAACTAGCATGCTGCTTTCTCAACCAGAACTGCAATATTTTCCATAATGCTGAAGGATTAACTGGTTATAGTTCTGTACTGTGGGAAGAGGAGCCATAAATACTGCACAAAAAGGATCATCTCTGAAGAGAATAGGTCAAATGCAGAGGGAAGAACATGGGCACAAACAAGGTTACCTACCTTTTAGTAACCATTGTTCTTCGAGACATGTTGCATATGTCCATTCCATTCTAGGTATGGGCGTGCCCACGTGCACAGTCATCGGAGATTTTTGCCTTCGCGATATCTGTAGGGTTGGCAGCAGCGCCCCCTTGAGTGCTGCGCTCATGCGTCGGTATATCAGGCGCCGCCAGCCCTAGGCCCTCTCAGTTCCTTCTTGCCAGCAACTCTGACATAGGGGCAGGAGGGCGGGTAATGTAATGGACATGAGCAGCACATCTTGAAGAACAACAGTTACGAAAGGTAGGTAACCGTTTTTTCTTCTTCGAGTGCTTGCTCATGTCGATTCGATTCTAGGTGACTCACAAGCAGTGTCAATGGAGGTGGGTTCGGAGCTCACGGTCTTGCAGCGTGCAGCACTGCCCTGCCAAAACCAGCATCGTGCCAGGCCTGCTGGGTAAGTGCATAATGGGACGTAAACCTGTGGAACAGATGACTAGGTAGCAGCTCTACAGATTTCTTGGATCGACATCTGAGCCAGGAAGGCCGCTGATGACGCTTGCGCTCTAGTTGAGTGCGCCATGACTATTGCTCGTGGAGGCACTTTTGCCAACTCATAGCAGTAGTGGATGCAGGCCGTGATCCAGGATGAAATCCTTTGAGCAGACACTGGGCGACCTTTCATCCAGTCGGCCACTGCAACGAACAGCTGCGTTGACTTACGAAACCGTTTTGTCCCGTCGATGTCGAAGGCCAGCCCCCTCCTGATGTCCAGGGCATGCAACCTGTGTTCCTCTTCCCATTTATGAGGCTTTGGGAAGAAGACAGATAAGTAGATGTCCTGGCCGGTATGAAATTGGGAAACTACCTTGGGCAGGAATGCTGGGTGCGACCGCAGCTGGACCTTATCCTTCTAGAATACCGTACAGGGTGGTTCTGAAGTAAGTGCCCCGGTCTCAGACACCGTGTGAGCAGATGTTACGGCAACCAGGAACGAAACCTTCCAGGAGAGAAGCAGGAGAGAGCAGAAAGCCAGAGGTTCAAAGGGAGGCCCCATGAGCTTTGACAGCATGAGGTTCAAGTCCCAGGAAGGGACAGGGTCCCAGACCTTTCAAAAACCAGGCCATCATGTCATGAACGAAGACCGACCTGCCTTGGAACAGAGGGTGGAAAGCCGAAATAGTGGCCAGGGGGACCCTGATTGATGACAGGGACAAGCCCTGGAGCTTGAGGTGCAGAAGATAATCCAGGATCACCTTCAGCGAGGCCTGCTCAGCCAGGATAAGTCGTTCCGAAGCCCCGCATGTGAACCTTTTCCACTTGGTCAAGTAAGTTGCTCTGGTGGAGGGCTTTCTCCTACCCAACAAGACCTGTTGAACCCGGGCTGAGCATTCCCGCTCTTCTGCATTCAGCCATGCAGCAGCCATGCTGTCAAGTGCAACGCTGCCAGGTTGGGGTGCAGCAGGCCTGGCCAGAGAGAGAGCTGCAGCGGGGCAGCTACCGAAAGGTCCAGCAGCGTGCCGAACCAGTGCTGATGAGGCCACTCGGGGGGTATCAGGATAACCTCACCCTGTCCTGTTTGATCTTCATGAGGACCCTGTGGATCAACAGCACTGGCAGGAAGGCGTACATCAGGGCCCCCGACCATGGGAGCAGGAAAGCATCTGACATGGAACCCCTGTCCATCATAGAATCATAGAAAATCAGGGTTGGAAGGGACCTCGGGAGGTCATCTAGTCCCACCCCCTGCTCAAAGCAGGACCAACCCCCAGACAGATTTTTGCCCCAGATCCCTAAATGGCCCCCTCAAGGATTGAATTTACAACCCTGGGTTTAGCAGGCCAATGCTCAAACCACTGAGCTATCCCTCCCCACATCCCTTTGAGTGAACAGAACATGTGGCATTTCTAGTTCTGTTGGGACGTGAAGAGGTCCACCTGGGGAGTTCCTCACTTTTGGAAGATCATACTGACCGTCTCAGGATGGAGCGACCACTCGCTGCAAGACAAGAAGGGTCCTGCTGAGGTGATCTGCTAACACATTCCTGGTCCCGGGCAGGTGCACGGCTACCAGATGAATGGCATGCCGCATACAGAAGTCCCAAAGGCTGAGAGCTTCTTGGCAAAGGGCTGATGACCTGGCTCTGCCCTGCCTGTTGATGTAATACATCGCGGCGGTATTGTCTATGAGGACCTGCACCACCTTGCCCTTCAGGTGGGGCAAGAAAACCTGGCAGGCCAGGCAAACCGCTTTTAGCTCCCTGACATTGATATGAAGGGCCAGATCGCCCCGCAGCCAGCAGCCTTGAGAGCTGAGCTTGCCCAGATGGGCTCCCCCAGCCCAGGTCCGAAGCACCTGAGACCAGGGTCAGCGACGAGGACTAGGCCGCAAAGTGAACTCCCTCCAACACCGACCCAGGGTTCACCCACCAATCCAGGGATGACAGGATGTGCTCCAGCACCCTGACTACCTGGGTCCCACAACCAACTTGTCTGGGGACGAAGATGAGGACTGTATCACCGAGGGAGGCCCAGGGGCATCTTCCCCCGTGGGGGAGGGAGGCTTAGGGGAAGGTGCAGTCTTCTCTGCCTCGACCTCCGGGTGCGCCTTATGCACCGAGCCCGGTGCCGCCATCTGTTGCTCCCAAGTGGCGGCCGATGAGCAGTGTGAAGGGGGCATCGCCACGACCGGCATCCCCCATGTACTCCAATAAGGCCACTGCGTGTCGCTGCCAAGGCAGCACCATCAATGTCGACATGGCCTCGGTTACCCGTTCGCGCCAGTGGAGTCTAGGCGAGGGGCTGAACTGCCCTTCGGCGCCGCACGAATCCCCTTCCAGTGACCACGGTGGGGCCATCGACACCCGAGTCTGTCTGCTAACCGTCGCCGTCCGCGACCTGTGCCCAGAGCGAGGGGACTGGTGCCGGGGGGACTGGAGACGGGACGAAGAGTGCTCCCACAGGTTAGGTGACCAGGACCTGCGCCGAGAGGATGACCGGCGGGAAGGCGAATGGTACCAGTTGTATGGAGACTGGCGTCTCCCTCTAGGCGATCTACGTTGAGACGGCGGGGTCCGTGATTGCGGTTCCAGTGACCGAGGGTGAGCCCCAGGGGATCTGTGCTGCGACTCCAGCGATCTGCAGCATGGAGGTGGAGAGCACTGCTTTGTCTTGGGGGATTGGCAGTGCTCCACTGCCCCGAGTGGTCTTAGCGTCTGGCTTGCCCTTGTGGGGAGCCTTTGCTGCTTCCTGTGGCACGTGCTGTGTCAGCGGTGCGGGCGGAGGCCTTTGCTCTCTCGATGCCGGGGAAGCTTGTGAAGGCATTGGTGCCGTCAGGGCTTTAGGTCCCACGCTGCTCCTGGAAGTCGTTGGTGGACCTTTTAAGGGGCTACGGGTCCCGACCAGGGAGGCACGAACGCGTGGCTCTGGAGTGGCCAGGCAGCCCGAAGTGAGTCCCTTGCCCGATGACCCATGGCCGTTCTTGACTGGTACCGGAAAGCCGTGCTTCCTCGCTATCTTTTTGGGCACTGGCAATGAGGAATGGTGCCTGGTGGAGCCCAGTGCCGGGGGCACACTGTGCACCAAGGCTGAGGTACTCGGCGAGCCCTGGCGGGGCAGCACGGAAGCTGGACGAAGGGCGGACTCCATGAGGCGACCCCGTAAACAAATATCCCGTTCTTTCTGCGTGTGGGCCCGGAAGTTTTTACAAATATGGCACTTATCTCTCACGTGTGATTCCCCCAAGCACTTGAGGCAGCTGCTATGGGGGTTATTTACAGGCAGTCCGTGCAGGGCTTAAACCTGAGAGACCGGGGCATGCCCCGCCTGGGGCGAAGTCCTCGCTAAAACTCTAACTTCTAACTACTTAACACTAAGTACTATAAACAAACTATTTACAAGGCCCTAAGGCTCGAAGTCAGTAAAGATGAAAAACCACTAGCCCTTGCTATGCAAGGAAAGGTGCTCCGACTAGCCACCATGGGCGGTCAGAAGGAACTGAGAGGGTGTAGGGCCAGCGGCGCCTGATATACCGACACACAAGCGTGGCACTCAATGGGGTGTCACTGCTGGCCCTATGGACACCGCTAAGGCAAAAATCTTCGACGCCCGCACACGTGGGTGCGCCCACACCTAGAATGGAATCGACATGAGCAAGCCCTCGAAGAGGAAGAATCCATTTCTACTTGATGGCAGGGCCTGTGAGAGTGGAAGGGGTCAGACGTGGATGATCTCTACGGCCCACACAACGATGGCATAATGTTTGTGAGAGATGGAAAATTCTGCTCAGATAAGATAAGGAAGCATAGTACTTTCCAATGACCCAAGGCACAGAAATTCTCCTGGCAACACAGCGTAGTGATTCACTAAATATAACTGCACCAGCAGTGCCAGGACAACTAAACCCAGACTTTAAGGATTTAGTGCTACTGGTATCTTGGCTATTTTAAATATTGATGTCATTTTTCTCTTCCTTTTTTTTGTTCCTTGTTCAAATAAAAAGAGTTTGAAACAATTTTACATTTTAAACTGAGCATCAACACACCACTTAGACAAAATTAAAATGTATTTTAGTAAAGCTATAGATAAAGGGGGCCCAGGAGCCTCCCAAATCTCCCATTTTTCCTCTCCTTCCCTTCATTAAAAGCCAAAAGTAACAGCAACCCTCTCTCCAGAGGAATGCTTGATGCAGCTAGCTACCTGTGGAAGCAGGCTCTCTCGCCACTTCTGTCTGGCAGAGGAGTTTACTAGAAAGGTGACACACTTCCCTGCTTCTCCCCCATTCCTTATGGCTCTCAAGAGCTTTCTTTGCACGGCTTCCAGCCCCTCCTTTTCTGGGATGGAATTTGATCCCCAGATAGCAGCATTTGTATTTCTATACTCTTTTCACAGCACCTTTCTCCTGAGGCAAAAATCTAAGGTGCCAGGCACTTGATGCCCCCATATAAGTTTTGTAAAAAAATAGTTTTACAAAATGAAACATTAATAGAAATATTTCTGTAAAAGCCATTTTAAAAAAATCTATGAAAACAGGATGTTATTTGGAGTTAAATATTACCCACCATCACCTGCATTTGGAACCCTAACTTAGAAGCACAGTTGCCAACTTTCACGCAGTAAATAAGCACCCCGGCTTTCACAATAAGCCAAAAATCAAGCTAATCCCATCTCAAAACAAGGCCAGAACAAGCCAATCCCTAAGAACCCCAACACTCTATGTGACTAGATTCCCCCCGGCATACAGTCTGGGACTGTGGGGGCCCCGCTGCGCACCCCTGACTCTCTGCCCCCCTTGCCCCTGCTTGCCAGGATTGATAAAAAAAAAGAAGCAACAAGCTACAAGCACCCCACGAGCCAATTAATCCAAAAACAAGCCCAATTGCTGCGTTTTTTCCGCAGGTCTGGCATGTCTGCTTAGAAGTGCTGTCTAGTGTATAGGGAATCAAGAGACCTCAGTTCTACTCCTGGCTAGAAACTGACCTCCTGCGTGCAAGTCACTTCATGTCTCTGTGCCTTTGTTTTCCTTCCAATCCTTTTTCTGATTTGTTTATTTAGACTGTAAGCTCTTTGGAGGAAAAGGACTGTAACTATGTGGTCTGTACAGCACCTAACCCAATGGTGCCCCAATGTCAGCTGGGGTTTCTTGGCTCTTCTGTAATAAATATTATAACACCACCATTGTATTGTGACATAGAACAGAATGTGAAATTGTCCAGGCTAGTTCCATTCCCTATACTGAATGAAATGCAAAAGCTAGACAAAGAGCAGTGTTATGCCTAAAAGAGAACAGTATACAGGTTGTGGCCTTGGAGCTTTGTAGCATTAATCGTTGCACAATTCATGATTTCCAGGTCACTGTTTAAACAATAAATGCTCAGACAGAAAGGCAGACATTGCAGCAAATGTCTTGTACAATCATCGATGGTATTTGCTAGGGGCAGGTTCAAGTTTTCCTGTCACTGTCATCACAAAACCACTTATGAAATACAAGTATCAGAGGGGTAGCCGTGTTAGTCTGGATCTGTAAAAGCAGCAAAGAATCCTGTGGCACCTTATAGACTAACAGACGTTTTGCAGCATGAGCTTTCGTGGGTGAATACCCATTTCTTCGGATGCAAGTAGTGGAAATCTCCAGGGGCAGGTATATATATGCAAGCAAGAAGCAAGCTAGAGATAACGAGTTTAGTTCATTCAGTGAGGATGAGGTCCTGTTCTAGCAGTAGAGGTGTGAAAACCAAGGGAGGAGAAACTGGTTCTGTAGTTGGCAAGCCATTCATAGTCTTTGTTTAATCCGGAGCTGATGGTGTCAAATTTGCAGATGAACTGAAGCTCAGCAGTTTCTTTTTGAAGTCTGGTCCTGAAGTTTTTTTGCTTTAGGATGGCCACCTTAAGATCTGCTATTGTGTATGAAATACAATGCACTGCTCTTCTGAGGTTATACTGTTACAAGGTTTGCTTTCTGTTTTGAAGAGGGCTTTAAAAGTAATATTGTTAAAATTGTTGTAACAGCCAACAACTGCAGGAAGTTATGCCTCCAGTTTTATCGAAAGCTTTCCTTCATGCAGTCCTGGAACCAGATCCCAGGCCTCTGTCAACTGGCATGATTCAAGTGACTTCAGTGCAGCTACAATGATTTACACCTGCTCAGGATCTGACTTCCCTTTTTAAATAGGAATGCATTTAAACCATTTGTACTGAACCTGCTCTCTTCCCTCCTGCCTGCCTCCTCCTCTCCCCATCCCTTGCGTAACAGGTATGGATCCAGATAATATGAAACCATGACATTTGTGACTAACAATAACTCATCCTTATGTGATGCCTGATAAACAGCATAAAGTCTGCTGCCAGCAATATATAGAGGTGTCACAGGTGGGAAGCAACTCAAGTGACTGACTAGCAAAGTCTTTCCTTGAATTATCGGACACTCAGGACCATAGCCCATGGGCGATCTTTGACTTCTCCCTCTCCCTGCCCCATATATTGCAACTGTTCCCAAATCCTGCCACTTCCTTCCTCCAAAGCATTTCTAAGACTCACCTTTCTATCTATCTATCAAGCTAAAATTCTTGTTTAGGCCCTCATCACCTCCCATCTTGATTACCACCACCTCCGCTTCTCTGGCCAACGCTCAGATGGTTTATTGCAGTCCAAGCAAAATGCAGCCACTAGGATCATCTTCCTCGTACATGAATCTGATCTTACTACCCTCTTAGAATCCCTCCCCCACATACACCACATCAGGTTCAGTCTTATCCTTGATTTCAAGGCCCAGCATTTATCTGCTCCTTGCTACTTATCCAATTTCTCTCTCTTTGTGTTATGCCGCCCTCACTCCCATCCTGTGCCCTCCATTCTGCTAAGGATGCCAAATTCAATACCCCATTTATCTGTTTCATTCACAATTGTCTTCACACCTTCTCTTCTATTGTTTCTTACACTACACCCATCACCATGGAATCTGAGCTCCTTCCAAAAGTACGTTACATGATGTGACTAGCAGCTGTTATGTGAGGTTCCCCACACCACCAACTACATAGGAACACCCTTCCTAAACTTGTCAACAAGGCAACTGCCCTCTCCACATTTCAATCCCTCTGCATTATGCTAGTGAAACACTATGCAAACGTTAAATTAATACTAAATGTAACCTATTAACTGTTTCTCCTTTCTATAGCAATATTGCTAATGGCCACTGTTTCCTTGTCATGATCAAAGACTGGGAATAGACAGAGAAAAAGACAGGTTGTAACCAGTCTTATGGTGCAGACATTTATCTATTTGGTAAATTCTGAGTATTTCATTCTAAACTACTATATCAAAAAGAGAGATTCAAATGTCATGGGTAGCAAAGAGATCAAGAATTGATGAACAAATATGTTGAATTTGATTGGCTTCATGAACAAATAGGTTTATTTAAAAAGGAGATGTTCAGGATCCCTTAAAACACACTTCATCTACTGATTAGGAAGTGGGACCTGAAAGAGTGCCATGGAAATGTGACTAATAAATTGTGTGTCTATCATCACCCTTATCACCTTGCTTTATCCCATCCTTTGCTCTCCAACCCTTCTGTCTCTGGCTTTTTTAGACTGCATGTCCGTCATGCAGAGACTCTGAATCATCTCCCATGTTTGGAAAGCACCTTGCAGTAGCACCCAAAATGTGCAACTGCAATCTAAAAAAAAAACAATAAATAATAATAATGGAGTGACAATCACTACCTGTAGAGAAAACACAGGAATGTTGAAGACATTTCTAGACTCTAAAATCACAGTCTAATCTGAATATGAAACAGAACCTAAAAACCTCTAAATGGTAACTACTTTCCGAAGTAGAAAATACGCAGTACACTCAGGTGGCTTTCACATGCCAGTCATAAGAAACAAAATGTGCTAACTTACCTACGGGCAGGAACAAAGGAAAAATGAGCAGGTGCATTGGGAGAGAAATTCCTGGGACTGTCCAAAGGACTGCTGCCTGTTTGAGAAAGTGGGGAACATTTACATTTGTGTTACATTCACAACAAATAACTTTCTTGTCACAATATTTGATGAGTGAGTTGGCATGCTACATGAACAGTTTTGATTAAGCTCTATAGTTACAAATAACCAAGATCTTTGAACCTTTTAATAGCTTGAGCAATAGCTTGTTAAATATTTTTTTGACTGTGAAAAAAAATGGAAAGTTGATTTTTTCTCTCTACCATTAAATTAACGTTTTCCCTTACTTTTTAGAATGTAAGTTAAGCTGTGGATTTTCCAGTTTAAATTGTCAACAAAAACTAAGTAGCACACAATGCAACAACTATATACAATATATTTGTTCTTGGATTTTTTTTAATGATTCTTCTGTATGAGTTAACCCAATATTTAGCAATGAGAAACGATAGTTAGAAATGAAGCTGATTACATTCTACTCAAGATTAAAGAGGAATTTTAAGGAAGTACTTCTGTCTTCCCACTGTGAGATGCACTGGTGCAGATTGCAGTCTGTCAATAAAATGTATTTTATTGCACAATCTTGCAAACCCAACATAGTGCTCCTTACTGTGAATATATTCCAGTGGAATTGCTCATGGTAGCAAAACAGTACACCCACGAGTAAATGCTTGCAGGAATGGACCATAACATAAATGTGATATTTTAAAAAACAACTCTTTGCCCATCAATAATTTACTGTATTTCAGAACACTGGAAATTAAGATAAATGTATTTATTAAGTACACTTTTCTATCATGAAAATGAAAATTCCAATGTGTTAGTGGTGGAAGGAAAAGATCTCTGAAAACCCGTGGCGATCGGGGGAGGTACTGGACAATTAGAAAAAGACAAATACAGTGCTCATCTTTAAAAAAGGTAAGAAGGAGAATCCAGGCAACTACAGCCTCACCTCACTCCCTGGAAAAATTATGGAGCAAGTCCTCAAGGAATCCATTTTGAAGCACTTGGAGGAGAGGAAGGTGATCAGGAACAGTCAACATGGATTCATCAAGGCAAGTCATGCCTGACCAACCTGATCTCCTTCTATGATGAGATAACTGGCTCTGTGGATATGGGAAAAATGGTGGACGTGATATAGCTTGACTTTAGCAAAGGTTTTGATACGCTCTCCCACAGTATTCTTGCCAGCAAGTTAAAGAAGTATGGATTGGATGAATGGACTATAAGGTGGATAGAAAGCTGGCTAGATCGTCAGGCTCAACGGATAGTGATCAATGGCTCAATGTGTAGTTGGGCAGCCGGTATCAAGCGGAGTGTCCCAGAGGTCAGTCCTGGGGCCGGTTTTGTTCAACATCTTCTTAATGATCTGGATGATGGGATGGATTGCATCCTCAGCAAGTTCGCAGATGACACTAAGCTTGGGGGAGAGGTAGATATGCTGGAGGGTAGGGATAGGGTCCAGAGTGACCTAGACAAATTGGAGGATTGGGCCAAAATAAATCTGATGAGGTTCAACAAGGACAAGTGCAGAGTCCTGCACTTAGGAAGGAAGAATCCCATGCACCGCTACAGGCTGGGGACCAACTGGCTAAGCAGCAGTTCTGCAGAAAAGGACCTGGGGATTACAGTGGACAAGAAGCTGGATAGGAGTCAGCAGTGTGCCCTTGTTGCCAAGAAGGCCAATGGCATATTGGGCTGTATTAGTAGGAGCATTGCCAGCAGATCGAGGGAAGTGATTATTCCCCTATTCGGCACTGGTGAGGCCACACCTAGAATACTGCGTCCAGTTTTGGTCCCCCCACTATAGAAGGGATGTGGACAAATTGGAGAGAGTCCAGTGGAGGGCAACGAAAATGATTAGGGGGCTGGGGCACATGACTTACGAGGAGAGGCTGAGGGAACTGGGCTTATTTAGACTGCAGAAGAGAAGAGTGAGGGGGGATTTGATAGTAGACTTCAACTACCTGAAGGGGGGTTCCAAAGAGGATGGAGCTCGGTTATTCTCAGTGGTGGCAGATGATAGAACAAGAAGCAATGGTCTCAAGTTGCAGTGGGGGAGGTCTAGGTTGGATATTAGGAAACACTATTTCACTAGGAGGGTGGTGAAGCACTGGAATGGGTTACGTAGGGAGGGGGTGGAATCTCCATCCTTAGAGGTTTTTAAGGCCCGGGTTGACAAAGCCCTGGCTGGGATGATTTAATTGGTGTTGGTCCTGCTTTGAGCAGGGGTTTGGACTAGATGACCTCCTGAGGTCTCTTCCAACCCTAATCTTCTATGATTCTATGATTTTATTTCTGTATTGAAGCAGGTTCTCTCGGGGCATTGGGTGGTCCGTTTCATGATGCAATCATCTTTTCTGGTGGAGTGTCCTTGTTTTGTGGTGAAGGCAGTTTCAAGTGTCTTAAGGTGTACATCCTGGACTTTCTCCTCAGAGCATATTCTATGGTATCCGAGTGCCTGAACGTAGATAACAGATTTCTTGGTGTGTTTGGGGTGCTTACTGAAGGTAGACGTGGTAATCCATGGGTTTCTTGTATATTGTTGTCTGTAGGGTTCCATTGTTGAAGCCGATCATATTGTCCATGAATTTGATGCTGGTGTGGGAGTGTTCCAGAGAACGTTTAATGGACGGGTGATGGCTGTTGAAGTTGTGTTGGAAGTCTACGAGGGACTTAAATCGTCTGTCCAGAGGATGCAAATATCATCTATGTGTATCAGGTATATAATTGGTTTTGTGGTGCATTTGTGCACTCAGGCATATGTGGCTGCATCCACTATTGAGTTTGCTAGGTGCTCCCGTGGTAGCTGGTTTTCGACAGTAGCCAAGGAATGAGAGTACTACTTTGATGGGCATGGTGAGATAATGGATATCAAAGATTCTTCTTTTTATATGTGCTTCTACAAGCCATTCTCCTATATTAACAAGGAACATGAACCTTCTTTGTCTTGGTTGAGGGTGATGACAAGCAGGATTGATGCTGACCTAAACAATGAAACTTACAATGCCAGCAACATCAAGCATATACCAGTTTAGTTAAAGTGGTACAACTCTCTAGTGTGGAACAGTTGTACTGGTATAAACAGGGCCGGCGCAACCCATTAGGTGACCTAGGCAGTCGCCTAGGGCGCTGCTATTTTGGGGGCGCCTGCGCCCCGGCTGCCCGTTGAAATTTGGGGGCGGGACCTTCCGCCACCGCTGTTGGGGGCGGCATTTCGGGGGCGGGACCTTCCGCCGCCTAGGGCGCCGGAAGAGCTGGCGCCGCTACTGGGTATAAAGGTGCTTATATGGGAAGGGAAATAAGCTATATCAACATATGGTGCCTTTATTCCAGTAATAAACTGTAATAAACAGTAATAAACAGCATCTACACTAGGGGTTGCATAACTACTTAGGTAAAAAAAAAAATCACATATCTAACCAAAATAGCTGTACAAAAACTGTAGAACAAACTTAAAAAAGAACTAGATAAATTCACGTAAGATAGGTCCATCAATGGCTATTAGCCAGGATGGGCAGGGATGGTGTCCCTAGACTCTGTTTGCCAGAAGCTGGGAATGGGCAACAGGAGATGGCTCACTTGTTCTGTTCATTCCCTCTGGGGCACCTGGCATTGGCCGCTGTTGGAAGACAGGATACTGGGCTAGATGGACCTTTCGTCTGACCCAATATGGCCGTTCTTATGTTCTTAAAATGGAGATTTAAGGGAAGAATTAGAGACATGTTCATGAAGCATAGACGTGCAGGGGGGAGGGAGATTGGACAATGGTCGGAGAGGTAGGTTGGAATAAGGGTTTTTTTTTAATTGCAGGGACCAGATCATGCTTGAGAGGGTAATAAGAAGCGGCAAGGGAAGTCAGGTGGCAGGAGGTTTTAGGTAGGTGGAGTGCCAATCACTCAACTATCCATATATCTAAAGTATTGCACATTTTATTCTTTTAAAAATAAATAGAAAGTGGAAAATGGAAAGTCTTTTTTCCAAATGCTTAGAAATTTAATTATGAGCTAAAGTTCTTCAGTGGTATCAAAGATATTAATCCAAAATTCACATGTAAATGTGATCTTTTCTGATACGTAGTACTGGTAAACAGAGCTACAGCCAATGTTTTTAAAAATAGAGCTGACACTAATTGAGGGTATTGCATACCTAACCAAACCAAAGCTTAAGTTTTTTTAACATTAAAATGTAAATTACTCTGAAATTCTAATGCTGGGACCAGTTTTTAAAACAAAAACAGGGTTTATAAGTTATTTATCCTTCAGTTTATTGATAGAGACATAATATTTAAGTGGTGTGCACATGAAATAAAATTTGAGATGAAAAATGCTTACTAGATTGAGTGCATTTCTATGTGCAGTAGAATATATAAATGCAAAACTATATACATCAATTCATTTGTTCTCTTATTATAGTGGATTATTAGAGGATAGTCCATTCTTCTTACTCATATAAGAGACATATGCTAATTTTATTTTAATTTTTAGGTTTAATTAATGTGCATCAATTAAAATTAACGTTTTGAAGAGACTTTGATCTCTGAAAAAAATTTGTCGTCAAGAACTTTTAGTTTAGTAGAGAATTCATATCAACAGGTGGACCAAGAGTGTAGGAAAGCTGAAAAATCTAGGAAATCAGCTGAAATATTAGAAAGTGTAACGATTTAAAACGTATGAACAGCAATCCCTGTGCACATTGCTTAATAACATTCAGAGAGGATATGAAATTGATTTTAGATTTGGCCTGAAAACTTGATGTGTAGCTTATTATTAAACCACATGGGAGTCATGGAACCGTCTCAGAATTCGTGCTCCTCAGCTTGGCAGGCCATTGGCCATTGCTTTCCAGCTTTCCGGACAGGACTCAAAATACATGAGTTATGCACAGCATGCAGCATGATTGCAGTCTCTGAGGTTTTCAGGCCCTTCAGCCTCCATGTTGAATGTCGTGTTTGTGGAGGGCAGGTGCAACTTTAATGAAGCAGTGGCTGTCTGTGGCCCAATGAGGGCATTCTGGGATTGCTAAACTGAAAGGATGGCTCAGCCACACTCCCTTTCCCTTGACCATATCCAGGACGTGTAAAGGTTCGTTCCTATATCATTAACATTCTTGTAACAGTGTGTTGATTTATCTAATGAGTAGTCACTCTTTGTAAAAGCACCACTTGAGACTAAGAGTGAGGAGTCTCCGCTCCAATAGTAGCAATTCTAACCCTTGAGCAACAGGAGAATATACCTTTGCTCACAGAATAAGTAGGTTTATATCATCTTTGCCGGGTGAGACCAACACACTTAGGCTTCTCTTATTAAAATTTCTTCAACTACAGCAGATGCAGTAGTACTGGGAAATTTTTAAAGGAAAGTAGAAATTCCCCTTTTCCCTGAAGCTTCTTAAAAGCTTCACCCAGACTTGAGTAGAGTAGAAGAACTAATTGCTTTTCATTTTCGAACTAGAAATCACTCACATGGGACCTAATTAAAATTCCAGAGTCTGGATAGAAATATGTCATATAAATCTGAAAAAGAGGATACCAAGGAATTAGTGGTACAGTATCTCTGTACCAGATTGTGCACACTGAAAAGTGTTAAAACACCCACATAGATAATACTGAAATTTGAAAAAGTCTCATTACTCAATTAGTTCAGTCACTCAAAATTATTTTGATTATAAGTTTTTAATTATACTAAAGATTGCTAAAGCTAAAGATAAATGGGATAAGCCTCCAATTCAGCTATGTTTCATTATTAGGAAACTGGGACTGTGTCTACACTGACCTGCAGTTTGTAGTATGGGATATGAATACCAGTGGAAACTCTCCTCTCTGGGCGCTACAGGCGCGAACTAAAAGGTTCTAGTTCACATTAATATAGTCCTGTTTGAAAAATAATTTGACTGCACGTGATTAAATTATTTAATGAGAGGAAAGGTAAATGTGAGCCTAAGCCAGCCTACTAGTATTAAAATGCCTTGTTAAATGACACTAGCTTAGTTGGTAAGCTCTACAATGAATTAGCAGAATAATACTAATACTAATATGGGTTTTCTCTCGCCAAGCGAAGTGTGCGGTAGTCAGGCACTTAATATGAGCATAATGAAAGTTACTAGAATAAATATCCCCGCCTTTGATGGGGAAATAGATGCCTGCAGTATTCAAGTGAAGTGAAGTGAAAGTCAGGATAAGGCCTTGGATAAGTAGAGCTCTAACTGCCTGGGGGAAGGAGAAATTATTGAAGCATTTCAAAGTCAGCTCATAAATGCAAAACACAGAATGACTACGTTTCCAGAGAAATTTAAGTAAGCAATTTTTGGTAAAAGCATTTTTTACATTGCCTCCCATTGTTCCCACTGAGAGTGAAATCAAGCTGTCCTCAGGGAAGATGACAACTCCCTCCTCTGTCAGGACGCAGAGAGGGACACTAAGAGGAGCAGGTGAACGGAGGCAGCAGCAAGAGTCGTTACTAAAGGCAGCCTGTGACTTTGGTCCTTTGGGGAACAATGAGAAATAGATGACATTTTGAAAAAGGCTGTACTAACTGAGTGCAGCCTGTGGCCTGAGTCCCATTGGGACTATGAGAATGCAACCATTTTCACAAAGGGCAATTCTTCATTAATTTGTCTGAAGGAGAACATTCTTTTTGAGCTTCTGCTAAAGAAGAAACTTTCAGCTATGGAAAAATAATGGAAAAAACTACCATTGATCCTAGCACTCTGTTTTCAAAGACTACCCATTGCATATGTTCTACTCAAGATTGACCTGTCTGCCAATTTTTATGTAGCTAGACAATGCTTGAGCTGAGATTATTTGGAACCCCAAAAAAGTTGATGCAGGGTGCTACATTTCTTAAAGAAATATTAACTAACTTTAAATGGATAACTAATAAGCACATTTACTTGTAAGTTCTCAGAAAATTCATTCAGGAACCTCACTAAATGCTGTACTTTTGGGAAGAATACTCTGCTCTATTCTTCATATAAATCAAGAGAATGAATCTCTCCTTTAAGGGCAAAATTCAATTCAGTCTTAATTATGGAGCTGTGACAGGCTTCTCCAGAATGAAGGTTTCATCTTCAAAGCAGATAGTCCATTTCAAGTTATGTATTCTGGGTTTTGCATTTGTTTTGATTTTTTGGGGAGGGAGGTGATTGTAGTTTCTAATGCAAGGTTCTCTGTTTTGTTGTTTGGTTTGATTTTGCTTTCTGTGGGAGTTCAAGGGGTCAGGCGCAACAGGACTGTGACGATACCGGGAAAAGAGTAAATGACTATAATGTAGCTATCATTTTGTTGCTTAAAATCTTAAACAGAAGTCGAATATTACAAAGGTGAGGATTATACATGGTACTAATAGGTCCTGCTATATTATCTGTACTCGTATGGTCTTATCACAATTTTCTGCATTTTATTTTTCTGGTATGTTTGTTAATAATGCACTATTATGTTTCTTGTCATGACTCCTCTGCCAAAGTTTTACAGTACATTTTAAATAGAATCCTCATTCTACTAATTTGAATTTTCAAAAATATGCACAATTGGCCACTGCTAACGTTCTGAAGTACTACATTATTGGAATACTCTCTGTATTAGAGAGATCTGACCTTTAACAAACTAGGGTGTAGAGCTAGAAGATTAAATGGAGCAGTATGTTAACTACTCAAAATACAGTTTAATAGTAAGATTTTAAATAAATAGTGTTTTAAAAGCAAACTTAACAGTATTTGCAGTTGGAGTTCTCTGGCAATAATATTCATAGGATTGTCTCTCTCACACAGGGGTAGACAAGCAGGCTTACAACAATACATGGTATTGTACAGAACACCTCTCAGGTGAAACAGCCAATGAAAGTTCCTAGAACAGTTTTCAGTGGTGGTTTGCTTTGTAAATAAAACAGAGCCTGAAGCTGATCACCGGGAAGTCACAGCAGCCATCATTTTCCCTTGTTTTACCCTTTAAAAAAGAAAAAGATCACAGAAACCCCCTTCTCTGAACATCCGGAACTTGCTGCTGCATCCTCAAATGACGGGGAAACACCTGTTCAGCTGATCCCCCTTTATACTGTTTCATATGTAAGGAAATGCATTTTCCAGCATCAAGGACTGTTAAAATAAAGCTCTTCCTGCATGGATTGTACTGTTCCATGCACACTGATCTCATTGGCAAATCCTGCAAGAGGAACCTTATGGTATAGGTGTTGAGATGAATTTAATTTTGTGGTGAATGGCACCTAGTAAAATGAATCCTTCTAAGAACCCTTCCTAGCTTGTTTGTATGCCTATTGGTGTTTAAAGTTTGCAAGTGAGATTATGGAGTGGATATTATGGAAGAGTTTGTTTTCAGTGCAGTGAAGGCCATTTGAGAGTGGTCCTTTTTAATGCTTTGACATTCACTATATGCTTTTTAAACTGTTTAAGTGCACAGCCATGGTTGTCATGTACAGTTACAAAATGAATCAAACAAACATGACAGCCTGACCTCTTCATTCCACAAGTTGCCTAGAATATTTAAGAGAAATACTTATGACACACACAGAGCTCTAATATTAATCTGACTTTGTCTACAGATAAATGACTTTCTCGGGGAGAAAGGTGACTTAAGTATTCTACCTTTAGAGAACTCCTATTATCCGGTAATTTCTCCTTCTTTTCTCTACAGACTATTCAGTCTTGGAGGTTACAAAGTATATCCTTTTAATTAATAGGTTAAATCCGATATGCAACATAGGAACACATATTGGAAAGGATTACTTGAAGTAATTACCCATGACAAACCACTGTTCAGTTACTCTAATTTCTAGACATCAGTATGCCACATGATTCTGGCACAACGTAGCGTAGGGAAATTTGACATAATGACAAGAAAGCGAAGACCAACTTTTCATTTTGGGAGTGGGTTGGGAGAAATGGGATGGGGTGGAGAGAAGAGAAGAGAAGCGTCTTCTATTGTGTGTACACCCACCCACCCCAAAAAAAAAAAAAATCCTGGCTGTTTTCTGTGATATGGCTACACTTATGTGGACTGTATAGTTTGGGCATGGGTGTAGTTTGGAGGGGACCGGGGAGGGTTGCCCCCCCCAACTGAAAACCTCAGGCAGACACAGAATTTGACCCCCCCACGCATGACCCCATTGGTCTGCCTGGAGTTGCTCCCCTCCCCCAAATATAGACGTCAAACTACACCTGAGTTTAGGGCCCTCTGTCAGTCAGATAACAACCAATCCAAACAAAAATATGTATTTCACATTTTCAGAGGCATCTTTTTGTACCTTCTTAGTTGAACACTTCCATAACTAAAATGGAATCAGTTAAATTCTAACATAGGAATATGAGTACTAAGAGTAATGAGCACTGTATAAATACCTAGACAGGTGGAGGGTTCTTACCAGTGAAAAATCTTATATTCTCTAAGCTACTCCTTTTGAAAAGCTGTTGCTATCACCACCACTATTTCTGAAGAAACATTCTGGGCATGGCGAGTAATCCAAAAAACAAAGAACAGTGAGTACATATGGAAGTGGAACTGCTCTGTGGCAAGTTTCTGAGTTGTGACATTTCCAGAACAGTTGGATTTGAGGGTGCTTTCTTTGAGATTCTGCAGCAAGTAGTAAATGCCTTGGTGACTATTTTTAGGGCTCTATTAAAATTCAAGCTGAAGATCCTGAATTCTTTACAGGAGAATTTCATTAAAATAATTCACAACAGAGTCTGTCCGTCAATGACTGTGCTTTTAGGGAATCCTGAGATAATAGTGCTAATTCTGTCAAAAATCAACGGGCAGTGGTTAGGCGCTCTCTCTGGGGTTTTTTTTGTTTTTGTTTTTAAAATGGCTGTGGGTTTTTTTTGTTTTTTTTTTAAAGCTGGATGTCACCCATCCAAGATAAGAGGCCCCGGAAACAGAGAAGCAGATGGCTACTTCCAGCTGAGCTGCTACCAATTTGTAGTTCCTCTTGAGCGTTTCCTCAATTTTGTACGTCACAGTGTAGTTAGGGGATACACTGTCATCCAGCGTAAGGAACTCTGAACATAATGAAAAGAACAGTTAGTTACTTATTTTACAGTAACTGTGGTTCATCGAGATGTGCTGTCCACACAGATTCAGTTCTTGGTGTGCATGCATCCCATGTGCATAAAATTGGATTCTTTTGAATGGCAGCATCCATTGGGGCCAAGCCTGTGCCCCAGCCACCCTCTAAGCTTCCCGCATCTGAGAGTGCAAGGTGCTGTGAGGCAGTCACAATCTGCACTCAGTTCCTTTGTCAATAAGAATCCCATAAGAAAGGGCAGTGCCTAGAGAGGATGTATGGTGAGTCACGGAATCGGTGTGAACAATACATCTTGAAGAATCACAGTTGCTGCAGGTTAAGTAACCATTCTCTCTTCTGTAAGCAATCATCCTCACCAATTCCACTCTTGGTGACTGACAAGCAGTCACCCATTCAGCTGGAGATGGGCAAGGGAAGTCCCACTTGAACAGAGTGCAGGACTGCCTTACCAAAACTTGCATTTGATCTGTACCCTTGAACTGGGGAATCGAGAGTGGTAAATGTGTGGATTGAGCTCCATGTTACTGATCCACAACTCTCTGATACGGGGATGCTATCCAAATGGGTTGCAGAGGTTGCTTGAACCCTAGTGAAATGAGCCCTAATGTGACCAGGGGGAATCTTTCTTAGCCCAGTTTTAACAAGTCATAATACAGTCTGAGACCCATCTGGACAGCCTCTGGGACAAGGCAGGTTGTCCCGAACTCCTCTCAAACACCAGAGTCTGGGCATTACCTGAATGGCTTGGTCCTAACTACATAAAAAGGACAATGCTCTCCCGATATCCAACATGTAGAGTGTTATTTCACCTGGGGCAAAATGCAGCATAAAGAAGAAAACAGGGGGGTGAACTAATTGATTGATATAAGTTGGAGACTACCTTGGGCAGAAACTTTGGGTTTAAGAGTGACTCTATCCTTATGAAAGACTGCTAATGGAGGGCCCACCCTGAAGATCCAGATCTCCCTTATTCTTCTAGCTCAGGGGTAGGCAACCATTCAGAAGTGGTGTGCCGAGTCTTCATTTATTCACTTTAATTTAAGGTTTTGCGTGCCGGTAATACATTTTAACGTTTTTTAGAAGGTCTCTCTCTATAAGCCTATATTATATAACTAAACTATTGTTGTATGTAAACTAAACAAGGTTTTCAAAATGTTTAAGAAGCTTCATTTAAAATTAAATTAAAATGCTGATCTTAAGCTGCCAGCCTGGGGTTCTGTTCACCTAGGCCTGCAGCAGGTTGAGCGCGGCCTGCGGCCGGGACGTGTGGGGGGACCCATGGGTGTGGGGGGGTTCAGGGCAGAGGACTGGGGATGTGTGGAGGGGTTCAGGGCAGAGGGCTGGGTGTGTGTGGAGGTGCAGGGCAGAAGGCTGGGTGTGGGGGGGTTCAGGGGTGAGGGCAGAGGGCTGGGGTGCTCCCACCCCCCTGCCCTGAGCGGCTCATGGCAGGGGGCTGGAAGGGATATGCCTTGTTCCACCCCCTTCCCCGGCGCCGCATCCCTACCCCTTCTCTGTCTCCTCTACGGAGCAGCGAGCATGCTGCGGCTCAGCTCCGCCCCCCTTCCCCCGGATGGGGAGAGAGGGGGAGGGGGAGGAAAGCACCACACTGGGGGAAGAAGCGGGGGAGGGGGAGCTTGGCTGCCGCAGGACCAAGCTTCTGCCTCCTGCCCCCGCAGGGGAGGGCGGTGGGCGGGGGGGCTGAGTGGGGCTGGAACTGCGGGAGGAGCGGCGTGCCACGCAAAATCGGCTCGCGTGCCATGTTTGGCACGCGTGCCGTAGGTTGCCGACCCCTGTTCTAGCTGATGTGATGGCTACCAGGAAAGATGTTCTCATAGACATGTGGTAAAGGTGTTAGCCATAGTGCTTTTGCACTACTGGAAGGTGTTCCAATATTATAGTGATGAGCACAATGCAAGAACCTATGAAGAACAGAATGTTGGTTGCAGCCATCCGACCCCTTATGCCCTCAACTATGGGAAGCAAGAGGGTGGCTGGGACACAGGTGTGGCCCGCACAAACACTGCTATTCAAAAGAATCCAAGAGGGAAATCCATGTTGACGAACACTTTAAGAACATAATATTATAGTAAGGAAGCAGAGACCAAGAATGTTGTTTGCAGAATGTTACTCAAGTCTATTCATGCTCCTTGGCAAGGTTATTTTAGACTCTGGAGTTTCTCCACCAGGACAGGGTCAAAACCAGCTCTTCAGAGTAGACTGACAAGGCTCTCTCAGGGTCACCTTTTCCAGAAAAGTAGACATCCTTTTTCATCTTTTGTCTGTGGCTGGGGACTGGAATTGCAGCATCTTGGATACCTGTCTGATCAGGAATATCTAATACTTGGAGGGTGCCTTCATATTTTCCTCCCTTCTAAGGTGAGGGCTAATTTCTCGGGTTTCCTAGGTCCTCGGAGAAGTTCCATAGAAGGAACCAAAAAGGAGGCATGTGGGCTCTGTAGCAGCTGCAAAGGCTGGCCTGCTACGATTCAAAGAGAAAGCTCACCTGCCAACCAAGAAGGCTCTTCAATGGGAAGGGAGACTGGTATGCACAGTAAAGGTATGTTCAGTACAGACGGCAGGGCACCTAGAGCCTCACTCCCCTTCTGCCCTCCCATTATGAAATATTAAAAAACTTGCAATTGCTACAACAGAAACTGTAATTAAAACTACCCACAAACAACAGACCGAAAACAATACTGATGTCGCAATCTGTAGCTGCCAGAAACACAAATGAGACAGCCAGGGCCAGGAAAACAGATGCTGTTAGTAAAAGAAATACACTGTACCAAAAGTTTTAGAGCAAACCAGAAATCTCCCTTGGGTTTGGCAACAGTGAAGTGGAAACAAACTCTAAAATCTATACCACAAAGAAACATTATTACTTCAAGGAATGTGATCTCTGGCATGCCAAGCAGTATTAGCTAGTATCTCCTTTTGTTACTATGAGGGAATATTACAAGAAAGTTCAAACAAGCATTACATTTTATTCAAATTATTTCACTAGCAACACTTTTTCGAATTTGGTCATGTTTAAACAGCAACAGTGGCCACCTTTAAAAAGTTAGCTTGTTGACAGTCTCCACACAGTCATATGGGAGATAACACTATTTCTAACTGCATGGCATCTCCTGGATGCCCTCTGCCAGACAGGTTTATAACCTTATACAGAGCCCAAAATTCCAAGCTGCTGCTGGTACAATGCAGATTCAGCTAGCTAGCAGTCCCTGTTGTCTTACATTGATTTTGGGGAGAATGGGGGATTAGGGTGATAAGGGCTAGTGTTTAAGGGATAAGTTCTTCAGAGGGATTTGATGGAGAATAAGAGGGAGGACTGGAGCACTTGGAATGAGAGGTCATTCCATGTACGAAGAAGGCAGGATGAAGGGAACGGGAGCCCAGGCCTTCTTTACATTTCACAGAATAAAATCAACTTTTATTCATTAAAATAATCATTTGTTATTTTGTTTATATCTAAAAAAAATTAGTACCCGCTCAATATGGCCAAATCATTTACAGCATCAGAGGAGGGCACAGATACCATGGGGATGAGTGAGGCACAAACATCTAGTTAGAAGTGAAAGATGCTATTCCCCTTTGTCAGTGAAGTTAAGAAAATGAATTAACAAATCACACACCATTTAGTGAATTCAGTTCTGAATAGCTTATTTGCTTTATAATATAAATGGACTCAGTCAATGGTAATGAATAATGAAATAATTTTACTAACGATTCCCAGGTATAAAACAGTTCCCTGGTTACCTGTATGTCCATGGAGCGGGGAGTGTGGACGTGGGAGTGTTGGAGACGTGCTGGATGTTACAATCAAGCTCTTCCTGTTGCTCGTCCGACAACTGAAATGAAATGAAATAATGATGAGGAGCCATTTTAAACAAAGGACCACAGTATTTTTAGGAAGAACCAGCAAGATTTCCTATTGCTGACTAGGATCAGTATTTGGCTTCACATTTCCTCATGTACTGAATTCTGAAGTTGGGTCTGCAGATAAATAATAAGTACACAGGGCTAAAAGTTATTAGGTCAACACCAGGATTTTATAATACATTGTAGAAGTGATATTAATGCATTCTGTGTTGCATGCTGTTTGGATCAGTGAATATAGTTTACCAAAAAAATTTCCCACACCTTTCTGAAAAACACGCCCTTCTCATGCTTTATCAATTGTTAATATCACAAAAACACAAACAGTAAAACGTTTACATAATTTTAGTGTGTACTTCCATTTTGATGTGTAAATTATTTATTTTATATGTTATATTGTTAGATATTAAAATCTATTACAACTGCTATTTCGTCATATTGTGAGAAAACACAATAATATTAATTGGAAAAAGGTAAACCTGTAAAGTTTTAATACTGAGCAATGTATTTATTTTCTTTTTAATTTAGTGTTAGCAAAATTGCAAAGAGCACATGAAGATGCAAGTGGGATTTCACCCTTCAGAGCAAGGAAATCCGAAGGTGAGTTCCAAACAAACCCTGAGAATCAAAGGGTCTTCATGACAGGTGCTGCAATACCCATCCACAATAACATGAACTGAGCAAAGTTTCAGGGCCAAACTCTGAACAGGTGCAACTCCATTGACTTCAATACTCTATTGACTTCAATGGAGTTACTCCACCAATGAGTTTGGCACCCTGTTCACATTTTATTTATTTATTTACTTGCTATTGAGAGGTTTCAAAATTAGACTGTTTCCAGAGATCAGTGTTTTTCTCCCTTTGCTCACTGGTCCAGGTCTAGTTCTTGGAAAAGTTTAGTTAGTCCTAAAAGCAATTGTAATGGACCAGTGAAATGTTTTTAGACCAAAGAAGCTGTGAGGTACCGGTTTATAAAATCATATTCTATTTACCATCTTTGTTTTTGTTCCTATACAAACTGTGATATGAGTTCAGCAGCAGCATCTCATGAATTGCTAGAGATTAATTTGACAACAGGAATTCCAAGCTTCTTTGAGTTATCATAAAGCATTTCTACTTTGCTCTGGTGGCTCTCAAGGCAGAGTTTACTAAAACGATGTTGGAAATTATGTGGCATGGCGGGAAAGAAAAATTAACGGAAATCAAATTGATATTATTTTATAGTGTCTTGTAACAAGATAAGCAGTTAATGCATACCACTGAAAAGATGTGATACAAAGCTTCTCATTGACATAATTGTTTCCAAACTCTGTTTGCAAAATATTAGGTACTGAAATGTTCACTGGTCCTTTAGTCTAACACTACATTTCAGCAGTTATCAAACTCCCAATTACCACAATTTAACAGAAAATTATTTTACAGTCACAGAACCATTAGTGTAGCTGATTATTAATTTTTATTTGAACATAGTAAGCTGGTTGTTGTTCAAAACAGAAGTTAGAGTATGTTAAAAACAGAAAAAAACACACAACTGGACTGCCAATAAATCACAGTAAAGTCGAAGCACCATTAGCTGCCACTCTAGCTCTTTAGTGTGACACNTACTCCACCAATGAGTTTGGCACCCTGTTCACATTTTATTTATTTATTTACTTGCTATTGAAAGGTTTCAAAATTAGACTGTTTCCAGAGATCAGTGTTTTTCTCCCTTTGCTCACTGGTCCAGGTCTAGTTCTTGGAAAAGTTTAGTTAGTCCTAAAAGCAATTGTAATGGACCAGTGAAATGTTTTTAGACCAAAGAAGCTGTGAGGTACCGGTTTATAAAATCATATTCTATTTACCATCTTTGTTTTTGTTCCTATACAAACTGTGATATGAGTTCAGCAGCAGCATCTCATGAATTGCTAGAGATTAATTTGACAACAGGAATTCCAAGCTTCTTTGAGTTATCATAAAGCATTTCTACTTTGCTCTGGTGGCTCTCAAGATAGAGTTTACTAAAACGATGTTGGAAATTATGTGGCATGGCGGGAAAGAAAAATTAACGGAAATCAAATTGATATTATTTTATAGTGTCTTGTAACAAGATAAGCAGTTAATGCATACCACTGAAAAGATGTGATACAAAGCTTCTCATTGACATAATTGTTTCCAAACTCTGTTTGCAAAATATTAGGTACTGAAATGTTCACTGGTCCTTTAGTCTAACACTACATTTCAGCAGTTATCAAACTCCCAATTACCACAATTTAACAGAAAATTATTTTACAGTCACAGAACCATTAGTGTAGCTGATTATTAATTTTTATTTGAACATAGTAAGCTGGTTGTTGTTCAAAACAGAAGTTAGAGTATGTTAAAAACAGAAAAAAACACACAACTGGACTGCCAATAAATCACAGTAAAGTCGAAGCACCATTAGCTGCCACTCTAGCTCTTTAGTGTGACACTTAAAATTTCTGTGACAATTATACAGCTGATTCAATACAATCCTCACTTACATTTAAGTACTATTCAGCAAGAGCCTATTCAAAAATTGATTGCTACTTTGCATATAGTATGCAAAATCTAACAGCATGGGCCCGAGAAGCTTAAAATCTCATAGTTTATAAATAGATTCTTAATGTGAGTCTTGAGTTACTCTGTTCCATTATTGTAGAACACGAAATAGAATACTAAGTTCAAAGACTAATACCAGAGAAGCATCCCATTTATACTGTTAATATAATAAACCCTTGCCCCGGTAAACACAACCGAAGTATTTTAATATGAAGTACTGTATATGAAAATTAAATGGGGGTCTTTCTAGTCAGATTCTAGGCGGGTCAATACTAGGCCCTTCACTATTCAACATTTTCATCACTGATCTGGAATTAAATATAAAATCACATCTACTAAAATTTACAGATGACACAAATGTTTGGCAAGTGGTAAATAATGAGGAGGGAATGGCAGTCAAAGAGAGATCTGGATCACTCAGGAAGTTGGGTCCATCAAACAAAACGTGTTTTCATACAGCCCCAAGTGCAAGGTTATACATCTAGGAACAAGGAATGACGGCCATACCTACAGAACAAGGGACTGTGTCCTGGAAAGCAGGGACTCTGAACAGAGTTTAGGGGTCACAGCAAACAAGAAACTCAACATGAACTCCCAGGGCTATGCTGAGGCAAAAATGGGTTAATGCGACTCTTGGTTATATGAGCAGGGAAGCAGTGAACAGGAGTAGGGAGATGATTCACCTCTATACATAGCACTGATGAGACCAATAGTAAAATACTGCCTACAGTTCTGGTGTCTACATTTTAAGAAGGATGTTGAAAAATTGGAGAGGATGCAGAAAAAAGCCTCAACAATTATTTGAGGGCTAGAGAAAATGCCTTATAGTGAAAGGACTGACTTCAAAAGCTCTAACTGTTCAGCTTATCAAAAGTAAGTTTGAGAGGTGTCTTGATTACAGTGTTTATGTACCTTCCTGGGAGAAAATACAGGGCGATAAAATGGTTCTTTAATCTAGCAGGGAAAGGCATAACAAGAACCAATGGCTGGAAGCTGAAGCCAGACAAATTCAAATTAGTCCCACATTTTGAACAGTGAGAGTGATTAATCACTGGGAAAAAAATACCAAGGGACATGGTGGACTCTTCATCTCTGGATGCCGTCAAATCAAGACTGGATGTCTTTCCAGAGAATAGGCTTTAATCAAACAAGTTATTGGGTTCAGTATAGAGGTAACTGTGAAGTTTAAAGGCCTGTGATATACAGGAGGTCAGACTAGATAATCTAATTGGTCCCTTCTGGCCTTAAACTCTTTACTATTTATAAACTCTCCAAACTGTGCTAGACATTTCCCTGCCCAAAAAAGCTTACAACCTAAGATATGGCATGACAGAAGATAGCAACAAAAATGGGAGGGAAAAGGAAGGACAAAGTTTACAAAATTAGAAGTCAGATGGTTACAGTACTCAGATTAGTTCTACGTGCCTCTTGGTATTTTAACAAGAAAGAAAGAAAACTCTCACCCAGTGCTCACGTATATTGAGTTTTATAATTGTCTATAAGCCAATAATGACTTTTACTTAATTATTTTAATTAAACCCATGAAAAGACTAGCCAAACTATCCCCTACCTTTGACCTCATCCTGTCCTGCTTTCACAATTCAACCCAAGATGTGGACTTTGATAACAACAGATGTTACCTAGATACCCCTTATGGCTGAAAATTTACCCCTACATTGCTTTAATTTAAACAAGGTGTAGTTTACTACTACAGGATTTCTCTGTTTCCATAGATTTGTGCAATAGAGAACTAACATGCTAAACATATTTGGAATCATGTCAAATTCAGACTACCACTGCTGTCGACTAAATCGGCTCTTTGCACACCACACTACTTGGACTGCACACACTGTATTCTTGACAAAAACGATGTACTGCCAAAAATTATTCTGGATCTAGAAAAAAAATTTAAAATCCCAATTATTTTTTACCAGACACAATAAACTGGTAATTATTTATGTTGAGAGATTTGTAACAATACCTTTACTGACATCATGAAAATATCATTTAAACTATTTCTAGAGTTAACTGCTCTCCCTGCAGTAAAAATAACATTTGTTACATGTGCTAAAATACTCTAAGTGCATTCTTGAAATTGAACACTGCAGGACATTGGACTTGGACTGGGTAACTGGACACTAGTTTTGGACTCTCTGACATGTGCTCTGTAGTTAGACNGCTCAATATGGCCAAATCATTTACAGCATCAGAGGAGGGCACAGATACCATGGGGATGAGTGAGGCACAAACATCTAGTTAGAAGTGAAAGATGCTATTCCCCTTTGTCAGTGAAGTTAAGAAAATGAATTAACAAATCACACACCATTTAGTGAATTCAGTTCTGAATAGCTTATTTGCTTTATAATATAAATGGACTCAGTCAATGGTAATGAATAATGAAATAATTTTACTAACGATTCCCAGGTATAAAACAGTTCCCTGGTTACCTGTATGTCCATGGAGCGGGGAGTGTGGACGTGGGAGTGTTGGAGACGTGCTGGATGTTACAATCAAGCTCTTCCTGTTGCTCGTCCGACAACTGAAATGAAATGAAATAATGATGAGGAGCCATTTTAAACAAAGGACCACAGTATTTTTAGGAAGAACCAGCAAGATTTCCTATTGCTGACTAGGATCAGTATTTGGCTTCACATTTCCTCATGTACTGAATTCTGAAGTTGGGTCTGCAGATAAATAATAAGTACACAGGGCTAAAAGTTATTAGGTCAACACCAGGATTTTATAATACATTGTAGAAGTGATATTAATGCATTCTGTGTTGCATGCTGTTTGGATCAGTGAATATAGTTTACCAAAAAAATTTCCCACGCCTTTCTGAAAAACACGCTCTTCTCATGCTTTATCAATTGTTAATATCACAAAAACACAAACAGTAAAACGTTTACATAATTTTAGTGTGTACTTCCATTTCGATGTGTAAATTATTTATTGTATATGTTATATTGTTAGATATTAAAATCTATTACAACTGCTATTTCGTCATATTGTGAGAAAACACAATAATATTAATTGGAAAAAGGTAAACCTGTAAAGTTTTAATACTGAGCAATGTATTTATTTTCTTTTTAATTTAGTGTTAGCAAAATTGCAAAGAGCACATGAAGATGCAAGTGGGATTTCACCCTTCAGAGCAAGGAAATCCGAAGGTGAGTTCCAAACAAACCCTGAGAATCAAAGGGTCTTCATGACAGGTGCTGCAATACCCATCCACAATAACATGAACTGAGCAAAGTTTCAGGGCCAAACTCTGAACAGGTGCAACTCCATTGACTTCAATACTCTATTGACTTCAATGGAGTTACTCCACCAATGAGTTTGGCACCCTGTTCACATTTTATTTATTTATTTACTTGCTATTGAAAGGTTTCAAAATTAGACTGTTTCCAGAGATCAGTGTTTTTCTCCCTTTGCTCACTGGTCCAGGTCTAGTTCTTGGAAAAGTTTAGTTAGTCCTAAAAGCAATTGTAATGGACCAGTGAAATGTTTTTAGACCAAAGAAGCTGTGAGGTACCGGTTTATAAAATCATATTCTATTTACCATCTTTGTTTTTGTTCCTATACAAACTGTGATATGAGATCAGCAGCAGCATCTCATGAATTGCTAGAGATTAATTTGACAACAGGAATTCCAAGCTTCTTTGAGTTATCATAAAGCATTTCTACTTTGCTCTGGTGGCTCTCAAGATAGAGTTTACTAAAACGATGTTGGAAATTATGTGGCATGGCGGGAAAGAAAAATTAACGGAAATCAAATTGATATTATTTTATAGTGTCTTGTAACAAGATAAGCAGTTAATGCATACCACTGAAAAGATGTGATACAAAGCTTCTCATTGACATAATTGTTTCCAAACTCTGTTTGCAAAATATTAGGTACTGAAATGTTCACTGGTCCTTTAGTCTAACACTACATTTCAGCAGTTATCAAACTCCCAATTACCACAATTTAACAGAAAATTATTTTACAGTCACAGAACCATTAGTGTAGCTGATTATTAATTTTTATTTGAACATAGTAAGCTGGTTGTTGTTCAAAACAGAAGTTAGAGTATGTTAAAAACAGAAAAAAACACACAACTGGACTGCCAATAAATCACAGTAAAGTCGAAGCACCATTAGCTGCCACTCTAGCTCTTTAGTGTGACACTTAAAATTTCTGTGACAATTATACAGCTGATTCAATACAATCCTCACTTACATTTAAGTACTATTCAGCAAGAGCCTATTCAAAAATTGATTGCTACTTTGCATATAGTATGCAAAATCTAACAGCATGAGCCCGAGAAGCTTAAAATCTCATAGTTTATAAATAGATTCTTAATGTGAGTCTTGAGTTACTCTGTTCCATTATTGTAGAACACGAAATAGAATACTAAGTTCAAAGACTAATACCAGAGAAGCATCCCATTTATACTGTTAATATAATAAACCCTTGCCCCGGTAAACACAACCGAAGTATTTTAATATGAAGTACTGTATATGAAAATTAAATGGGGGTCTTTCTAGTCAGATTCTAGGCGGGTCAATACTAGGCCCTTCACTATTCAACATTTTCATCACTGATCTGGAATTAAATATAAAATCACATCTACTAAAATTTACAGATGACACAAATGTTTGGCAAGTGGTAAATAATGAGGAGGGAATGGCAGTCAAAGAGAGATCTGGATCACTCAGGAAGTTGGGTCCATCAAACAAAACGTGTTTTCATACAGCCCCAAGTGCAAGGTTATACATCTAGGAACAAGGAATGACGGCCATACCTACAGAACAAGGGACTGTGTCCTGGAAAGCAGGGACTCTGAACAGAGTTTAGGGGTCACAGCAAACAAGAAACTCAACATGAACTCCCAGGGCTATGCTGAGGCAAAAATGGGTTAATGCGACTCTTGGTTATATGAGCAGGGAAGCAGTGAACAGGAGTAGGGAGATGATTCACCTCTATACATAGCACTGATGAGACCAATAGTAAAATACTGCCTACAGTTCTGGTGTCTACATTTTAAGAAGGATGTTGAAAAATTGGAGAGGATGCAGAAAAAAGCCTCAACAATTATTTGAGGGCTAGAGAAAATGCCTTATAGTGAAAGGACTGACTTCAAAAGCTCTAACTGTTCAGCTTATCAAAAGTAAGTTTGAGAGGTGTCTTGATTACAGTGTTTATGTACCTTCCTGGGAGAAAATACAGGGCGATAAAATGGTTCTTTAATCTAGCAGGGAAAGGCATAACAAGAACCAATGGCTGGAAGCTGAAGCCAGACAAATTCAAATTAGTCCCACATTTTGAACAGTGAGAGTGATTAATCACTGGGAAAAAAATACCAAGGGACATGGTGGACTCTTCATCTCTGGATGCCGTCAAATCAAGACTGGATGTCTTTCCAGAGAATAGGCTTTAATCAAACAAGTTATTGGGTTCAGTATAGAGGTAACTGTGAAGTTTAAAGGCCTGTGATATACAGGAGGTCAGACTAGATAATCTAATTGGTCCCTTCTGGCCTTAAACTCTTTACTATTTATAAACTCTCCAAACTGTGCTAGACATTTCCCTGCCCAAAAAAGCTTACAACCTAAGATATGGCGTGACAGAAGATAGCAACAAAAATGGGAGGGAAAAGGAAGGACAAAGTTTACAAAATTAGAAGTCAGATGGTTACAGTACTCAGATTAGTTCTACGTGCCTCTTGGTATTTTAACAAGAAAGAAAGAAAACTCTCACCCAGTGCTCACGTATATTGAGTTTTATAATTGTCTATAAGCCAATAATGACTTTTACTTAATTATTTTAATTAAACCCATGAAAAGACTAGCCAAACTATCCCCTACCTTTGACCTCATCCTGTCCTGCTTTCACAATTCAACCCAAGATGTGGACTTTGATAACAACAGATGTTACCTAGATACCCCTTATGGCTGAAAATTTACCCCTACATTGCTTTAATTTAAACAAGGTGTAGTTTACTACTACAGGATTTCTCTGTTTCCATAGATTTGTGCAATAGAGAACTAACATGCTAAACATATTTGGAATCATGTCAAATTCAGACTACCACTGCTGTCGACTAAATCGGCTCTTTGCACACCACACTACTTGGACTGCACACACTGTATTCTTGACAAAAACGATGTACTGCCAAAAATTATTCTGGATCTAGAAAAAAAATTTAAAATCCCAATTATTTTTTACCAGACACAATAAACTGGTAATTATTTATGTTGAGAGATTTGTAACAATACCTTTACTGACATCATGAAAATATCATTTAAACTATTTCTAGAGTTAACTGCTCTCCCTGCAGTAAAAATAACATTTGTTACATGTGCTAAAATACTCTAAGTGCATTCTTGAAATTGAACACTGCAGGACATTGGACTTGGACTGGGTAACTGGACACTAGTTTTGGACTCTCTGACATGTGCTCTGTAGTTAGACACTCTTCTTCCAAGGTAATTTATGAGAGCGTTTGTTAAAGTACCTGATTGCTATATGCAATCTTAGTGGTTTTGAACCAGTAACATACTAACAAATCTTGAGTCATTTTATTCCAAGCCTCTATAAAAGACTAACTAATACACCTTGTTTTGTATTCACTTTCTGGCTGAAAATGAAAACAATGAATATTTCAGTTTTGATACGATCTACAATAAAATCAATCATCAAATAATTTTAACACCAAAATTCACTCATGCTCCTTCTCTTGCTCACAGGGGTACCGTGAGGCAAATTTATTAATGTCGGTGAGGAGTTTACTCTATGGGAATGAGTACCACAGAAAAGCCAATGAGAGAATAAATAAATATAGTACCTTAGAATCACAGATATTAGAGATGAAAGAGAAACTGCCAGGTTATTCAAGTCTATCTCCTTGCCAATGCAAGACTGAACAGAAAAAATGTATCTATGGTAGACAAAAGTTTACACCAACTACATGAAACTTTGGATAAGCTTTGGTATAAATTCTAACTTCAGTAAAATTGTTAAAAAATTATGCAGATTTCTATTTTAACCCTTAATTCTTTTATAGAAGAGTTATAATAGAAGTCTGTGTTCTAACTAGAGATTTCTTTACATCAACCCAGATTTTTTTAAAAGCTTGACTAACCTGTTGCCACTTTTCAAGTACTATCACTTTTAGGAGCAGATTTCATTCCAGAAATCCAACAAGTGGGCTCAATATTTGATGTACAGCAGAGTCATGCCTACTAAATGGAATCCATATTTTAGAATTAATACAGCTGCAGAAGATTATCCTCGATTACTTGTCTTGCCTAACCCTAACAATAAACAGCATTAAACCAAGGTTAATTATTAACTGGATTTTCCTCTGCCTTTAAAAGCAACTTTCAGACAAGATCTTTAACTGTCTTTTGTTGACATATTTCACAAAAAGTTCTTTTTATGAGAAACAGACATTTTGAAGATGAAAACAAATATTTAAGAATTTTTGTTCACAATGGAGCAAAATATTCAAATCTGAAATCTGCACGTTAATGAAAGCACCAGCTGCATGGCAACGTTAACTAGATATGGAAGTTATAGCTTTAATTATAGTAATTTAGAGATGGAAGCAATTTTGTAAGCTTTGATAGAACTGACAACAGGAATAATTACTTCTTCAAAATAGATAAGAATAAGAAAGCATCTGGCTCAAAGTGATTATTTTCACATTCAATAATAGTTTAAGAGTTGTTCACCCCAGAACAACTGAACAACATTGCTATTGTTCATGCTGTAGATTTGGTATGCTACATACTACCATATCACACACATTTATATAATTAATATGTCTTATTCATCTTTCCCATTGTGTAGCTGTGGCTTCCTAGAACTACCTTCTAACTTGCAAACACTCATTCAGTCCAGCCTGTTCACTTGTCTCCATTAAAGAGAAACTTGTGTTTGCATTTATCTATCTGGAACGTACACCGACCACACAAATTCTTATAAGTGAAACTTGCTTGCAGGTTACTAAAGAAGTAAATCAAATAAACACTGCAAGTCTCCGACCAGACTAAGATTGTAAAATTTCTTTTGTTTTAAAAAATTTATAAAATTCCAATTCGTTTGTAAATAACAAGTGCGACAACTAGTTATTTATGAGCATAAACATATAAAGGCCTTGGAGGGTTCCAGACTACTAAATGCTTCATTGCAGAAACCCTATTTACCTGTAAGGGAAATCTCACTTTCCACTTCTAACTCATTCAGTAATATGAACCTAGGTAGCAGTGACCCCCTGGCTCGTGCTATGGGGCTAAACATAGCAGTATACACTTTCCTCCTGGGGCTGCAGCACAGGATCTGAAACCTGGCCAGGTGGTAGGTCTGAGAGCCTGGTCTCCAGCTCCAGCAGGAATGTCTACACTGCTATCTTTAGCCCTGTAGCGTGAGCCACCCAAGTCAGTTGACCAGGGCTCTGAGACTTGCTGCGGTGGAAGCTTGCAACACCAGATTGCTACCGGTCAGTCGGGAATCAGTTTGGAGTGGGTAAATCCACCATGAGGGCTGCTGTGATCCAAGTAGCCAGGGCAATCAATTCACTTCTGCTAAGAAGGGTAGTGACTCTGGGAAACATACAGGACATAGCGGATGGCTTTGCCGCGATGGGGTTCCCTAACTGTGGTGGGACGATAGACAGAACGCACATCCCTATCTTGGCACCAGACCACCTTGCCAAATAGTACATAAACCGCAAGCGGCCCTTCTCGATGGTGTTGCAAGCGCTAGTGGATCACAAGGGCCGTTTCACCGACATCAATGTGGGATGGTCGGGAAAGGTACATGACGCACGCATCTTTAGGAATTCCCGGTCTCTTTAGAAAGCTGCAAGAAGGAACTTTCTTCCCAGACAGGAAAATTAACACTGGTGATGTTGAAATGCCAATAGTTTCCTTGGAGACCCAGACTACCCCTTGCTCCTGTGGCTCACGAAGCCGTACACAGGCAGCCTGGACAGCAATAAGGAGCAGTTCAACCATACGCTGAGCAAGTGCCAAATGGTGGTAGAATGTGCCTTTGGATATTTAAAGGGGTGCTGGTGCAGTTTACTCACTAGGTTAGACCTCAGCGACAGCAATATTCCCATTTTTGTTGCTGCTTGCTGTGGGCTCCATAATATCTGTGAAAGTAAGGGGGAGAAGTTTCTGGCGGGGTGGGGGGTTGAGGCAGTTTGCCTGGCAGCCCCTTTTGAGCGGCCAGACACCAGGGCAATAAGAACAGCACATTGAGGCGCACAGCGTCTCCGAGAGGCTTTGAAAACCAGTTTCATAAATGATCCAACACTGATGTGACAGTTGTGTGTGTTGTTCCTTACCAAGCTGCCCCCTTTTTTGCATGTACCGCCCTGTAAACTAAACCCCCACCAACCCCAGTGTGCACAGTGAATAAAGAGCCTCTTGTCCTCAATTCATGCATTTTTATTATGCTAACAAACACTGAACAGAGACAGCAATCAATAGCAAAGATAACCCGGGTCTAAGGGCCTGATAACATGGGGGGGGGGGGGGGCAAGGACACGTAGCTTACTACAATTGCACTATCCAGCAATCAAAGCGGTGGGAATGAGAGCCTTCTGCTCCATGAACCATCCCCTGGAGTTGAGTTCAAGGGATAAGGGATAATGGATTCCCGCCCCCCACACACACACACACAAATTCTAGGACGTCTGGGAGAGGAGCATATGGAACTGGGTGAGGAGGGCAGCTGGGTCATCACTGGGTGCAGTGGGACTCTAAGGTCTAGCTGCCTTTCCTGCACCTCAACCAGACGCCTCGACATGTCTGTTTGCTCCCCCATAAGCCATTACATCTCCTCTTGCGTGTTACACTCTTGATCCCTGCATGCTTTCCTGCCTTCTTTATCGGTGCGCATGCTCTTCGACAGTGTAAGCCTCCATGCATTCAGCTGGGCCCTGTCAGTCTCAGAGGAATGCATCAAATCACAGAATACATCTTCCCTTGTCCCCTTTTTTGCCTTCTAATCTGGGACAGCCTTTGTGCTGGTGTGGAGGACACACTTCAGGGAATATATTTACTGCTGTGAAATCTTTTAACAGAAGCGCCTACCAGTAAGGTACAACACATGGCAGAGCTGGGCAGCAGATTTCGGTTTGCAGGCAGGCATGGTAAGCACACAAGAAAGGGTAGGAGATGTCAGGGCACACCCGGGGACATTTTTTGGTGGAGAAACTCTTGGCACATAAACAGGGTTTTCCGGGGAGCACCCTTTGCGTAGCTGGACTAGCCACCACTGTAACCCAATTGTTTACCTCAAATTAAACATTAACCACAATTGCATTTAACCCCTATAGTGTGATTGTAAGTGTGCACTTGGTGCCTTCCCCGCCATCACAGTCCCACAACAGTAGGTCCTAGGAGGGGATTGGCTCCAGAGTTAGGAAAACATCCTGGCTGTCGGGGAGAATGGATCCTAAGCTTGCCAGCTGTGCATTCTCCTCCTCCTCCTCTTCCGCATCAACAATGTCCTCCTCGTTGTTGTTCGTGGCCGCCTGGGGCCCCTGGGAGGTATCCACAGAGAGTGTTGGGGTACTGGTTGGGTCCCTGCCTAGAATCGCATGCAGCTGCTCATAGAAGCGTCATGTCTGTGGCTCAGAACCAGAGCGACTATTCGCCTCCCTTGTCTTCTGGTACGCTTGCCAGAGCTCCTTTATTTTCACACGGCACTGCTGTGTGTCCCTGGTGTAGCCTTTTTCCCCCATGCCCTGCGCGATTTTGGCATAGATGTCAGCGTTTCTTTGCAGGTTTGGAGCTCTGCCTGCACAGACTCTTCTCCCTACACAGCAATCGGATCCAGTGTCTCCTGCATGCTCCACGCTGGAGCACGTTTGCGGCCCTGGGCAGGCATGGTCAGCTGTGGTGGTGAGCTCTCCACGCTGATCAAACAGGAAATGTAATTCAAAAGTTCCCAGGGCTTTTCCTGTGTACCTGGCTGAAGTGCAGTGGAGTTTAAGGTCAGGCTTGACAAAGCCCTGGCTGTGATGATTTAGTTGGGATTAGGTCCTGCTTTGAGCAGGGGGTTGGACTAGATGATCTCCTGAGGTCCCTTCCAACCCTGATATTCTATGATTCTATGAAAGTGCTGTCCAGAGCCGTCACATTGGAGCACTCTGGGACACTTCCCAGAGGCCAGACCCGTCGAATTACACAGCTTTGTGTCTACACTACCCCCAATTCAACCCAGGAAGGTAGACTCTAGTGCTACTCTTCTCACCGAGGTGGAGTACAGGTGTCAATTTTACAAGCCCTTTAGGTCGGTGGAAAGGGTTCAGTAGTGTAGACGTGCACATTATAAATTCGACCTAACGTGGCATATGTCGATCTAACACCGTAGCGTAGACCAGGCCAGAGTCTTAAGCAATTTGGATGCTTCGGAGCGTACGTCTCAATGAAAGTCAATTGGACTTAGGCTGCTGAGTGCCCAAGTCACCTTTTAAAATGAGACAGGCTCCTAAGTCACGTGGGCCTTGCCGTGCTGAGCAGCGCAATGCCTAAACACTTATACAAATCTGTGCCAATATGACTTGCCCACGGTTACACAGGAAGCTTGTTGCAGAGCAGGAAATTGGATTTGAACAGAAGCAGAGCTTTAAACTCCACCCCCCGAAAACCCCTCAATCACTGTGACAACATCACCATCCTCCCTATCACTCAGGTCTGGAACCTAGGTGCCATCTTTGACTTGACCCTCTCTTTAGATACTCTCATCCAGGCTATGTCTAAATCTTGAGGATTATTCCTGCATAACATCTCTAACATACAGCCTTTCTTCCTCACTCACACAGCTAAAACACTCATCCAAGCTTTCATCGTCTTGTGTTTCAACTACTCCAACATCCTCCTCTTTGGCCTTAGCAAATACAACCTTGCCCCTTATAGCCATTCAAAACACTGCTGCAAAATGCAGAGATCATTTTCCTAGCTCATAGCCTGGACCACATCTCCTTTCCTTCTGCATCCAGCCACTGGTTCCCCTTTCTCCATTGCATCAAATGCAAACTACTTGTCTTCACTTTCAATGATGCCAGCCTTCATTGCCCACTTTTAACATTTTCAATCAACCGCCCTCTTGCTTTCTTCTATTCTGCTCTTTCACATGTGGGAGGAGCTCTCTGAAAACAACCGCAAAATAACCTCAGTGTCCTCTTTAAAACTCTACTGTGCCACAGTGCCTACAAAACACTTGACAATGGCAAGTAAGCTGATGTGCTGAGGTCACTGCCTATCATGCTGACCAATACTGTTGCAGTGTTCCCTTGTGCTCCATCTGTCTATATCCACCTGCTCACTCTTGTCTTTACTTAGATTAACTCTTTGGGGCAGGGTCCACCTTTACATTTTGTGTTCATACAGCACCTAGCACTATAGGGCCCAAGCCTGAAGTCATCTAGGTGATTCTATGATTCTGTCACAGTGGTCACCACTGTCATGGACTCCATTAATTTTGCCATTTATTTCAACTCCACTGTGAAAGGTCACCACTGTCACAGAACCGTGAATTCTGCCATTTATACGGACCCTGCTGCCACCCATTAACCACTAATTAGTTTGCTTTGATCTAGTCCTCTGAAACAGGACTAGATCAAAGCAAACTAACAAACAGTTAATGGGCGGCAGCAGGGTCTACACGAATAGTTTGTTAGTTCGCTTTTATTTAGTCCTGTTTCAAAGAGGACGAGATCAAAGCAAAGCAATGAACTGTTAAAGTGTTGCAGCAGGGTCCACACAGACAGTGTGTTAGTTCATTTTGATCAGCTGCCCACTATTACCCCTTACATCCCTGTCTGCCATTTGCCCCTGCCTACTGCCCCTGCACCCCCTCAACACCTGGTAGTTCCCCCACTCCACTCCTGCCTCCCCTAGCCCAGCCTCTGCTCCCCATCTCTATCCCCCCCCTTCCAACCTGAAGACCCCTCTCCCCAGTGCCGATTTCCTAGAAGGGGCAGGACTGGGTCTTTACCCGTGTTCCCTGTGGTGACAGCTCTCAGCTCCTTGAAACTACTTGGGAATTTGGTACCTTTCTGGTTTGTTCACTTAGCGATTGGATCGATTTCTAGACTCCTCTAGCAGCTAGAAATTCTTAGGCAAACTCATTGGGATTTCTCCCATTTGCCTGATACATCAGTTCTCTGCTGAGCCAATTGATCTGAATATTCAATGTCCTTATCAGGTGTACATTGACAGTAACTTAGGAACTGCCATACTGGGCAGGTCAGTGATCTTGTCCAGTATTCTGCCTCTGACAGTGGCCAGAACCGGCTCCTTCCGAGGAAGAAACTTTGCCATGGGCATTTATGGGATAACCTGCCCTCAGGGAAAGCCAACTCCCAATAGCTTGAGGATGGCTGAAACTTGAGGGACCTGATGAGTCAGAATGTTGCCTGCCATCGTCACCTGAGCCAGTATCCTAATCAAGTCTCTGCCAGTCAGTGTATATGAGACACCACCAAAGACAATGAGCTCTATCTTCTTTTTTAATTGTGGCACTCAGCTTCCAGGTTGTTGCACACGTCTTGAATCCAAAGGAGATTAACAAGCACTGAGGGAAATACTGAACCCTCTAAGTCAGTGGTCTCCAAAGTGGGGTGCGCAGCAGGAGGAGGGGTTTTGTTTTGTTTTTTTTTTGCTTCATCCAGCAGTTCGGGTGGTTTTTTGTTGTTGTTTTTTTGCTTCGGCAAAAATGGTAGAGCCGGCGCAGCAGGGGGTGCGTGCTCAAAATTTTTTCACTGATAGGGGTGCCCGATCAAAAAAGTTTGGAGACCACTGCTCTAAGTACCAAGTCATACCATTTCTTTTTTTAAAGACCAAGTCATTTTCTGTCTCCGCAGCCTGAGGAGAAAACCAAGTAGCCTCTAATAGAATGAAGGATTTTTTCACAGAACTGGTCTAGAATGGAACTATCCTTGGTTAAGACCACCCAGTTTTCCACTGTCCGTAAAGGGAGGGGGAACTGAAGTATCAAGAATTATGATGCTCTCAGTCTCAGCGTGGGAAGCCATCTGATGAGATGCCTTGAATTGGAAGGCGCAGGGGGAGTTGGTGCTCCAGGGTACCAGCATGGGAGGATTTTCTGGGTACTATTCTGTCCCTGTGGGGAGTGGCACTATAGTCTTCTGTCAGCTGATTGGTACAGCTACCTATTTAAACAGAGGAGAAGCAACCAATTACCAGATTGGCTGGATCCTTTCCCCCACACTCCCCAAGAGAAAAGAAAGCATCACATAAGGTGCACTATAGTGCGTCCTTCTGTCTAACTGTAAATTAAGGTAGTTCTATATATGACTGTGAAAGCAGCTGCACATCTGACAGACAATAACTGGAAATACAAGATATCGTTGTCAGGTAATGCAGCTTTAGGCTGCACTTTTGCACTAGTGCTCAGCTAGAGGGAGGGAAGAAAGGAAGAACTTTTTCTTGTTAAGAGGCAAAGGAAGAGAAACATTAGTGAGAATAAAAATAACTGCACTTAAGTGCAAAAGCTATACATTCAGTTGGCAATGCACACAATAGTGAAGATCTGAGAACATTTCTGTGCTTAAAGGGTTACATCAGGGGTCGGCAACCTTTCAGAAGTGGTGTGCCGAGTCTTCATTTATTCACTCTAATTTAAGGTTTCGCGTGCCAGTAATACATTTTAATGTTTTTAGAAGGTCGCTTTCTATAAGTCTATAATATATAACTAAACTATTGTTGTATGTAAGTAAATAAGGTTTTTAAAATGTTTAAGAAGCTTCATTTAAAATTAAATTAAAATGCAGAGCCCCCCGGACCGGTGGCCAGGACCCGGGCAGTGTGAGTGCCACTGAAAATCAGCTCGCGTGCCGCCTTCGGCACCTGTGCCATAGGTTGCCTACCCCTGGGTTACAGTAACACAAGACCAGATGTTCTTGGAGTTCACACTTACTTCTATTACCTTTCCACATGTTTCAGCATCTTAATGAATATACCAGCTGAAGAGAATAAGTCCTTAACAATGCAAAAGTTATAAAGCACACAGTTTTAAGACGCCTAGAACATTTGTTTATTTTTCTATGAGGAATGCTCATGGTTCTCTCACTTAAAAGCAAATTTTCATCTAAAATACTGTTTTGATTTTTACATAACCCTTCTTCATTTTCTTATTTAGAAATCAAGTTCAAGATGCAGACTCACCTCACAAGTTAGAAAGGGATCTCTCTGAACTGTGAAAGGAAAGGCTAAAAATGGTCAGCTAATTAATGTTGAACTTGCCCAGTGTTTCTAGTTGCTGCACACCTGCCCTACCCACTCTGTCCAGTCTAGACCTTTTGAATTATTAATAATAGAGGAAGAACTCTGCCAAGTCAAATTAAACAAATGTCACAGTGAATTACAATGAAGAGGATAGCCATTCTTAATATAAATCAAAACCCATGTTATCCTCCGTCATTCTGAATACATTCTCTCCCCCCCTTCCCCCCCCCCCCCCAAAAAAATAATAACCCCATCCTGTTTTTCATTTCAGGAAGCAAATAAACTCATGGAAGAGAAATTGCTAATCTTTAGAAGAGTCACAATATGCAGTATATAATAAGAAAAATACAAAACACTACCCTTGTCAAATATGCAGAGAATAGCCATCATGGTCTACCACATCTATCTTACTATTTCATTATACGGAGATGAGATAATGCATGGATTTCTTAGAGGGGTGGTTTAACAAGCCAAACCCTAAAAGTTGGCCTAGATGTTTTTATTTTCCATTTTCCCCACCTGTATTTTCCAAATTTGGAATGCTTCTCACACAGTAATTAGCTCTGTAAGTGGGTCTCTTCTCAGCCGTTCTCATAAAAGATTAATTATATTTTCAAGTTTGTATGCCACCAAATATGAAGTCAAAAAATCAGTCTCACAGAATGGCAGAGTTAGTTTACATTGTTTTAAATGTTTGAAATATTTTTTGTCCATGTCACTTACGTAGTATAAATTTATGTGGTTGAAAAAAATTATATTAATGTTTTCTAAACACCCTATGCAGACGCATCCTGAACATCTATCTTACAAGCTATACATTAAAATAGTAAGTTTTCCAGATATGAAACTGTATTAATGTATAAAAGTATTCTGCCTATCAAAATACGCTCATACAGAAGTCACTCTAAGCCGTATCATGTAGAAAATGGAAAGTTAATTTTAATAATATCATTTTGTTAAAACTCAGACATACAAATCTTACATGTAAATAAATCACCTCTTTATTAGCTAATCACAGCTTTAAAAGTTTTAGTATAAAAATAATTTATATTTGTATTTTAAATCTACTTTTACTCTAACAGTGCATCATTAAACATGCGAAGTCTCATGTTTCCTTTTCAGAAAGAATCTCAGAATCAGGCTGGCTTAATAGAGCTTCAGTTTCTCTAGGGAGTATGAGAATTTTAATATTGTTGCATACTGGAGTAACAACCAAGAACATTCATGTAAAGGGTGTTCAGATACACACTATTTAATCATTTGCAACATTTCAACAGGTATGCTATATATGCTAAATAATTAGAACTTACAGTAATGTGATAAACATTTTCATTTGGTACAGTATTCAAATAAAAAAACTATTTAGTATCTTTTTTGCTGAAAGCCATAGCACTAAAATTCATGCTATCATTATGATTTGCAACCAAAACCCCTTCAACAGAGTGTATGAACGCTGACAGGAGATGATTTGCCAAAGAGCCTGAATACTTCCACCACAAAATAGAATCGTGAGAAAATGTTTTATTCACTTCATAAACACTATCATATCTGAGTAAATTTAAAATATTGTCAGGATTAGATTAATGCCAGTACATTATTTATTCCAAGGAAACAAATTATTGGAAACAAATCATCAACTAGTGAATGAAAAACATCCCTCTGCCTCCGCCAAAATTAATTCAAAAATCTACATGCCCAGCATATTACAGGCCGATTATTCCTCGTCCTCAGATAGGAAATGACTTTACCCAGCCAATAACATTACTGGTTTACTTTGCAAAGTCCTGATTGCAGGAGTTAATCACTTACAGAATGTCCCATCAATACCAGTTATTGGGGACTGTTCTCTTCAGCTCCATCGAACAGGTTTTGCCCCATCCGGTGAAATGGTCATCATCTTTCTGACTGAGTAAAGGCACTACTCATTGCAATGGATAAAGGAGGTGGATATTTAGAAAAAAGGCAAGAAAGTTGCAGGAAAATCCCAGACTTTTCCAGACCAAATGATGTGTTATCACGCCTTACTTTCAGTCAGTATATTTTATTCCTCCTCTTTCTAGGCGTGCAGCTCATTTATACCCTTGTTTCTTTTTTTTTAATCTTCTGCTCTTCCCCATTTCCCCTCCAGCCTAGCACTGAACTGACCTAAATTTTTAGAAAGTCAGCCTGAGCTGGTTCCAACTTCTCCCGTTTTAATTTTGTACATCTTCAACACAAATGATTTATTGAAGCTGACCAGGTCACAAATTCTAAGCAATATATAACAGCCATTTTAGCAGTTCCTGGAAATGACAACACTATAGCCTTTTAGTTTACTTACATTTGTAATGGTATAATTTTATTTTACTTTTTTACTTAAAATCTATTAGGTAAGATTGCACATGGTATTCTGATCCTACATGGCTCTCACTTTTCTAAATAGCTACTGTTTGCTGACTTCCAGGGCCGGCGCAACCCATTAGGCGACCTAGACGGTCGCCTAGGGCGCTGCTATTTTGGGGGCGCCGGCGCCGCGGCCGCCCATTCAGTTTTGGGGGCAGGACCTTCCGCCGCCGCTGTTGGGGGCGGCATTTCGGGGGCGGGACCTTCTGCCGCCTAGGGCGCCAGAAGAGCTGGCGCCGCTACTGCTGACTTCTAGTTACCAGTATAACCTCAGTATAATTACTATCATAGGAACACTTCTTTACCTGCACAAGTTGCTTCCAAAGACAGCATCAGTGAGAAAGGTACATAGTCTCATAAGAAAACAGTAAGACATTTTATGGTCATACAAATATTATAAAAGAGATATTTTTGTAATGTTCACACAAAAGTATTGCAAATAATTCAGTGCTAATTACATTTTACATATGCAAATGAAAGTAAACTACTTAGGTTACAAAACAAAATATAAGTAATATTTAAGGATGCTGCGGCAGGGTTGGAGAATTCTCTAATGGACACACTAGGAAAATAACTGAGCCCAGCAAAACTGGGAGGCTCAGTGAGTAGAATGTAAGCATTTCCACCTTCATTTCAAGAATAAGTTGTTTTAGATTCAGAACAGGCTGTGCTCCAAGCATTGACTATCTCCATTTACCATGTGCGAAATAGTACTGCCTGTTGCCAAATCAAGGTGAGACATGCATGCTATTTTAATCCAAAACAGATACTGAGAGGGTACATATTGTCCAACATTTGTTCGGGGCCTTCTCAATATCTCTGCAACAGAAAGACTACTAAAGATACTTCCAAATCAATACTGGTTGAACAACAAACTGAAAATGAATATGATGAGATAGGAGATGGCTCAAAAAGTCACAAATGCTTGACACACAAGAGCTTAATTGTTACACAGAAAGTTCTCAGAGCAGCAATGACGCAGGCATAAAACCAGGTACAAAGATACACAATAATGGCACAATCGACACTATCAAATAGCAAGTATTAAAGTATTTGAGCCTGTTACTAGTTTATAAAGGGAGGCCAAAAACAACCTTTAGTCTGAGAAGTGAATAACACTGACAAACAGGAAGAAATGAAAAAAATATTGGAGTGATGAAAAATATTCAGTTAATGAGGATTCTGGGCATCCTCTGGCTACAGATTTACAAGCAAAATCAAATTAACAATCTAAGATAAAAAGATTGCATCATTAACCTGAAGTGAACGAAGTAAGGAAAACTTCTATATGATGCGTTTTATTAGAGGATTTAAATCGTATGGACATATGGTAGTCTCACATTGCCACTAATAAAACATCCTTGGCATTTGTAAAAATTGTATACAAAACTTTCTAAAACAAGAAGTACTGCAACCAACTTGGTAGTTCTATATTAGACCTCACTCTGATGGACAAAGATGAGTTGTCACCGAACGAAAAAATTGATGATTGCCTAGTTGAAAGTGGTCATGACTTAATTTTATTTGTTATGTGCAAACAGAATATAGTCCTGACCAGTAATTATAGATATCTATATCTATCTATATAGATATAGACAGACACACACACTTAGTACTTTAAGAGGGCCAATTTCCCAAAGCTGAAAACAATCATGAGCAAGATTGAGCAAATGTGAATGATAACTGAGAGTTGCTTAACAATGCTTTATTCAATGCTCAAAATAAGAATTCTGAAATCATATAAGAAGTCTCCTTTGGTTAAAAACCCTCCTATTTTAAGAAGGGAAGAGAAAGTAGCAATAAAAAATAATATATAACAAATGGAAAATGAGGAAGTTGATAGAGAGTAAAAATCTGCATTTAGAAAATGTAGACAACTGATAAAGAAAACTAAAAGGTTTTGACAAAAAAATCCATGGCCAGTAGGATTGAAAACAGTAGGAAGAAATTCTTTAAATGTATCAGGAACAAAAGAAATCCTAAAAATGGTAAAGGTCCAATACTAGATAAAGGATGGTAAAAAGGCAGAAGTAGTCAATACATATTTTTGTTCTGTATTTGGAAAGAAGCAACATGAAATATTCATCTCTTATGGTGATAAAGAAATATTTTCTATTCCATCAGTAGTTAGGGAAGATGTTATACAGCAACTATTAAAGATGCAATTTTTAAATTGGCAGGACCAGATAACTTGCACCCAAAAGTATTAAAACAATTAACTGCAGAGTTCTCTGAACCATTAATACTGATTTTTTTTTTAAATGTGGAACACTGGAGGAAGTTCCAGAAGACTGGAAAAAGGCAAATGTTGTGCCAATATTTAAAAAGTGTAAATAGGATGATCTGGGTAACTATAGGGAAGTTAGCTTGACATTGGTCATGGGCAAAATCATGGAAAGGTTGATATGAAATGCGATCAGTAAAGACTTAAAAAGGGTGCCATAATTAATGCCAATCAACCCTGTTTTATGGAAAACAGGTCTTGTCAAACAAATCTGATATATTTTTCTGATGAGATTAGAAATTTGGTTGCTAAAGGTAATTGTGTTCACATAAGATATGTAGGGGGACCATATTTCCCAAAGGGAAAACGGGACACTGTGCAGGGCTGGCCAGAGCGGGTTCCCCCACCCCATGGAGCTGCCTGAGTGTCCCCCCCCCCCCACCCTGAGCTGCTCACCCAAGCCCTGCCCTCCCCATGTGAGGCTGGCATCGCTGCTCACTTGAGCCCTGCCTCTCCCACACCCCTCACGGGGCTGGAATTGCCACTCCTCCCCTCCCCCCCACATGTTCCTCCGCACTTTTTTTTTTTTTTTGACACAAGTGGGCATTTGTCCCGTTTGCTCTTGACAAATGGATCAGTTGGCAAGAACAAATGGGACAAATGCCCACTTTTGCCAAAAAAGTCAGGACAGCCAGGACGGGGCTTAAAAAAGGGACTGTCCCGGCCAAAACGGGATGTATGGTCACCATAAAGATACGTATATTTCTATATGGCATTCAACTTAATCCCACGTGAAATTCTGATAAAAAAATTAGTGCTATATAAAAGCAATGTAGTCCATATTAAATGGATTAAAAACTGGTTAACTGATACATCTCAAAAATCAATTGTAAATGAGGAATAGGTTGTTTCTACTGGAGTCACACAGGCCCAATGCTATACAATTTTTTAAAAAGTAATCAGGAAGAAAATATAAAACCATCCCATCACTAGAAAGAACGTAGGCCATATTTACAAAATAGGAGAGAGTATCCTGGAATTCAGTGATACTGGAAAAGACTTAGGGGTAATAGTAGATAATCAGCTGAACATGAGCTCCCACTACAATGCTGTAAACAAGAGAGTGAACACAATCCTTGGATGCATAAACTGAGGAATATCACGCAACAGTAGCGAGGTAAACCTAATGCTCTTCATACAGCATTAGTGAGGCCATTACTGAAATTCGGTGTCCATTTCTAAAAAGTATGCTGAAAAACTGGAAAGCATTCAGAAAAGAATGATTTGAGGTCTGGAAAAATGCCTTACAGTAAAATGTAAGAATCTCTATCTACTTAGTTTATCCAAGAGAAGCTTAAGAGGTCAGTTTGTGACTACCTACACAGGGAAGAGATTTCTCATACTATATGGCTCTTAAACCTGGCAGAATGAAGCATAACTAGATGCAATGTTTGGAACCTAAAGCTAGACAAATTCACACTTGAAATAAGGCACAACTTTTTTTACAGAGTGAGCAATTAGCTGTTGGTACAACTTATCTAGGCACATAGAGGAATTCAGTAAGAATGGCAGTGGGGGGAAACTGTTGGGGCAAAATGGGTGAAACACACAGTTCCCTACTGTGTCCCACATTTTAGTCGTCAGTTGGGAAGATCAGACGTGTGGTTTGAATACCATTAGACACATTGCAGATTCCAATAAAGGAACAACATGTTTCTACATCTCTGGATGAAGCTATTGAATTCTGAAGATTTAATAATTTAAAGGAAAATTAAGGGAAGGTTTGGAATAACCATATAAAACAATATGACTTCACTACTGAAGTATTTATCATCATAACTGGGAATCTAGTTTAAAGAAGCTATAGCTCTTGCTTTACAGAACGTAGTGCTCCAAATAATAGCACAAGTAATAAGTGCAGATTATGAAATGGAAGAATATATTTTGAAAACTAATTACTGTACATGTAAATCCAAAACACCAGAAAATTTTTCTTTTACAGCTTGAAAAAGTTAGGTAATTGCTTTCCTGAAGCAACGGTTGTGCTCATAAAGGTTCAGTAACTGACTAATGACTGAAAATTAAAAATGTCTCTGCCTACAGATATATAATGTAAGAAGTCATATTATGTGTGGTCTCTCCCAATTCCTTAAATAACCTATGCCTTATATAGAACATTTTGCCCTAAGATGTACAGTCACTTGTCAATGCAAGTGCTCAGCTGCCATTAAAAATGAGAATCACAAATGCATGAGAGGAGAACAGACCTTCTTCCTAGCCTACTGCTTATCACATCTTTGGGGGTGGGGGGTGGGTGGGGGGGGCTTCACAGAGATAAACTACAGTAGAACCTGGATAAGTGTGTCCCAGTTAACATGATCTTTCATTTATTCATAACATCCTGATTTCTTTCACTGAATTTTTGCATTATTCTACTGAAGCCTCACTGGAACTCATCCATTATCCCTTTCACCTCATTCTTAATTGCATAAAAGAACAGATTTGCTAAACAGTTGTGAGTGAAATGCCTGTTATACTTTTTCATACAGTACAAAAAAAAAATGTATTTTCAAATCGAAGACTCTTCTAGGAGATCGGACAGAATTTTACTTTCTCCCAAACACTTACTAGTGTTTTTGTCCTGATGCAAAATTGAAATACCGCCCAAACTAAGTCAAACTGAGATTTGATTCTTGTATTTCCACTCCCTTTAGAAGTGCCAAACTGAGGCCATTTAACAATGTGCTAAATTAGACTTTATATAGGCTTAACGAATGGACCTGAATATTACCAAAAGCTTCACACTTTGGGATCTTCTTTATCCTTTCCATCACAGAGGAGACATTGATGTACAATATTTTATTCATTTGGCCAAGGAAATGTGTGTTGTAAACCCACCACAGCTATGACTTTAATAAATAATAATAATGAAAACGTAAGTACATGCTCTAAATTTCACATTTTTAAGCAATAGCAAAAGCACATGTTCTCTCCTAGTATCAAACAACTGTTTTTCTTCATTCCATACACACCTGTTCCCAATCAACATACACTAAGTCAATAGAAGAAATCTTTCCTGAATGCCCCCTTCTGGCCTTCAAACAAGCCTCCAACCTCTTCAAGCTCATCATCAGAAGCAAGCTCCCCACAGACCAGGACACACCAACTCAAAGCAGCACCAGACCCTGCCAGAACAAGAGATGCAAAATCTGCAGACATATCTCCACTGCTATGAGGATCAACACCCCCCACAACACACCTTTCAAGATCCATGGGTCCTACACATGCCTATCACAACATGTGGTATATCTCATCAAATGAACTAAATGCTCCAACAACAATTATATGGGTGAAAATGAGACAATCACGATGCTGTTAATGAACTCGCACAGAACACATTTCACAAAGTGATCACTCCATATCTGACCTCTCAGTCCTCCTCAAAGGAAACCTGCAAAACACCTTCAAAAGATGAGCCTGGGAGCTTCAATTCATAACTTTGCTAGACACTAAAAAGCACAAATTGAATAGACACATAGCTGTAGTAATCCATAAATCCAATCTATAACCCTAATACCCCACAAAGCTGTGCCCCTTCTCTCCTTTTCCCCTATGACTGGAGAGGTGTTAACTGCTGACTTCACCTTGAGATGTGTTAACTACTTATTGTTTAGCTGTGACACTGAGTACATTTCCCAGACCTGAAGAATTCTGTGTAAGATTGAAAGCTTGTCTCTCTCACCAACAGAAGTTGGTCCAATAAAAGATATTACCTCATCCACTCTCTCTCTTTAAGGCCTGGTCTACAGTAGGAAATTAGGGTGGTATAACTATGCTGCTCAAGGGTGTGAAAAATTCATACCCTCTGAGCAACGCAGTTAAACTATGCTAACCCCAGCATAGACAGCGCTACCACCTCTTGGGGAAGTGGCGTACCTATGCTAATAGGAGAACCCCTCCCACTGGCATAAGTAGTAGTTTCACTGAAGTGCTGCAACAACTTAGGGGTTGTCTTAGAGCTCTCTCCCAGCGCTCATGCGTGACCACACTCACACTTCACGCACGAGCAGCAATATTCTAGTGTAGACGTAGCCTCAAGTGTAGACAAGCCTTAAGTCAATAAAACACAGCTATTTTGGTTTACGAGTGTCCACAGAAGGGTTTGCACCAGTTCAATTAAATCAGATTAAATTCATACCATAGATTAAAAGTAGTGCAACTTTTTTGTGTAGACAAACTCAAATGCAATTAGATTCAGGCTTAAGCTAACCTGAAACAAGTCACTCAAAAATAAAAATACATGTGTCCACACAGCATTTTGCACGGATTTAAAAAAAAACAAAACATTTTAAATTAAACATGCAGCAAATTTTGAGTGTGAATTAAGGATAAATCAAACCAGAAGCTCCTGGATATCAAAGAACTTTTAAAATGTAATGAAATTCAAATATGTCAGAATTGATTTGCTTTACCTTCCCCATAATACTTACACTCTCTCTTATATAATATTGCCTTTCGCAGGTGAAACTGATTTATGTTTATCATTCTCTTTTCCAAAGAGACAAGTACATATACATTTACAGTTTGTTCTTCACATTCCCTACCCCTTTGGGAATATGCTCAAGAAAAAAAACATTCAGCTACTCTGACTGAACGAACAGATGGTTTGCTTTTAAGGTATCATCAGCTGTACTGGGAATTGTACCAGCAGGACAAGAGAGTTCATCTAAACATATTGTGACAAGGAAAGGGAGTAGCTCTTCAGAGCATTTGCCTCCTAAGGTAGGAAAGCCTGAATGGGAAGGAAGCCCTCAGTAACATTTTGGGTACGTTTCAGAAGGCACGATAGTAAAGGAGTCTTCAATATGATGATAGCTTAATTACCAACAGTAAGTCAGGCTTGGCAGAAAACCAAGGGGAAATATAGGATGGAAAAGCACAGGGTTAAGAACATACAAGTTGTTGCAAGCCTAAAAGAATTGCACCGCATGTTACAGTATGTTCTTTTATTAATTGAAAAATCAGAAGAAACTTCTGATAAGTTTCTTTTAATGTTTGCCTACGTTGTTTGATATGGCAGAAGTTTCTCTTCCTTCATGGTATAGAAATACTATTAGAATTTAAAAAAGAACAACTTTCTTGAAGAAAATGTGCTAAATGTGACATTTTGAAAGGGGAACAAAGTTTAGTTTTATATTTATTGAAATGAATAAAATGGCAGCTGTGTTCTCAAAGGATACAAAGGCCATGATTCTGAGAACACTCACACACAAGTAACTGCTAAATACTGAAGCCTTGATCCAGCAAACCCGTAGGTATGTATTTAACTTTACTCATGTGAGTAATCTGTTGTATTAATTTTGATGGAATATATGGGACAAAGAGTCAAAGGCATTCACATGATCCTGTCACTGTCCAACATTAAACGGCTTTAAACAAAGTTGGGGTTTGGTATACAGAGACCTCCGTCTGCTTAGTACCACAGCAAACACACTATTCAAATCCTTGTAGCCTTTTATTAAAGATACAGAAAAGAATGAAACACAGTTAAAGCATTTGAAATTTAAAGTATTAAATTAGACTTTCATTTTAACAACATCCCTTGTTCCTTTTCCCTTGGCTATAGAGTGTCTTTAGAAAGAAAAAATCCCTGTCTGACAGTCTGTTAGATGGTATTAAACATGGTAATAACTGTCCTTTTGGGGGAAAAGCACAAAGTTAGCTGACCTGTTATTACTGTTGTTATTAAAGTCTGACCCCATTTCCTAGAAGACCAAACAAGACACTCACAAGAAGGGAGAGTAAATAACAGCAAAGAGAGAAAATGCAGCTTGTGTCGCTGATGTTGACTCTCACTTGCAATCTCACTGCTGGACACCTCTGAGTGTTAGGACAAACAAAGCACAATGACATCACACTGAATCCCAGGAGATGGTGGGGTGGCATCCCTGATGGTGAAGCTCCTTCCCCTTTCAGTCAGTTATCTTCCATCTATCCACATTTTCCCCCAAATTTCCCCATCCCCTCATTATTTTGTTCATCACTTAGGTCTAATTTCCAACACACCAATTTTGGTACATTAATTTCCACTCCCATACTTCTTCAAATTACCAGGCATGATCTTAACACAATCCTTGAATCATATCAGGTGGCCTTTTTGTTTGGACTAATTCAGTCTCTGTTGCCCTTTTGCACCTTTTCCCATCAACATTTATTGTTATAGGTTCCTGTAACACTTTATAAACCTCCTCACAGGTTTTACAGTTGAGCTTACAATCAGAGTAAATTTGCAGGCCTAATTATCACAACAGATCCCACTGAAGACTTTGTGTGTGTGTGTTTATGTATTATTAGGCCTGCAGATTTGTCACGGCACTTTTTAATCAAAAAAGCACAAAGCAGTCTTGGTAAATTTAGTAAAAATCACCAGTTTAGTGACTGCTCTGTGATTTTTGATGAAAAATCCCTGACAAATGAGGGGGTACCAACCACTCGCAGCTGCACCCTCCAACCTGGCACCCCTACTCTAATCTGGGCCACAGAAGGAGAGGGCTGGCTGGAGACCGAGCTCATCTCGCACTCACCTTGGTCATGGGCAGCTTCTGTGCCACGAGCCTGGGCATTGAGAGCCAACCCACTCCACATAATCCTGGGCACAGGCAGGACACCTGTACCAAGTTGCAGAGGGGGAGGTTTAGGTTGGACATTAGGAAAAACTTTTTCACTAGTAGGGTGGTGAAGAACTGGAATGGGTTACCTAGGGAGGTAGTGGAATCTCCTTCCTTAGAGGTTTTTAAGGTCAGGCTTGACAAAGCCCTGGCTGGGCTGATTTAGTTGGGTTTGGTCCTGCTTTGAGCAGGGGGGTGGACTAGATGACCTCCTGAGGTCCCTTCCAACCCTGAGATTCTATGATTCTATGATTCTATACCACCAGGGGCAGGCCCAGGGGTTAAGAGTGAGCCCATCTGCACTCATCTTCATCACAAGCAGCATTGGCTCCTGTGTCCTGCAAGGCAGGGCCTGGCTGCCTGCTCTGGGCATTGGGATCTGGCACATGGGGTCGCAGCGCTGCTCATATTTGGCCCTGCTGCCCCTCCATCATGAGAGAACAGGGCAGCTGGGCCAAATTTGAGTGACCCACATCAGAGTGAATGTGGGGCAGGCTTGATCTCCAACACCCGCCTCCCCCCTCACCAGGCCAACGGCCTACCTAGAACCTTCCTGCAGGAAGTCGCGGACAAACAGAAAAAACATGGTATCCATTACTTTTTCCACATCATGACAAACCTGCAGCCCTATGAATTATACATGAAATGTATATATGGAAGCCAGTGGGGGATACTCACCTGAGTAAAATTATCTATGTGTTTGTAGGATCAAGGCCTTAGTGAGAATCACAATATAAAAATTATGTCACTTGAGGTAGCCGATGTATTATAATCCACACAACACAAATTCAAGCTTCCCTTCCTCCTCCCATAAGAAATTACTCTAAAAGTCTGGCAAGATGCCAACAGAAGGGAAAAAAGTGATGTTCCAAGCAAAATCTGTCTCACCTGCTGAAGTACTTGATACCAAATGATGACTGGAGACAGTCATGATTTGATGCAGCTTGTCTCTATGCTATGAAACCTGAAGCAGCCAGTTGCTCATTTTGGAAAATCTAATATTAATATTATATAGTTAAATTAAAAAAAAGTAATCTCTGTCTCCATAGATATGTGCCATAGATATAGAGATCCATTTATACACTATAAATCTCCTTTTGGACTTAAATATTAATAAATATCTGCTATCACAAATTTTTGTTGGAACTGAAATTTTCTGAGAAAATATTGCATTTGAAAACTTATTAGTAACTATCAAACTGTTTCAGATCTTAAGACTAAATTTAAAATTTGAAACACTGTGACAGATGGCCAGAATGCAGGATAAATGACCCAAATTCAACCTTTAGGGACATACTGGTAGACAATGTTCGTGATTTTGTGTTTACACAAATATACTGTTAGAGGTTAAAAATATAATCAAATTGTTCCTGTCCATGCTATATTCTCTTCAGAGATCAAAAGAAGATCTTAACATTTAAATGAACTGTAAATATACTGATATCACTATATTGATCTCTCTTTGAAATGTATAGCAAATCACTTGTGAATGGTGGAAAACAGGCAACTGCCTTATGTTAATCCATGTAACTAACTACCGGTGATGCTTAGGAAATGGGTCTACTTCAAAGTCTCGATGATTGCTTATTGTTCGCCTAAGGACTCTGAGCTGTCATAGAATCATAGAACTGGAAGGGACCTCGAGAGGTCATCTAGTCCGGTCCCCTGCACTCAAGGCAGGACTAAGTATTATCTAGATCAGGGGTCGGCAACCTTTCAGAAGTGGTGTGCCAAGTCTTCATTTATTCACTCTGATTTAAGGTTTCGCGTGCCAGTAATACATTTTAACGTTTTTAGAAGGTCTCTTTCTATAAGTCTATAATATATAACTAAACTATTGTTGTATGTAAAGTAAATAAGGTTTTTAAAATGTTTAAAAAGCTTCATTTAAAATTAAATTAAAATGCAGAGCCCCCCGGACCGGTGGCCAGGACCCAGGCAGTGTGAGTGCCACTGAAAATCAGCTCGCGTGCCGCCTTCGGCACCCGTGCCATAGGTTGCCTACCCCTGATCTAGATCATCATGAGAAGGCCTGGAACTGTGTAAAAAACCCTTGGGCCCTGATCCTTTTTATCTCAGATCTGCTTGATGCTTTATGCAGGGAAAGCTTACGTCATAAGACTGAGATCTCCAGTCCCACCTGGATCACCCTGGATATGAACATTGGATTGAATCTATGGATTAATTGTAAGAACTCTTTGCAACTCCAAAGCTTACCATCTGCACTATGAAACTGATCTCAGAACTGTACTCATGTCTGTATGTATACTGATCTTTTAACCAATACTCACTCTCTTTTCTTTTTAAATAAATTTTAGTTTAGTTAATAACATTTGGCTGTAAGTGGGTATTTGGGTAAGATCTGAAATATTAATTAACTTGGGAGGTAATGTGTCCGATTCTTTGGGATTGGTAGAACTTTCTTATATGATGAATAAGATTTTCAGTAATCATCATATTTGACATGGGTGTCTGGGTAGAAGCCCAAGGCTGGGTTGCTAAAAGGGAACTGTGTTTTGGCTTCTGTGCAACCAAGAAGGTATTGTAGAAGCTGTTTTATACTGGCTTAGTAAATCTAAGTATTAGAATATCCGCCAGCTTTGGGGATTGTCTGCACCATTCTTTGGAGTTTGCCCTAATTGACTAACCTCAGTGTTGCTCCCCTGGGACCCCAGTCACAAACACTAAATACAAAAAAAATAATAATAATACCTTTCTATTTTCCATGCAAACATACTGCAAATGATTTATCTGAATGTAAATCATATACATTTTGAGCTTTTACTGAACACTAATAGAAAGAAACAACAGTAATGTCCTAGTAAGTGTGAGAGACATTCTCTAAAACACTGAGCAAGCTTCAGAATACAAAAGTTCAAAAATAGTGCAGGTAAGTAAACAATTTAAACAGTAATATTGTTTCCAACTTTCATCCATTTGTGATATTAATCTGTAAAAATTGTATCAGAATTAAATTTTCTATAAAGAATCTGGTTTTGCCAGAGGCAAAATTTCTAATAATTAAGTCAACATGTAAGATAATTTTGCTGAAATTTAAACTATAAAAGACAACAGGTGCCTATGAAATGTTGTTCCAGGCAACAGATCTGCTCTAGATCTGAGAGGCAATCAGACAGAGAGAGAGATGCATTTAGGACGAAAAACGACACTTCTTCACTCACCCATTGATGAAGGCCTTTACAGAGTTGACTTTTAGCAATACACCTCTACCCCGATATAACACGGGTTCTCATATAGAGTGGTAACCCCGGGGCTCCGGCAGTGGGGCTCGGGCGGTGCTTTAAGGGGCCCGGGGCTCCGGCTGCTGCGGGGAGCCCCGGGCCCTATAAATCACCACTGGAGCCCTTCCGCCGCTACCCCGGAGCTGCGGCACCGGGGCTCGGCCGGTGATTTAAAGGGCCCGGGCTCCCCAAATCACCGCTGGAGCCCTGCCGCTGCTACCCCAGGCTGTGGCAGCGGGGCTCGGCCGGCAATTTAAAGGGCCCGGGGCTCCGGCTGCTGCGGGGAGCCCGGGCCCTTTAAATCACCGCTGGAGCCCTGCCGTCGCTACCCTGATATAACGAGGTTTCACCTATAACGCGGTAGGGATTTTTGGCTCCCGAGGACCGCGTTATATACAAAAATCAGTGGTATTAGTATCTCTTTGACCTTCTTTGCATGAAACCCACTTTAGAATAAAGGCTAAGCTTATAAATGAGCTCTCTATATAGTTTTTGAACTTCATTGGCAAAGCACTTTGCTGACATATCCACTGTTAAAACTATGCAACACCTACTGTGGAAGGTCTACTCCTAGACCCTAACATAGTGGTTTAGTCAGGGTTAGCAATATACCAAGAAGCGGTATATAACATCAGAAATCATTACTGGAACTCAGTCTTGCTTTTCTCCCACACAATTTTTGAAGCTATTTATGTTTCTGCTCTGCAGAACAGGTTATGAGCAATACCATTTTGATAAGAAAAATATTACTTCCCAATACTGAGACAAACTCTGCAGTTTATCTATTTAGCATTAGGGCTGCCACCCCCTACCAGTTCACACACATAGATGTGCTTAACTTAAAATCCAAAGAAAAATATGAGTTAAAGATTGAGTCCATTAACTAACAAATTTAAGCCTCTCCTACGACAAATGCTACCGCAGATTTTAGTGGAAGCTTGAAGTTCAAGGTTGTACTTTTCTCTTTAAGCTAACTAAGCACTAAGAGTCAAAATAATTTGTAACACTGGCTTTTTCAGCTTCTATTACTGCCACACTGTACTAATACCTTGAATACTGATGAAGCTTATATTTATATACTTATATCTAGTAACCCAATATTTTGTGGGTACTCACCCCGGTCATGCACTATCTAACGAGAAAGTAAGGAATACTAAATCTGTAATAAAACATTCCTCAATAAAATAATTAACAGGAGGTCTATACAATATAATCTTTGCAGGGGGTGCTGTTACAAAACCCCATTAACAAAACCTACATACCAAAACAGATTTCCAGTACATCAGCTGTGATCCTTAAAAAAACCAAAACAATATTAATCAAACAGCTCAGAAAAATATTGGAAGATTTACTTGCAAAATCCTCAAATTACCTTTTGGATCGTCTCAGCATGCTGGTGGCAGGCAGAGAGAAATTGGACATCACTGTCCAGAAGGAGTCAGACATGATCTTTAAAAGCTTTCATTGCTGGGAAAATACAGCGCAATCAAGCCACTGGCAATAAATAAGAAACCAAATAAATACCAGTGACAGAGCCAATGCAAATTCCCTGTAGACCTTGCAAGCTGTTCCATTAACGTGAGACAGACAGGCAGGCAGGCAGATTGCTGCTGCTTTCAGTGACTCTGTTTTCTATTGATTCCATCCATGCCTGCCTCTCTCTCTTCACTGAAGGTGCCAGTAAAAAAATGAGATGTTTATTCCCTTCCTAATAAAACACCAATTTAAATCTGGAGTCTGCTTTATACATAAAACAAATTATTTGTACCCAGATATCCTCATATTCATCCAATTACAGTCAAAGAAATGCAAGCAAAACCATAATTGGGGCTGTATTCTTGTTCTTGAATAACAAGATACAGTGTGTTTAAGCTGTCTATGTGCAGAGTGCAGTTTCTTGCCTAACCTGTTTTTAATTTATATGTTTTTAATCTCAAAGTCATAAATGAGGCACAGGGTCATCGTCGTTTTTTAAAAATCACATATTTCCTTCTTTAATTTAAAGATTAAAAGTGGATTTAAGCACCAGCAAAATATAAATGTATCAAGTTCAAATTCAAAAAGCACAGTTCATAATTTTTATTTGGTTGCAATAGAAAGTGAATGATATGTAAACAGAGTAGTTTCATTTTATTTCTTGTTTTCATGCGGAAATGTGTATTTTTTTCTTTGATGAAACTACTATGTCATTAATAAATAAAAACTCCTGGATCATATCACCTGGTGCCTAACATTGCTTGATTAACAATTTTGTACAGTCAAAATTTAGCCAATGAATCACGTGTACAGCACTTTAGCGGTTTCTTAGCCCACTCTGTCAAATCAGCCACCAGTTCATTTTCTCCCAAAACACCACTACAAGCTTCTTATCTTGTTTTTGTATTTTCCAGAGGTTAAAAAACCCTGATAGCAGAATTTTAAAAAAATGATTTGTATTCATTTTAGCAGTTTCTGTTGTAGATTTGTCATCACATCTTGAAGCTAATCATGTCTCATACTCCAGTTGTTTCTGACTGACTCTTCACATTCATTAAAAAAATGACAACAGCTGGCATTTCCCATTCCTTTAATCCACCCCATATGCTTTAAAAAGGGTACTTAAGTATCTGGGGGGAAAAGAATCCCAGAACATATCCACAATATACCCCTCTTTTGCTTTGCATGCAAGCATGCAGAAAAATTGCAAGATTATCAATACATTCCACAAAATAACATTAATTTTTTTTTAAATGTATATATTTGCCAAGTATCTTAAGAACATAAGAACTACCATACTGGGTCAGACCAAAGGTCCATCTTGCCCAGTATCCTGTCTTCTGACAGTGGCCAATGCCAGGTGCCCCAGAGGGAATGAACAGAACAGATAATCATCAAGTGATCCATCCCCTGTCGCCCATTCCCAGCTTCTGGCAAACAGAGGCTAGGGACACCATCCCTGCACAGTAGAAATGATTCAGTGATGATTCGGCCTGATTCAGTAGAAATACATTATACATCCATACTCCATGCTCCAAAAAGGACTCTGTGATTCTGCATGCTGCAGCAGCCAAATTTAGGGCTTTTACACTTTTGTATCACCAAAATAAGCTTCAAAGAACTCCGAGTTTGCTATCACAAAGGGAAGTTAGAACATAACCTAAATTTTACTCAACGCATGTGTGACTATGTGCTCTTGAACACACTAATTCTAGTATTCTCGTTAAGAACCTATACTGATCAACTTCAAATATCAATCCACATGCATAAATCACAGAAACATAGAAATGTAGAGATGGACAGTGTGACGGGTTGGATCACAGTAACCCCCTTGGGAGCTGCCAGCTGATGTGCAAAGGCTACTTCTGTTTCTGTTAAACTCATAAATTGTTCGCCCTCTATAACACTGATAGAGAGATAATGCACAGCTGTTTGCTCTCCCAGGTATTAATACATACTCTGTTTTAATTAATAAGTAGAAAGTGATTTTATTAAATACAGAAAGTAGGATTTAAGTGATTCCAAGTAGTAACAGACAGAACAAAGTAAGTTACCCAGCAAAATAAAATAAAATGCACAAATCTATGTCTAATCAAACTGAATAGAGATAATCTCACCCTCAGAGATGCTTCAGTAAGTTTTTTCTCAGACTGGACACCTTCCAGGCCTGGGCACAATTCTTTCCCCTGGTACAGCTCTTGTTCCAACTCAGGTGATAGCTAGGGGATTCTTCATGATGGCTCCTCTCTCTCTCTGTTCTCTTCCACCCCTTTATATATCTTTTGCATAAGGCGGGAATCCTTTGTCCCTCTGGGTTCCCCCACCCCTCACTGGAAAAGCACCAGGTTAAAGATGGATTCCAGTTCAGGTGACATGATCACATGTCACTGCAAGGCTTCATTACTCACTTGCCAGCACACACATATACAGGAAGACTCACAGGTAAATACAGCCATCTGCAGACAATGGCTCTGGTTAATGGGAGTCATCAAGATTCCAAACCACCATTAATGGCCCACACTTTGCATAATTACAATAGGCCCTCAGAGTTATATTTTATATTTCTAGTTTTAGATACAAGAGTGGTACATTTATACAAATAGGATGATCACTCTCAGTAGATTATAAGCTTTGTGATGATACCTTTTGCATGAAGCATATTCCAGTTACATTAAACTCACTTATTATCGTGTTTTTATAAAACTATTCCAATTACATTATATTCACTTATTATCATGTTTTTACAAAATCATATAGACTGCACAACGTCACAGACAAGATCTCAAGAAGGCATCAAGTCCAGCCCCCTACACTGTGGTAGGACCACATAAACCTAGACCATCCCTGATGAGTGTTTGTACCACCTGTTTTTAAAAACTTTCAATAATGGGACTTTCACAATCTCCTGTGGAAGCCTGCTCCAGAGCTTAACTATCCTTATATTTAAAAAGTTTTTCCTACTATCTCTTCTAAATCTCCCTTGTTGCAGATTAAGGCTTGATTACTTCTTGTCCTATCTTCAGTGGCATGGAGAACAACTGATTATAGTCCTTCTTCTAACAGCCCTTAACATATCTAAAGACTTATCAGGTCCTCTTTTAATCTTTTCTCAAGACTAAACATGCCCAGTTTTTTAAACTTTCCTCACAGGTCAGATTTTCTAACCCTTTGATCATTTTTGTTGATCTCCTCTGGACTCTCTCCAATTTGTCTACATCTTTCCTAAAGTATGGCACCCAGAACTGGACACAGTATTCCAGCTGACGGCTCACCAGTGCCGAGTAGAGTGGGACAATTACCTCCCATGTCTTATATCCGACACTTCTGTAAATACACCCCATAATCATATTAGTCTTTTTGCACAGCTGCATCACATTGTTGAGTTATACCTGTCAACTTCAAAGACCAGTCCATGTGTATAAATAGTTTTACAAAAATTGATAGTTATATACCTTTTCTATTAATTTACACTAACAGCATTATTCTCAAGGAAGAGCAAATGTAAGTCTTTTGTTTACTGTCAACTGATTAGCACATTAACTGATGTTTCCCAATGAACAATAACCTTTAAATTCATCATCTATTTTCTTTTAAGGTAACAGTATTGATACACTACAACAAAAACAACGCCTTGAGTGTCCATAGCTAGCAAGCTAAGCTACTGAAGGCGTAAAACTAATATCCATAGCTAACAGAATGTTAGGAACCATTAGGAAAGGGATAAGCAAGACAGAAAATTTCATGACGACACCATATAAATCGAGAGTAAGCCCACACCTGGAATACTGCATGGAGTTCTGGTCACCCCATATCAAAAAAGATATATTAGAATTTAAAAAGGTACAGAGAATGGCAACAAAAATTATTAGGGGTATGGAACAGCTTCAGTATGCAGAGAGATTTAAAAGACAGAGACTGTTCAACTTGGAAAAGAGACAGTTAAGGGGGGATATGATAGAGGTCAATAAAATGGTGTGCAGAAAGTAAGTGTTAATTACCCCTTTACATACCACAAGCACCAGGAACAGATTTAAAATAAACATAAGGAAGTACTTCTTCACATAACATACATGCAGCCTGTGGAATTCATTGTCAGGGGATGTTGTGAAGGCCAGAATTATAACTGAGTTCAAAAAATAATTAGATAATTTCATGGAGAATGGGTCCATCAATGGCTATTAGCCAAGATGGTCAGGAACGCAACCTCATATTCTGAGTTTCCGTAAGCCTCCAACTGCCAGATGCTGGGACGGAACAACAGGGGATGGATCACTAGATGATTGTCCTGTTCTGTTCATTCCCTCAAACATCTGGCACCGGACACTGTTGGAAGACAGGATACTGAGCTAGGTGGACCATTGGTCTGACCCAGTATGGTCATTCTTATCCACTGAATAGCTTTGAAACTGTTGTGGAAAGAATCCATCAGTAAAGATATAGATATCAGCAGTACCTAACCCTAAAGTATTTGCTTTGTTTGTTGAAACTATGTGTCAACAAGAGGGGTCATTGTAGAATACATTAGCTTCGACAGTTGTGAATATTGTATACTTGTCAAACAACAGAACTTCTTAAACAATTTACTATTACTGCATTTGAAAAGTTTCTGTTGCACATGTCAATGTCAAAATCTAATCTAAGGTATCCGCTTTTATTAAACACATACCACTACGATACTGTACATGAGCACTAAACAGAATAAAAGAAATTGTAAGCCTGTCTTGGCGTAGCCTATAAAATCTGCTTATGGTTTGAATTTTGTGATGCAATGTGTTTTTATTGAGATGATGGAAGGAACACAAAGAAACCTTAGATTTTAAAAATGGTGACTTTTAAAAACCTTTTTAAAGTAAAAAATATATATATTATTCAAATGTTTAAGAATATGCTTTAGTTATAACTCACATTTAACCTTAATTATTTTCTGCATTACAAATGGAGATTAAAATCATTTTAATTATGGAACGGCTACTGTCTCCATCAGAAACTGAAAATATCTGCAAAACTGGGACGGACAACCTTATCCTACAGCTCTAACACCACAGCCCCTCTGCCTGTCAGCTACAGAACCAGACAATACAAATTATAAAGGGTTAGATTCTGTGTGGTCTTCACCGCATTGTTAGCTCCAGCTAACATCCACACACAAGTCTCTAGCTCACGTTAAGTGGTGTTTTAAGCTACAGCTAGCTAGTGCTGCTGATGCTCCAACTAATAATGCAATAGGGCTGCAGCAGCTCCAGTTACAAATCATCAGCTGGTAACCCAATCACGCTGTACAGGTAATCAAATCATTCTGTGTGACTTATTTCAGTGCTGTCCGTGGAGTAACTACAGTATACTGACTCAAGCTATTGCAGTAACGACAAGATCTAAGAGGAATAGCACAAAGTTTGCAGCCCAGGGGTAGGGAGTTACACTTTGGGCATTCCTGAGTTGTTCTGGGTTGCTCCAGGGGCTGCAGCTGCCCCCAGTCTAACTCGGACCGCCATGATAGCAACCTTTCTAGGCTGCTCTGAATCACTGCATGCTGTGGCCCCACCCCCAAGCAAACAATGCCAGGGCTTGTGAGGGAATCCCAGTTTGCTTCCTCAGTTCTTGTGCTGGGGGAATTCTTCCCTGGACAGATCTGGCACTTTTAAGACCGCGCAGTGCTGCTGCAGCCCTTTTACTGGGCACCAAAGGGCCAGAGTCTGGATGGGAATTTCACACTCGGGGCCTGATCTTAATCACACCAAAGTAAATGGCAAAAAAAAACTCCCTTTGATGATCAATAAAAGTATGATTGGGTCAATAACCCATACCGAAACCAATCTCTCTGTTTTTTCTATAACAACCACCTACAGTATTCCCTATGGGACCAGGACTGGGCCCCCAATTGGTCATAACAAAAATCATCAGTCACTCTGCTTAGGTTAAAACTATTTTCTTCAAATAAAGACAGAACTTGAGTTTTAAAGGAGATTTAACTCCTTGGAAAGTTTGAAGTGATAGCAACAATCCATCTTTGATCCAGAGGAATATAAAGATTAGCCAAAAGTCAAAATTTCAAATGAGGGTACTTATTTTAATGAACTGTATTTCAAAAATAATTTTAACAATTTTCCTCAAACTTTACAGAAACATTCTTGTTCTGAATAAGAAAGTAAATATGGCAGTTTTCAAACCAAAATAATATTACAACGTCATAAGGTGATAAAGAATGGCTTTATAAAGGAAGCTAGTTGCAACCTTAGTAATAAAGAACCCATCTCTTCCTAATGATTTAAGCACCATGGTAACAATGTTGCATTAAAGGTTACATGAAAAAAGGAGATTTGTTGATTACGTCACATATCCATACCAATAACGCACAAAAATGCTTGGAACTGTTTCTTATTTTTATTTCTACTGTAAACTGACTTAATTTCCTCATAAGAATAACACTCCAGGCAATGAATTTCTTGGAGATTGTGTATTTCTTAAACAGTTAAAATCCCTTGGTTTTGGTCTTCATGTCTAATAATACCACCCAATGGAATATAACGGGGAACAAGAGAAGTACAGCCCATGGAGAGTCTGATTATTTAAATTAACTGCAACAGACAATAGATCAAAACTGTTTGAAGGAGCCCACCAGAAAAAATATTTTCTATTGTGTACACACGGAACCTCAATTTTACTTCAAAACCATGCCTTGCATTTAACAATAACCATATATGAACCTTTAGACATTCAAAACTAAATCTCAAATCATTATATTCTGAAAGTTACCTCCTGCTATGTATACATATTGTTCTGTCACTTCATCATGACATTTAAAAAATAAGGATGGTGTGAACACTGAGATTGCCTGAGGCACACATTAAATTACACAGTAACAAATTACTTAAGTTTTATTTTGCAATTCATAAAATTAGATTAATTACCATGACTGCTGTGATTTCACAAGATACATATTACCACAGAGTTATTATCCACATCTTGTGAACTTGTGCCTTTTGATCTATAATGGTGCAGCGGCACCATTGTAAAGAAGGTTGGGTCATGACACAGAACATTTAGAAAAAAGCAGCCGGGTCAACTTTATAATCGTGTTTTGTTAAAATAAAAATGAACAGATGAAATGAAAGGAAACTACCCTGGCAATTGTATTTAGTGAGGGAAGGGAGGTGCTGTGTGCGTGCGCAAAATCTGACCATTATTTGTGACCATTTTGCTCCGGCAACATGAAACCAGCAAGCAGGTTACTTTTGTTTAATAATTAAAGCTTTTATGAATCCGTGCAATAACATGTCTATAGACTTTGTCAGTGAAAATGGGTATTGGCTTCATGATTTATTTGGCTTTCAAAGAACTGTACTAGAATTACAAAAATGGTGCTCTGTTTACACGCAGGAAGTTTCAAGAGGTTCATTCCCCTTCTTCCCACAAAAGAATATTTTTCTCTACGTGGATGCAGCACATTAAAGGTAATGTAATTATGATTCGCAAAACTGCTGTCTCTACTGAGCCACCCACCAGATTATCATCCATTATATTTCCTATATAAATGCATTTCCATAGAAAAATAACCTAAGGGCCTTATCCAATTATCGCATTGTAGATCTTCTCGTTTATTAATTAGTTTAATTGTTACAAACTATTTAACCAAGTTCAAGCCCATTCCTTGCAAGCTCCTAGTTAAAAATACATTTCCCTTGATGCTGTTGCACAAGTAATATAAAATGGAAAAGCCTTCTACACTCAGCCACTTGCTTTCTCTCTATACGCAAATAAAATTAGCTGCAGGATTACAGAAGCCACCAAAGTCATCAGTTTTAGGGCTATGTTAACCAGAATCTCAAAAAAAGTTTATTCTTAAGAGAAAAAGACCCTTTTCTTGTTGATTTGTACAGTGCAGTAAGAGAATCATAAAGACCAAACAGAAATGACAGTGGCTGAGCAAAGAAAATGGCTCCACAAACAAATATAATTTGTCAGCAGATAACATCATTTAATAAAAGAACACGTATAATTTATACTGGAATTTTTAAGATCTAGCCTAATGAAGTCAAGAGACCTCAACTGTATATCACTAGCAAAGTAATAGTAATAAATATCTTTGTGATGCATTTTCAGAACATTCTGTATGAGTTGACAAAGCTTATTCTTATGATGTTATGAAAATGAATATCTCAAAGTCTTTTATTACCAAGATGAACTGGAGATTACAGTATTAATACGAGAGGGATTTAATTTAGTTTTTCAATATGGGGGAGGAATCAGATCTCCTATTCCCTCAAAAAGTGGAGCCTGTAAAAAATAAATTAAAAAAATTGAGGGATTTCGACAAGATTTGTTTTTGGGCAAGGTGAGGCATTATTTGACAATGAGCTAAGCACATTCCACACGGGGGAGGGATAGCTCAGTGGTTTGAGCATTGGCCTCCTAAAGCCAGGGTTGTGAGTTCAATCCTTCAGGGGGCCACTTAGGGATCTGGGGCAAAAATCAGTACTTGGTCCTGCTAGTGAAGGCAAGGGGCTGGACTCAATGACCTTTCAAGGTCCCTTCCAGTTCTATGAGATAGGTATATCTCCATATATATGTATATATATATATACACATATTCAAGAACAGACAATCCCTTCTCTACAGGCATACTGACGAAACAAAGACCAACACAAAACCTGGAAATAAATAAATCTGTCAGGCTCATTTTCTCTGGATTTTACTATCACACTCTTTCTTCACATTTTGGTGGAGCTCCCTCCAATTCTTCACATCTCTGATCAGTCCAGTACTAAGACACAGTACAAATTTTTACCAAAATTTCAATTTCCTGCACTGTATCAAAGGCATGTCAGAGTTACAGGTGTTTGATATTAAGCTAAAAATTGATGGCCTGTTTCTCAGAAGTGACAAAGACACAATTCCCACTAATATCAATCGAAAACTGCAGGTGCTCAGAACTTCTGAAATTCAGGTCATGAGATTCCAGCTATGCACTTCTAATTAGTTTAGAGGACAATGAAAAAGAGGGAATGACAGCATTGGCTACAATGAGCATAGTGTAGTGGGACACTATAAACTTCCCCCACATGTCTGTATTAAGACCACCAGCTGTTTTCACATGTGGATATCTTATATTGTCCCTCTGATGTGAAAGCCATTAACTGAAACTCCACCATATAGTTATCATGATTAACATTTTACATATTATAATACCACTGAGAACCAAGAGTCTGTACTAACACAAAGGCACTGCCAAAAAATAGAAAGATGTCCAAAGTTCTACATATTTTTTTAATCTATAGTGGAAAACACTGCTGCATCGCATTTCTACTTGCAAAGGTTTTATCTTTCTATTAGTATACTAAAATTCTGGAAGACAGAATGCTATTCTTCACAAGGAATACTGGGAAGTTATCTGACAGCTTTAATATACACCTCTACCTCGATATAACGCTGTCCTCGGGAGCCAAAAAATCTTACCGCGTTATAGGTGAAACCGCATTATATTGAACTTGTTTTGTTCCACCGGAGTGCGCAGCCCCTCCCCCCGGAGCACTGCTTTACCGCGTTATATCCGAATTCGTGTTATATCGGGTCGCGTTATATCGGGGTAGGGGTGTAGTGTAAGTCTACCATGATTTCAAATTCTAAAAACTGCTGATTGAAAATCAGTGCCACAGAAAGGTCCTGCTTTCCTCTTTGGAAGACTTAATTGAAGTGGCACCCAGCTCTGTTCTTTTCAAGTAAGTGTGACTCAAACGCCGATTATCATTTTTAATCAAACTTGACCTAAATATATGATGCAACAAGTGTCAAATGTAAAATATCTTAAAAAATAGAATATTGCATGTCAACTCAGAATGCCTACCGTCATTTCATTCCTATCCAAAATCTTCAAATTCCAGACCCGAACGTTTTTCTTGATGCCACTAAATACCCTTTTAGAAAATATAAGCCATATGTGGCGATAGCTAGATTTACATACTGTTCTCCAGAACATCAATCTCCTCTCAGTTTACAATTATCATGATTTAGAGAAAAGTAAACGTGAACTGGGCCCAGAGAATCACCTCTTATCACTATAATCCCTTCGTTATTTATTATTATACTTCACGCTGTTTTAAAAACTTGGGAGAGAATGTTTAACAAATTCACTTGGAGAAAAACATAAAAGGGAACCTTCAGGATCCTTCTCACCACCCCAACCTACTAGTACAGAAGAGGAGCCCCAGCTGCTTGTACAAGGAATTACTATACAAATAAGCTGAGGACCAGGCCAAGGGACTGGTAAAATCCTCAGCCGTTGGAGGTTTTTGTATGTTCTGATGAAGTTTAACACTTATATAGCACTTTGCAAACATTACCTAATTAATTCTCACAACAACATAGTGAAGCAGGTTTGGCAAAGCAAGTATTATTAAGGCTACAATTATGTCACCAAGGTCACGGAATCCATGACTTCCATAGACCTCCATGACATTTTCTGCCCCGGGGCTGGAGCTCCAAGCCAGCCCTGCCCCCGCAGCTCCCAGCCCCCGCGTTGTTGGGGGGACCCCGCGGCTGCCAAGCCACGGCACGCCGACTCTGCAGCTGACCACCCGCCGCTGGGGACTGGCGGATGCTGCAGTTTCCCACCCGCCGCAGCTGAGCAACTGCGGGATCTGCTGCCCACCGGCTGGGCAGCTGTAGGGTCCATCAGCTGCCCAGCCGTAGCAGGCAGTGGGGACTTCCTCTAGCTGCCCAGCCGTGGCGGGCGGGACCCTGCAGCTGCCCAGCCGCGAGAGCAGCAGGTACCAAGAGTGCTTTCTTTCCTTCTGCACTTCACAATGGAGGTTGCACCCATTTTTTTTTCTGATGTAGACGTCACAATAGTTATCTATATCTGTGTCATGTCAATATGGGATTGTAACAACAGATTCTATACTTGAGGAAATGCCTGAAAATCTTGGAAATCATTAAGTGCAGAATGTGGCTGCCCATTTGCTTAGTGACATATTTCACAGAAAATATATCAACCCTGACTCCAAAATCAGCAACAGCTTCCAGTTTGTTTCTAGGTATAATCCAAGTTCTTGTTTTTAATCTATTAAATCTCCATCTCCATATATTAAATCCTCTGTGGTTTGGATCCAACGTATCTTCGATGCCACTTCTTTCTGTCTCTTAAGAGCAGGTTAAGGAATGGTCAAGCTCACAGTCATTAGATATGTTTTTCTGAAGGCCAGAGGCTGAGAATTCTCAGTCAAGGCCCTTCAACTCTGGAAATTACTCCCTCGCCTCTTGCCAAGATGGAAAAAAAAAACAATGCTTGTTAAAAAGAACAGATTTTAAAATTTACATTAAATACATTTTTCTTTTTAAATATAAACCTATTTAAAATTAAATTTGAAATTACAACCACCTATACTAAAGCCTAAACTTAGTATAAATCTATTAAAATTAGGGCTGTCAAGTGATAATCACAATTAATCATGCTGTTAAAACAATAATAGAATACCATTTATTTAAATATATTTGGATTTTTTCTACATTTTCAAATATATTGATTTCAGCTACAGCACAGAATACAAAGTGTACAGTGCTCACTTTATTTATTTTGATTACAAGTATTTGCACTGTAAAAAACAAAAGAAATAGTACTTTTCAATTCACCTAATACAAATACTGTAGTGAAACTTACAAATGTAGAATTATGTAAAAAAAAAACTGCATTCAAAAATAAAACAATGTAAAACTTTAAGGCCTACAAGTCCACTTAGTCCTACTTCTTGGTCAGCCAATCGCTCAAACAAGTGGTTTTTTACATTTGCAGGAAATAATGCTGCCTGCTTCTTGTTTACAATATCACCTGAAAGTAAGAACAGGCGTTCGTATGGCACTGTTGTAGCCAGCATCGCAAGATATTTACGTGCCAAATGCACTAAAGCAGGGGTGGCCAACCTGAGCCTGAGAAGGAGCCAGAATTTACCAATGTACATTGCCAAAGAGCCACAGTAACACATCAGCAGCCCCCTGTCAGCTCCCCCGCTCCAGCCCCCAGTGCCTCCCGCCTGCCAGCAGCCCTGACGATTAGCACCTCCCCCTCCCTCATGGCATGCAGGAGGTTCTGGGGGACCGGGGGGAGGAGTGATGGCACGGCAGGCTCAGGGGAGGGGGCAGGAAGGGGTGGAGTGGGGGCAGGGCCTTTGGCAGAGCCAGGGGTTGATNAAGGAGCCAGAATTTACCAATGTACATTGCCAAAGAGCCACAGTAACACATCAGCAGCCCTGCGTCAGCTCCCCCCCCTCCAGCCCCCAGTGCCTCCCGCCTGCCAGCAGCCCCGACGATTAGCACCTCCCCCTCCCTCCCGATCAGCTGTTTCATGGCGTGCAGGAGGTTCTGGGGGACCGGGGGGAGGAGTGATGGCACGGCAGGCTCAGGGGAGGGGGCAGGGCAGGAAGGAGTGGAGTGGGAGCACCCCCCGGCACATTGGAAAGTTGGCACCTGTAGCTCCAGCCCCGGAGTTGGTGCCTATANCAAGTGGTTGGGGGCGCCCACTGGGTCTTTGTGTCCACCCTTCTGGTTTTCCTATCCCTCTTCTGACCCTTTCTGCAGGCTCCGAGTCTTCCTGGGAAGGGGATCTAGTAGTTAAAAGAGAAAAAGCCTCCAGNCAGGGCCGGTGCAACCACTAGGCAAGCTAGGCGGTCGCCTAGGGCGCCAAGTGGTTGGGGGCGCCCACTGGGTCTTTGTGTCCACCCTTCTGGTTTTCCTATCCCTGTTCTGACCCTTCCTGCAGGCTCCGAGTCTTCCTGGGAAGGGGATCTAGTAGTTAAAAGAGAAAAAGCCTCCAGCCTGCCAGACCTATTAGCACAACACTGAAACTGTTAAAGAGCCATTCAAGGGGTAATGAAGCCACTTAACAGGCATTTGCCTCATATTTACTCAGGACATGTCAGTCTACAGGATCTTAGTTTAAAATTTGCTTTAAAAATATTTCATTAGTGAGTTGGTGAAGATTATAAAATCACATCTCTAACAAAATCCTTGCATAGATTTTTAGATGCACAATCATCTTTAGCCTTAAATGTTTGGATCTTCAGACATATGTTTTTTTAAATAAATCCTTCAAAAGACCTCCCTTATCTAAAATACACATTTTAATTACTATAGTAAAAAAACTTACTTCCAAAGTCTTCCAGTCCTTTCTGTTCATCCATTTCTCCCTTCACCCCCTCTCCCCCCACCCCCATTGAAGAGAGCCCTTAAACGGACAACAGCCCTTTGCTTCCAGATAGCTGGACAAAGAGTTTCCCTTTCTTTACTTCTGACTATCTGATGAACTAGTTTTAAGCAAAATCAGTACCTTAGTAAGATATAAAATCCTTTGTTATGCCTAAAATCTTTGGAAACATATTGTTTAAAGTTGGTGACATTTCATAAACATGTGTATTGTTATGGAGATCACACACAGTAAATTAGTGTTCCCTTTTTCTAAAAGCAATGAACATTGTTATGAACACACTAAACCTCTGTAACTGATTAATTTAAAATAATGTCTGTTTCAGTGAGTTAAATATGTAGTAATCTGGAATGATTACTTTATGAAGGTTTAAGAGTACATTTAAAATATAAAATCAGCTTAGAAATACTGATTAAGAAAATGTAAAACAGAGAAGAGCTGCATCATGTATTCCATAATATTTAATGTTGTATTCAGCAAGACAGCTTACTCACCCTTACTACAAAGTTTTTGCAAATAAATGTCTGACAAACTTCAGGGCATATCAAAAAACCTGTGACTGACATTTTTTATTCCCAAGTTTAGTGCTTTTAATTAGGTACCTTCTGCATGTCCATTCTGCGTGAGGGAGAGGGTACAGGGATCTCTGCGGGGAACTGTGACTCTACGCCACCGTGAGGCGGGCCGGGCGTCTTGTTATTCTTTCTGCTTTGTCCCTCCGCCCCCGCTGGGCTGCAAGCTCAGGCTGCCATTGGGCATAGAGGCACCAGTTTAATAATACTGCATAGGGCCCCATAAATCTTAAGGACGGCCCTAGGGCCGCCAAAAAGCGGTGCCCTGGCTTGGCAGGGAGGAGCTGCCTTCCAGAGACACCGGAGAGCCAGAGCGTCGGCTTGCGGGGGCGGCGAGCCCCAGCCATGGAGGAGCCGGCGCGGCACGGGGGGCAGGAGCCCTGCAAAGGCGGTGGCGCTGCTAGCGGGGAGCAGCTGCGCCCCTTGCCCCTCCTGCCCAGGCTGCGGCCTGGCGTCCCTCCGGGGGCTCCTGCAGGCTGCAGCAGATGCATGCAGGCAGAGGCCCCCGTGCACCCCCCAGCTCCCTCCTCGCTGTGCTCGGGGTCTGCAGCTCCCGGGCATGTGAGCCACTGCCGGGGTGCGGGGCCCTGAGCCTGCTCTGGGAGGGACAGCAATGGCGGCAGCTCACACTCCCGGGAGCCGCAGAGCCTGAGCGCGGCGAGGGAGGAGCCGGGGACGCACGAGGTCCTCTGCCCGCATGCATCCACTGCAGGAGCCACGGGGGGGGGGGGGGCGCCTGGCGGCAGCCTGGGCAGGAGGAGCAAGGAGTGCGGCTGCTCCCCGCTAGTGGCACTGCTGCCTTTGCAGGCCTGCTGCCCCCCTGCACCGCGTGGACTCCTCCATGGCTGGGGCTCGCCACGGCTGCAAGCCGACGCTCTGGCTCTCTGGTGCCTCCGGAAGGTGGCTTCTCCCTGCCGAGCTGCTGCAGCGGGCCAAGCCCGGCAAAGCCAATGAGTGGACTTGGGGCAGAGGCCGCCGGGGTGGGGTGGGGAGGGCTCATGGGGGGGTTGTGCACCCTCCAAGGGAGTTCAGGGGGTGGGGACGGGGGAACCTGGTCTGGGGAGCAGCCCCTGGGCACGGCTGGACCCTGGGGTCTATAAAGGCTTCTTGGGATTTGCCCCTCAATTNGTACCAGATGACAGAACAAGGAGTAATGGTCTCAAGTTGCAGTGGGGGAGGTTTAGATTGGATATTAGGAAAAACTTTTTCATGATAAAGATCCAAAGCAGGGCGGAGCTGCCGCCATTGCTGTCCCTCTAAGCTCCTTCCTTAGAGGTTTTTAAGGTCAGGCTTGACAAAGCCCTGGCTGTGATGATTTAGTTGGGATTAGGTCCTGCTTTGAGCAGGGGGTTGGACTAGATGACCTCCTGAGGTCCCTTCCAACCCTGATATTCTATGATTCTATGATTCTATTCTATGTACATTTTCATCATCTGAGTCAGATGCCACCAGCAGAAGGTTTATTTTCTTTTTTGGTGGTTTGGGTTCTGTAGATTCTGCATCAGAGTGTTGCTCTTTTAAGATTTCTGAAAGCATACTTCACACCTCGTCCCTCTCAGATTTTGGAAGGCCCTTCAGATTCTTAAACCTTGGGTCAAGTGCTGTAGCTATCTTTAGAAATCTCACATTGGTATCTTCTTTGTGTTTTGTCAAATCTGCAGTGAAAGTGTTCTTAAACTAAACAACATATGCTGGGTTGTCATCCGAGACTACCATAACACAAAATATATGGCAGAAGGCGGGTAAAACCATGGAGCAGGAGACATACAATTCTCCCTCAAGTAATTCAGTCACAAATGTAATTAACGCAATTTTTTTTTTTAACAAGCATCGTCAGGATGGAAGCATGTCCTCTGGAATGGTGGTCGAAGCATGAAGAGGCATATGAATATTTAGCATATCTGTCACATAAATACCTTGCAATGCCGGCTACAAAAGTACCATGAGAATGCCTGTTCTCACTTTCAGGTGACATTGTAAATAAGAAGTGGGCAGCATTATCTCCTGCAAATGTAAACAAACTTGTTTCTCTTAGCGTAGGATTGAGTGGACTTGTAGGCTCTAAAGTTTTACATTGTTTTGCTATGGAGTGCAGTTATGTAACAACAACAAAAAATCTACATTTGTAAGTTGCACTTTCATGATAAAGTGATTGCACTACAGTACTTGTAGGAGGTGAATTGAAAAATACTATTTCTTTTTTTTGTCATTTTTACAGTGAGAATATTTGTAATCAAAAAATATAAAGTGAGCACTATACACTTTGTATTCTATGTTGTAATTGAAACCAATATATTTGAAAATGTAGAAAAACATTAAAATAATTAATAAATTTCAATTGGTATTCTATTGTTTAACAGTACAATTAAAACTATGATCAATTTTTTAAATTGCAGTTAATTTTTGAGTTAATCACGTGAGTTAACTGTGATTAATCGACAGCCCTAATTAAAAAAAATTAAATTAAATAAAAAAATATTCGAGCAGTACATGTTTGCTGCCAAAGAAAGTCAAATCATTGAACTAGAGGAAGTCACTGGCTAGGACCTAGAAGCAGAATTTGTTGGACTGCTAAGGCAGCTGTTGACAACAACAGCCTCTTCCGCAAGTGCAGAGATAATATTTTCTTCATTTCAGTTTATTCAGCTAGTTGAGTTCAATTACTAGTTTTTTCAAAGTTGAGAAACTTATTGGGAGTTGAAAAAGCAGGAAAAGCTTGTTTTCCTCATCCACTTTCTGAATAAAAACTAAGTGAGAGAGGATGAGATTTACTAGTTCTAAAATCTTGAAGGATATGGTAACCAGAATCAATCCACTAACTACTACCATTCTCCCTTTGTTGAATAAATAAGGGTGTTTTTTTTAATTGAATTCCAACTTCCATCTAAACACAGCTTGACACAAATCACAAGTGCAAAATTAATCATCTAGTGAATAAGAAATGCATCATTCATCATTCTATCATAAAAAAATAAACATTAAGAATCTGAATAAATGTATGTTAAGCTATACAATTGCTTAAATAAAAGTGTATAAACATAGTATATCCTCCTGGTTAGCAAAAAGGCGAAATTTGGTTGCAAATCAACATGTTACAATGGTTACCAACCAATGAAAATCAACCTTTCTTTAGGAAAATAATTAAAAAGTACAAATGCAAAACATGATTAAAATTGGTGATTTAAATTACTTTGATTTAAATTAATCCACCCCGCATCTTGTACAAACATAGCCAAAGTCATCTGACTTGCCACGTATACTGAAGAGTGTGTGTGTTTACCAGACTCTTCTGATACAAAAGGCTGAGTGGGAGGACACTGGCCAAATGGGGAGAATTATTTTTGGAACAAAGACAGAGTCAGTACAGTAAACAGACCAACTAGATTTATTGCACGTGTCCAAGTATAAATTCTTAGTACATCTGGAAAAGTAGATAGGCATAGTTTTTTCCCAATAGGCTTTACAATATAAAACTCATGATCACAAACAAATGTGAGAAATCAGAGGCAATCAAAGACACATAATGAGAGTGTATCCTAGTTCTGGTGTAATATAGCACAATGGATTAAATCGCTTTTAAAGATAAATTTACATCCTCATTTGACCCCTTTCTGCTAGAAAATACAAGGTCATTGTTTACACTTTCCCTCTCGGAATGAGTATGGATCTTCATAGCAAAAAACAATAACTTAGCACTGGATCTTAATGCCTGGGAAAGCACTGAAGGTCCAAAAAGAATGTCCTACACCTCAGGGCTCAGTTCTAGCAAAGATATTCTTCAACCTCTTTACATATGACCTTCCCAACACCACTGCCAGACATTTTATCTATGCAGACATCATCAGTCTGCATCAGTCTGGCACTACAGGACAAGGATTTCAGTCACCTCAAGTAGTCCTGAATGCTGATATGAAAGAGATGGTCCACTATTGCAAAAGATGGAAACTTAAACCTAATACCAAAAAGACAATTTCCAGCTGCATCCATCTGTACAATACGAAGGCCAACAAACAACTCAACATCTTCCTGAATGAACACAGGCTGCATCACAGCCCATATCCTGTGTATCTGGGTGTTAGACTGGACACTACCTTGATTTTCAAGGAACACCTTACCAAGACCTCACTAAAAATAAAGACAAGAAACAACCTGATATCAGCAAACTAGCTGGTGCCACCTAAGGAGCCAATGCGCAGACACTAAGAAAAGAAAGGTTACCTACCTTCCATAACTGGAGTTCTTTGAGATGTGTGGTCCCTATTTCTGATTCACAGTTCTTGACATGAAGGATGGTAGATACTCAGCTGAATGAAACCATGCACATAACAACAAGTACTAATGAGATCAATCAGCTGGGCCTTGGTGCTGGTCCTATCCAATATCTTTCTTCCTGACATAGGGTTACAAGTTCCCATGCAGAATCTGCTCCTTAAGGTGCAAGGCATGCCATATCTACCCTGTTTAAAGATGTGTTTAATCCACTGTCTCATGGCAAGAATCCCCGTTTGGACAATTCCCTCCAGGTGGCATACTAGGGAGCAGAACAAGCTTCATGCGTAGCCAGTGCCCATCTCCTGACAGATCCATCAGTCTAGTGCCCTGGTTTGAATCTTCCACGTCATCTTTGGGTAAAGCCCAATCATTTCAGATGCAGAGTGATCAGATGTGCTGCTAATGACTAAAAGTGGGGTCTTCGTGACTCCCCACTTTATCACTGTGACCTAGTTAGAAGATGTAGACCCATACTTGCAGGCTGCATCCATCGGCAAGGGCTGCCTGGTTCCCTCTGCTATTGAGTGGTTAATACACTCTTTTAGATTAACATGCTTGACTTGACCATCTATGTAGATGCAATCGCAATACACACACATGTATACAAAAACACACAATACACATGGATATATTTCCTAGAAGTCCAGAACGTACCAACAACCTTCATATTTTAAGATAAATTATCTCAAAGAAATCATCTTGAATCCTCTCATTTAAAAAACAGTTAATTTAAAATACAGAATGGGCCTGGAAAACTAAGTCCCATCCAGCAGTCAGTGGACACAACTCAAAATATTTGTGGAGTAAATAACTAACCTAACTGGAACACAAAAATGATTGGTTTGGTGTCTAATAGTAGAACCAAAATCATGACGGACACACATTTAAAAAAAACAAAAAACACACCCACAAACACCACCACTACCCTCTTGAAATTAGGGGGAGCTTTCATGAGACAGAAACTGGCAAAAATAACAGATGTGGATACAAAATTATTATTACATTATAAAGTTTACCACACTTTTGATGTGTAAGTTTCTGAAAATAAATCAAGGAACACCCTAAAAATAATCATTAACTACAAAATAAATATCATCATAATGTCCCTTAATGCAATTAGAAGGTGACAAAGTCTGAAGTAAGTAGTATTAGTAGTAATACTTTGAAAACTCATGGCGATCGGGGGAGGTCCCGGATGACTGGTAAAAGGCTAATGTAGTGCCCATCTTTAAAAAAGGGAAGGAGGAGGATCTGGGGAACTACAGGCCAATCAGCCTCACCTCAGTCCCTGGAAAAATCATGGAGCAGGTCCTCAAGGAATCAATTCTGAAGCACTTAGAGGAGAGGAAAGTGATCAGGAACAGTCAGCATGGATTCACCAAGGGCAAGTCATGCCTGACTACCCTAATTGCCTTCTATGAGGAGATAACTGGGTCTGTGGATGAGGGGAAAGCAGTGGATGTGTTATTCCTTGACTTTAGCAAAGCTTTTGATACGGTCTCCCACAGTATTCTTGCCGGCAAGTTAAAGAAGTATGGGCTGGATGAATGGACTATAAGGTGGATAGAAAGCTGGCTAGATCGTCGGGCTCAACGGGTAGTGATCAACGGCTCCATGTCTAGTTGGCAGCCGGTTTCAAGCGGAGTGCCCCAAGGGTCGGTCCTGGGGCCGGTTTTGTTCAATATCTTCATTAATGATCTGGAGGATGGCGTGGACTGCACTCTCAGCAAATTTGCAGATGACACTAAACTGGGAGGAGTGGTAGATACGCTGGAGGGTAGGGATAGGATACAGAGGGACCTAGACAAATTAGAGGATTGGGCCAAAAGAAACCTGATGAGGTTCAACAAGGACAAGTGCAGAGTCCTGCACTTAGGACGGAAGAATCCCATGCACTGTTACAGACTAGGGACCGAGTGGCTAGGCAGCAGTTCTGCAGAAAAGGACCTAGGGGTTACGGTGGACGAGAAGCTGGATATGAGTCAACAGTGTGCCCTTGTTGCCAAGAAGGCTAACGGCATTTTGGGCTGTATAAGTAGGGGCATTGCCAGCAGATCGAGGGACGTGATCGTTCCCCTCTATTCGACATTGGTGAGGCCTCACCTGGAGTACTGTGTCCAGTTTTGGGCCCCACACTACAAGAAGGATGTGGAAAAATTGGAAAGAGTCCAGCGGAGGGCAACAAAAATGATTAGGGGGATGGAGCAGTCTTTAGTCTGCAGAAGAGAAGAATGAGGGGGGATTTGATAGCTGCTTTCAGCTACCTGAAAGGGGGTTCCAAAGAGGATGGATCTAGACTGTTCTCAGTGGTACCTGATGACAGAACAAGGAAGTAATGGTCTCAAGTTGCAGTGGGGGAGGTTTAGGTTGGATATTAGGAAAAACTTTTTCACTAGGAGGGTGGTGAAGCACTGGAAGGGGTTACCTAGGGAGGTGGTGGAATCTCCTTCCGTAGAGGTTTTTAAGGTCAGGCTTGACAAAGCCCTGGCTGGGATGATTTAGTTGGGGATTGGGTCCTGCTTTGAGCAGGGGGTTGGACTAGATGACCTCCTGAAATCCCTTCCAACCCTGATATTCTATGATTCTAATATATAATGTACAAGTGGTACCACAAAAGTTACCACAGTTAGATGGCCATGTGGAGAAACTGAACCGTTTCTAGTAAGACTTGCATTACTTCAAGGCTCGGCAATTAACCCCTTTTTGTTGAGGTTGGCACTCCATGTACTTACAGAAAACATCCAAAGAGTGGCACTCCAGTGCATGCTATTTGAGGATGATGTAGTGCTCGTGGGAGAAAGCAAAGAGGAAGTGGAAGAAGATTTAGAGATGGCGGTGCATATTTGAAAGAAATTGCATGAAAATTACCAGAAATAAAACAGTATAAAAGGTCTATAGATTCAATGATACCTTGCAGGAAGACAATGAGACTAAGTCTGCAAATTCAACCATGACCAAAAGGTAAAGAAGTTCAAGTACCTAGGTTCTGCAGCACAGAACAATTGTGAATTTATAAGGAGAACAGGAAAGGCATGGATTAAATGGAGAGAAGTGAGTGAAGAGATCTGTGATAGGAGAATGCCTATCAAATTGAAAAGCAAGATTTACAAGACAGTAATTAGGCCTGCACTTTTGTATGATGCTGGATACCAAGGAAGAGACAGGAGAAGATCTTGTACACAGTGGAAATAAAAACATTAAGATGGATGCTTGGAGTTACAAGGATGGACCATGTTCAGAACAAACAAATTAGGGGAAGCGTGAAGGTGGTACCGATTATAGAAATACTGAGGGAATCCAGGCTTAGATGGTTTGGGCATCTGAAAAGAAGATCAGAAGAATAAATAGGAAACAGGGTGTTAAACTTAGACGTGAAGGGCGAGAGAAAGGATGGAAAACCCCAAAACTACATATGTGGGTGTCATACAAATGGATTTGATTAGCTGTGAAGTTTTCACAGAACTGCTTCAAGACAGACTAGAATAGAGAAGAATGAGTCAAAGAGCCACCCTGTATAGATGGAACTAAGGCTAGAAGAAGAGATAATGTACAAGTGGCAACAGAACACCTAATATAAAATACACCTCTACCTCGATATAACGTGACCCGATATAACACAAATTTCGATATAACGCGGTAAAGCAGTGCTCCGGGGGGGACGGGGGGGGACAGGAGGGGGGCTGCGCACTACGGTGGATCAAAGAAAGTTCAATATAACGCGGTTTCACCTATAATGCGGTAAGAATTTTTGGCTCCCGAGGACAACGTTATATCGAGGTAGAGGTGTAATTAAATAATACTTCTCACTTACATAGTACCTTTCATCCAAGGATTGCCAAGTGAGTCTCATACTACATAGTATTACTATCATTTAATGGCATCCCATTACAGTTAATCTATAAACTAACTGACCAAAGAGTTCCAAAGTATCTCAGGTATCATATATACAAAAAAAAAGAGAAAATGTACACTCACTGACATGAATGCTCATCCTCTAAATCCTATAATTTTTCCAAATCAAAACTGGTAGATTTAACATTTTACAGTTATTTTGCTTATCAAAATCTGAAAGTTTAGTCCCGTCTATTTTACTTGAACAAAAAACTTCAGCTTCTGCCTTTACCTGGCAAAATTCAAGCTTTAAATAAATTTATCAACAACATTTTCAGCTGATCATCCTGTGTATACCTGTGAGCAGTTGATAAAACGTTACTTACTTTTTTACATATACTTTTTGAATGTATATAATACAGAAGCTAAGAACATTGCATTAGTAGGAGCATTGCCAGCAGATCGAGGGAAGTGATTATTCCCCTCTATTCGGCACTGGTGAAGCCACATCTGGAGTATTGCATCCAGTTTTGGGCCCCCCACTACAGAAAGGATGTGGACAAATTGAAGAGAGCCCAGCGGAGGGCAACGAAAATGATCAGGGGGCTGGGGCACATGACTTACGAGGAGAAGCTGAGGGAACTGGGCTTGTTTAGTCTGCAGAAGAGAAGAGTGAGGGGGGATTTGATAGCAGCCTTCAACTACCTGAAGGGGGGTTCCAAAAAGGATGGAGCTCGGCTGTTCTCAGTCATGGCAGATGACAGAACAAGGAGTAACAGTGTCAAGTTGCAGTGGGGGAGGTCGAGGTTGGATATTAGGAAATACTATTTCACTAGGAGGGTGGTGAAGCACTGGAATGAGTTACGTAGGGAGGTGGTGGAATCTCCTTCCTTAGAGGTTTTTAAGGCTCGGTTTGACAAAGCCCTGGCTGGGATGATTTAATTGGTGTTGGTCCTGCTTTGAGCAGGGGGTTGGACTAGATGACCTCCAGAGGTCTCTTCCTACCCTAATCTTCTATGATTCTAACACATACAGATAAACACAAACAGCATAAATCTTTAGCAGGAGCTCCTGGGCCACACAGCATCCCCAAGGTTTTTTGTTTTTTTTTATTGGAAATGTGAATTTGAAGCTCATTAAATCCTGTTACTTTTCAAAATGTAGATCATCACTTACAACTGGCAAAAAGTGGATTGTGGACTTCTATAATGCAGTCTGTAGCTGTCTTCATTTTTAATACAGAGGAGCAGCTTGCAGAGATGACAGGACCCAGTGTCATGCTCCATCTTGATCTTAGCTGTGGCTCCTCAGATCAAGCAGCAGTATTGCATGCTGGGACATGTCTCCATGGGCTGCACCTCTGTATCAAAGAGGTGGACAGCTATAATCAGCTCCATTTTATGTAAATTAGTTGTATCTGTTACACTTCTGTCAAGTTGCCAGGAAGCCCTCAGCTGAGCAAAGTTTGGATATCCAGGACTTACAGAAACACCTAAATATTTTTGATGAGTCACCGTGAAAATTGGGTGTTTAATAGCCCTGAAATAGCTGAGCAAAGTTTGGATATCCAGGACTTACAGAAACACCTAAATATTTTTGATGAGTCACCGTGAAAATTGGGTGTTTAATAGCCCTGAAATCTTCTCACTTTTAAAGAGAAGTGGAGTGGACTAGTAGATACATAAGCTGCAGTAAGAAAGAAAAACTGATTTAATGTTTCTCGCCCCCCTCCCCCCGCCCCTTTTTTTTTTTTTTTTTTAAACACTCCCTTGCAGTTACACTTTGGCTTCCTTGCCTATTCTTTATTAATTTATATTTACCATATTTTTAAAAAATCACATTACGTTAGTGAAATAAGTTACAAGAATATATGAATGGGACCCAAATCAAAAAAGCTCCCACACAGGAAACTAAGGATCCCCCTGCATTGCAGTAAGAGACAACAAACCACAACACAAGACCAAATGATCGTGAAGTATGTGGTAGCACTTTTGCATTTGCAGCAGATTCTTTACAAGGCACAAATCTGTTATTTAGGTAGGTATATCTTTAGAGTAGGGTATTTAAGCAAATAAACATCTATATTTAGAAGACATGGGGCATGAGAAGTTAGAAGTGGGAACCCCACATTATTTTTATAGAACCAATGTGTGCTAGGTCCTTTTCAGACATCTAAATCAACAAGTCCCTGGCCCTAAAGACCTTATCTAAAATTAGGCAAGGGGTAGGAGGAAAGGAAGGAACATGAAAGTGAAGCGAGCTGTTTCAGAATGGCAGAGATCATGAGGGTTCCAAATATTTTCTAGACTTATAATAATAATTTGTATTTACCGTGTAGCGTAAACTAGGTAAGAGGATAATAAGTAGGGCTATAGGTTTGTCACAGTAGTAAAAATATCATAGATACTGTGATTTTTCAGTTTATCCATTACTTCTGTGTCGAGCCTAGCTCAAGCCAGGTGATCTGGTGGTGCCGGGGCCAGGAAGGGGGCAGGGTGTTGCAGGGGAGCGCCCCATCTGCACACTGGAGCGAGACCCAACGGGCTGGAGTAGGGAACCAGGCCAGCACTGTGGGACAGGAGCCAACACTGCAGGGTGAGTGCAGACCACTTGCTCTGCAACCCCATCCTCCTTGGCTTCCCATGTCCCAGGGCAGGACCTGACATCCCACCCAGGGCCTCCCACCTCCTGGGGATAGGACCCGACTCCTCCTGCATGACTTCCCCACTTTAAATGGCATTCCCATCACTTTACATACCATTTCCCCCTAAACCCATGACCTTTATTAAATTTACCATGACCACTCCGTGATTTTTAATAAAAAATGTCATAACAAATCTGAAGCCCTAATTATGAGGACGGGAGTGAGAACAAGTTTTGAATGGCTGGATGATGACAACTAGCCAAAGGTAGTATAGATTTAGGGGGTACTTGACTGTGGAGAATCAGATGGCTTGGAGCACTAGAGTAAAACATTTTTCAGGGAAAAGAGGCGGCATGAAAAAAAGGAATGGAAAGAAAGAGGAAGAAGGTGGTGTGGTCATGTTTCTTTGGAGTGGCCACATGCTGTGTCATGGGACCTGCTGCAAGAGGAGAGTTGGAGAAGTTATGCCTGTATCACTACTATACCAGAACACCCCAAGCAGTCCTCTGTGCTGTCTGGTTGTCTTAGAGAGCCTGGGTATAACAGAAACATCAGCTGTCAAAGAGTAAGGAAGAGTGATGTCTTTCTTGGTGTGGGGAAGGCAACTATTCAGCATTCCCCAGCACAGAACACTACTTCCCACTGGAATCCTTTCTACACAAAAATCCTCTATTCAGTTTAGAAAGAAATATCCTGGTATATTGGGCTATGCAGGTCCCTGCACTGCAGACATTTCATGCCATTGGAAACTACCTTAGGTTTCTTAGCCATCTGGTGGAGTCCTTGGCAGCATGTTTTATATAGGAGCGAGGCACTGGGGCTGCTCGTACTATAAGTGAACTTGTCCAAAGCTGCTCAGAGGAGAGTGCTCCAAAGACTCCAAGACTGCAGGTTCTTCTATCCCTACCAGCTTGCAAAGGAACTGGTCATCTTCCATCAGCTGGAGCCAGACACAGTAGAAGTTTTTGGAGCCAGGAAACTTCTCATGTACAGGGAATATCACCTAAAAGTTTCATTGTGCCGTCCATTTACTGGCAGGGAGGAACTATTCCCAACTGGTAATGGCAACGGGCAACTGGTAACGGTAAAAGAACAAAGAGAAAAATCTCAAGAATCTCAGTCTAAAGAAAAAATTTAACAAAATAGGAACTCTAATTCTCCACAGTGAAATTTATGTAAGAATTTATAATGTAAAGCAAATTTTCATATTAAAATAAAAATCACCAAAATAATATCTACTCAAAATCCAAAAGTTTCATAGTACTCATGTAGTACATTCAGAGACTACAGCTGCCCTATGACACAGTATGCCTGGATTGGTCAATCTACATTTGCGAAAATAGCATTAAGGCACCTGTGAAAACAAAACAATTATTCAGCACATTTTAAGGAAACAGAATCTGAAGTGCAGCAAGAACTCAAACTGGAAGGTACCATCTGCTGCGACAGACAAAGCAATTTCCAAATGTTATAGAGCTATTCATTAATCCCCTGACAGCTGTCAAATAGGAAATAGTAACTAAAATAAACTCTCAAATGCTATCTCAAGTAACTTTACACTCAGAGGGAATTTAAGCAGTGACAGATAACATACTGTTAAAATTATTATACTATTGCCATTTCTTAATATACCTTGAAATATTTAAAAGTAAATCTTAAAGGACACTCCCTCAAGGTTAACAAACCCAAAGTTTAAAATAGATATAAAATATCTAATTCCCCCATATTCAAGTGCTACCATGATCTTGTGAAGTCAATTTATTCCCCAAAACTAGGACTTAATCCCGAGTAGGGTACCGAGGTACTTTGGAATTGTACATGTACATAGTGCACATCTCCACAAAAAAACCCTCCATTCTGTTTCAAGGCCATATCTAGCCTTGCAAAATAGTAGTTTTTGTGAGCATACTAATTAACAGGTTTTAACTAACATGATTGTAAACAAGATTTTGCATCCAGTGTAGACAGGGCAAGTCATGTTTTAAAATATGTTAGCTGGCTGTGGTCAACCCCAGGGTATCCACTAGGGCTAATTAAAGTTGTGTTAGTTAAAATGTGTTTGCTAATACTTTTATAAACACTACTCATTTTTCTAGACTAGACATGGCCTTTATAAACTACCGTATATACTCGTTCATAAGCCGAATTTTTTTTAGTAAAAAAGGGAAGCACCAGAAACGGGGGTCGGCTTATGAACGAGTATGGAGAGGGAGAGGTGGGACACAGCCCCTCCCCCCAACAGAGGGAGCAAGGAGAGGCGGCACAGCCAGAAGGGAAGAGGTGGGGCCAGAGTCTCTCCGCTTCTGGCCACGCTGCTCTCCCCCCAGCCTCCAAAGCAGCTGCAGCTCTGGGGCTGGCAGGCTGCAGCCGTGCCGCTCGGCCCCACCCCCCAGAGCAGGCTGTGGCCGCGCCGCCTGGGCACTGGAGCACGCTGCGGACACGCCACCCAGTAGCGGCGCCAGCTCTTCCGGCGCCCTAGGCGGCGGAACGTCCCGCCCCCGAAATGCCACCCCCAACAGCGGCGGCGGAAGGTCCCGCCCCCAAATATCAACGGGCGGCGGGGGCGCAGGCGCCCCCAAAATAGCAGCACCCTAGGCGAGCGCCTAGGTCGCCTAATGGGTTGCGCCGGCCCTGACGCCACGTGGCCCAGCCCGCTGGAACGTGCTGCGGCCGCGCCACCCGATCTGGCCCGCCAGAGCAGCCAGCCAGAGCAGCTCCAGCCAGGTCAGAGACATCCTCCCCTGGCCCTCCCCAGATAAGGTGGGAAGGGATGGAATGGAATGGGATGGGGAGAGTGTGGGGGTCCCGGGCTGGGGTGGGGTCATGTGGGGGGTGGTCACAGGGGTTACTCCACTGACTCCCAGCTTCTCCCCCCAAAAAAATTTCCCCACCAGTTGCTGTCCTGGCCCGCCAGGGTAAGCAGCTGGCGTGCCGGGACACTTTGTTTAATTAGGTTTACCTCCGTGCCTGCGGACGCTCGAGGAAAACAAACCATCTTGGCCCACCAGCGGCTTATCCTGATGGCCCGGGAGCCAAAGTTTTCTGACCCCTGAATTATAGGGTCGGCTTATGAACGGGTTATAAAAATTTTCCATTTTTACTTATCCATCTTGGGGGGGGTCGGCTTATAAACGAACCGGCTTATGATCGAGTATATACGGTAAGTGTTGAATCCTATTCACTGTAGCATGAAATTTGCTCTGGTTCAGGCACCCAGTACAAAGCCCTGAACACCTCTAAGACCACACAGGGGACCATAGGCAGCAGAGCTGAATTTGAGGTGAATGGGGGCTCTTTCACACATCTAGCACGTGGTGAAAGGGACTTTGGCACTGGGCATGGGCTGGAGCCACCACTTAACAACACAGAACCAGCAGCCCCAACACACTGTACAAGTGACATGGAGAAGCTGCAGACCCACACCATGGCCCCAGAATGGAGAAAGATTTATCCTTCCCCAATTTCCCACCCTTTCAGAATGCCCAATTAATCAGGCTTCATGAGGATGAAGTGAATTTCACCCTGTAGTGCTTGCAGAGCAGGATATTTGTTCTTTTCAATACCCTTGCTCACAGGAACAGAATAGACCTGCTGAGAGGAGGGGATAGCTCAATGTGCACTTACACACACAACCACCCAGCTGACAGGTCTAAATTTAGGTCTTTCAGCTCTGACAGCATCCATTTATATGAAAGGTTGGATTTTTTTTTAAAGCAACCTATCCACAGTTCAATAAAGATTTTAGAAAACACACTATTCCCACTTTCTATCCTTTTATTGTGATTAAATGCATGCTTTTTCAGAAAGTCTGTATCCATATAAATATGTTAAAATAAAATCTATTATCTACACTATATATAACAACCTTTAAAAGCAAGACCAGCCTGGTAACATTTCAGTTTTATTTTGTTCAGGTTTTGACGCATAGTTTCTGGCCACCTGGGGCAAATTTGAGTTTGAAGTCACTTTTATATTGTTTTATTTAAATAAGAAAGTAAAGTATTGGATCATCATCATATTAAGGTTGATGAGTAGATTTTATGCCTATACTAACAAATGTTCGTGGCTATTTTGCAAAACTACATAACATTAATAAAGATGATATCCCTAAATATTTTTAAAAGCCAGAACACTGGGGTGGGGAGGGGAGAAGAGGGGGAGACACATTCTTACAACAAAAAATTGTAGAATACAGAATTATAAGCACATACTATTTCGTAAAATCATAGATAGCTGGGTGGGAAAAACACCCATTGGGATATTCTGTCTGATATTGCTGCCACCCATTCACTCCTCCCCTTCAACTTGCAAGGAAGGATTAATTAAAGCCTCTCTCATGCCCACTAACATTTAATCTTACCTACTTTTGGAACTATAGCCCCACACTGAGCGAGGCCTAAACTGAAAAACCTAACTCTCCTATCTGCTTTTATCACATGAATACCTACGTACATTTCTAAACCTGGCTAAGCCCAAATGTGTCTTGCTGCAAGAAGTAGTTACAAATAACATGAGGGTTGGGTTTTTTAATGATTTTTTATAATCTCAAGATTCATCTCATCTGATGACAATTTAACGTATAACATCTTTTAAAACAATTTAATGTCAAGTAGTGCAATAAAACCAGGTTCTCTGGCAGAAGGATAAATTTGGCTTTATAACGAGCGGCCAACTCATACTAAGGTACAGTTGTGAAATATGGCCAAGTGGCATCTGGTAATCTGAGTTGCCTCATATCTAGAGAAGCATTTGCCAAACCCAAACAACAAAAATATACTCAACACGTCCATGTAGTGTTTTTGAGACCATTCACTCTCTTCCTGTTGATAAACTTGCATCTAAAAATGATCCCAAATCACATATATAACATCTATAATACTTACCTAATTTACCCATTGTCAGTGTCTCTCAGTGTGCCACCTCAGAGCCCCTTTCAGTGATCATAAAGAAGCTCACCTTTATTTTCTGTTAAACCTGAGGTATACAATATTTCTATTCCTAATTAGATTTCTTCTCTCTGAAGCCAACAGCCTCCATCACTAGCACTGACGTCAGCTGTACAACAGCCGCTCATCTGTTCACACAGAAAGACTAAAAGCGTCATGAAATAGTTGAAAGAAAAAAAAGGGGGAAATGGATTACCGATGGCCAAATGTGATAAACTTCTAACATTAAAATGTACACTGTTTTAGTTACTGGAAAATGCAAGTCCTAATCCCACCTACACAGCTAGGGGAACTCACTGCAATCTGACCGACCTGTGTGCTTTAAACTGACTAGATCAGTGACAGTAAATAGCTTACCAGGATGAACCTTTGCTCTAACTCAGCAGTGAGAATACCCATAGCTGGTATGGTAACCAAGTAAACAAAACTACAACAAAGAAGGATAGGATAAAACAGGATCAAGAGCTGCACAGGTGAAAGCAAAAACTTACAAACAACAACAAATAAAAAGTTNTGTACATTTCTAAACCTGGCTAAGCCCAAATGTGTCTTGCTGCAAGAAGTAGTTACAAACAACATGAGGGTTGGGTTTTTTTTATGATTTTTTATAATCTCAAGATTCACCTCATCTGATGACAATTTAACGTATAACATCTTTTAAAACAATTTAATGTCAAGTAGTGCAATAAAACCAGGTTCTCTGGCAGAAGGATAAATTTGGCTTTATAATGAGTGGCCAACTCATACTAAGGTACAGTTGTGAAATATGGCCAAGTGGAATCTGGTAATCTGAGTTGCCTCATATCTAGAGAAGCATTTGCCAAACCCAAACAACAAAAATATACTCAACACGTCCATGTAGTGTTTTTGAGACCATTCACTCTCTTCCTGTTGATAAACTTGCATCTAAAAATGATCCCAAATCACATATATAACATCTATAATACTTACCTAATTTACCCATTGTCAGTGTCTCTCAGTGTGCCACCTCAGAGCCCCTTTCAGTGATCATAAAGAAGCTCACCTTTATTTTCTGTTAAACCTGAGGTATACAATATTTCTATTCCTAATTAGATTTCTTCTCTCTGAAGCCAACAGCCTCCATCACTAGCACTGACGTCAGCTGTACAACAGCCGCTCATCTGTTCACACAGAAAGACTAAAAGCGTCATGAAATAGTTGAAAGAAAAAAAAGGGGGAAATGGATTACCGATGGCCAAATGTGATAAACTTCTAACATTAAAATGTACACTGTTTTAGTTACTGGAAAATGCAAGTCCTAATCCCACCTACACAGCTAGGGGAACTCACTGCAATCTGACCGACCTGTGTGCTTTAAACTGACTAGATCAGTGACAGTAAATAGCTTACCAGGATGAACCTTTGCTCTAACTCAGCAGTGAGAATACCCATAGCTGGTATGGTAACCAAGTAAACAAAACTACAACAAAGAAGGATAGGATAAAACAGGATCAAGAGCTGCACAGGTGAAAGCAAAAACTTACAAACAACAACAAATAAAAAGTTATTATAGAGCTGAGCTTTTATAATGCAGCCACACATCCCTGAATCATCAACTGTTTGGTGTCCAGGGAGCAGATGGCCAGAAGGTCTGCATATGTGAACATTATTATAGTCATTAACAGCCCTGGGTAAAGCTGAAATAGAACTCAACACAGACATTTACAGGGACTATTCCTATCATGAAAATTATTCACTGACCCATTTATGGCTAATGGCTGAGACCCTTGAACATTTTTGACTGACAGGAAAAAGCACTGTATATCTTGCAAACATGTCTTATGGTTGGGTTTGTTTTTAAATACCATTAGCCCCCATGCCAAAAAAATTTATTTCAATTAAATTTAACACTATTCTAATATAGATAACTCCACCTGCTGCTTACCAGTCTAACTCTGGTGTTTAACAGCATTAAACTACACTTATTATATTTGAATGTTACCCAGTATTTGCCCTGTAGTACTGTATATTTTTTTTAAACTGAAACAAGATGAAAAACAACATTTAAGCTTTATCACCATTTCATTGGTTGCCTTCAAACACGCCCTTCGTTCTATTCTGTGTATTACCAAAATGAGTGCCATGTGTCATTCTCTCCAACGACTGACTTCCCCAGAAACCAGAAGCTGACCAACAACTGGGTTGTGCCGACGTCTCCATCCTTATGCACAGTAGGCCAACTGTGAGAACTAAAATGGACTTTTCTAAGTTTACTTGGAGCCCTAAACCCTGCAGGAGACAGAGCAGGGACAAGGTTGTCACTCAAGCCTCCTGATACGACTTCCCCGGGAGCAACCAGCTGTAGAGGTAATAGAACACTGACGAGCCCTAAGAACAGCGGTGGACTGCCACTGCTGATAGCACCTTGGTGAATACCCTTGGTGCTGTTGAAAGGAAAAAGGGGAGCACTCTGTACTGTTCATGTCCTAGGCCCATGGTGAATCACAAGCATCTTCTGTGTGCAGGGCGGATATCTACGTGAACATAAGCATCCTTTAAATCAAGAACTGTGAAACAGTCGCCCTTGTTCTATGAGAGGATTATAGAGGCCAGGGTGATCATTCCGAATCTCAGGCAGCAAATAAAAGCCTTCAGCTATCTGAGATCTAGCATGGGCTTCCAGCTGCCTTTCTTCTTGGGGGATGAGGAAATATTTTGAATACAATCTTTTTTCCCCATGCTGAGCTAGTACCAGTTCTATGGATCCCAGATGGAGTAGGTAGTCTACTTCTTGTCTGAAGAACCTCTCATGAGAAGCAACCTTGAAGACAGATGGGAAAGGGAGAGTACCTCTACTGTATAACCAGTGATGACAATTTCCAGAACCCATCTATCTGATGTTATGAGGTGCCAAGCATGGAACAAGTGGCCACCAAATGGGGTGCAGGCGTCTGGACAAGGTAAATGTGGAAGGGGGATTGCTTTGCAACTCTCAAAAATCCTGTCAAAAGGATTTTTTGGTGGGTAGCTAGGACTGAAAGCAGAATGAAGGCACGACATTATGCTTACTATGCTGCATTCTCTGGCATTTCAGAGGTGGTTCATAAGCACTCTGATGGTAGAATGGTTAACGGTCTGGTTGTTGTAGGTAGGGCTGAGTCTTGGGATATTGCTTCCATGGTGCTGGGGTATAGCTACTCAGCAAGTGAAGGGATGCTCTTGAGTATTTGAGGGACTGTAATGATGGATTTTTGTCCTCATTGAATATGTTATTTCCCTCAAAAGGCAGATCCTCCACACTGGGTTGGTCTTTCCTGGGAAATCTGGAGTTTTGAAGGCACGAAACCTGTCTTTTACTATGGACACTGCAATCAAGCAGGAGGCTGTATCTGCTGCACCCATTGAGGCTTGGATGGCCAATCTAGCCAGCAATTTGCCTTCATTGATAATTGCTTGGAATTAAAGTCTATCTTCTTGATGGAGTTTGTTGGTGAATTCCGAGAACTTATTTTAATTAATAAAAATCATACTTTGACAGTAAAGCTTGGCAGTTTGCTATGTGGAACTCTTAGCTCTCCAAAGTGAAGTTCTTTCTTCTGAAGAGGTCTAAACATTTGACCTCCTTATCAGAGGATGTAAATCTGGAGTAGTTTTGCTTGCTCTTTTGGGTGGCAGTTTGCACCACTTGAGAATTCAAAGCAGGGTGTGAAAATAAGTATTCTCCTTTCCTAGATGGCACAAAGCATTCCCTCTCTGTTCTCTTTGGAGTGGGAGAACAAGTGGCTGGAGTACGCCAGACCATCTTGGCCAGTTCTAAGATAGCCTCATGAGGTGGCAGTGCCATCTTACTGGAACCAGCAATCTGGAGGATGTCTAGTCGCTTATGAGGGGTGTCCTGTACTTTCTCCAGGGGAATTTGGAGAGTGTCTGCAATCCGCATCAGGAGGTGCTGGCACTGCCTGTAGTGTTGGGTTGTGACAGTGAAGCCAGTGCGACCATCCCATTTGTGGGTGATAATAACCTTGCCCACGTGAATGGTCCTGCCTGGTCTGTCAGGTTTGTCGTCTTCCTCAGATAATTCCTGAGTTTGATGTTCTTCCCTGTGTGGGGAAGCATGTCTTGACTCCCGGTATGACCTTACAGATTCAGGATGTCACATATATGTATCCCAGGAACCCCCCAGTAAGGCCAATGTGAGGAATCATAGGGGAAATGGGGCAGTCCCCATGGAAGGGGGTACCATTGGTCCCAAGCTGTGTACAGTCCCTCCTGTGCGAGAGGAAAGGTGTCCATGAAATCTTGGACCCTCTGTCAGGGCTGAACCCATCTTGATGGTGTGGTAAAGCTCTCCAACTGACACTGGAGAAGGAGCCTTCTATGCTGATGCACAGTGCCGTTGGTACTGGAGATCTTATTATGCCTCAGCTGGTCAACGGTACTGGAGAGTGACGAACTGATGGTGTGAGGACATCACTGGCTAGTACCTGGTCCAACAGTATTGGCAATTCTGGATCCATGTAGATAGCAGTGTCCTCTGGGGCAGTGTATCTAGCCCCCGAAACAAGACAGCGGACCAGGCTTCTTTCCATTATTGGCACCAGTGGCTTTGCCCTACTCTCGAGTATCAACAATCCTTTCTTATTTCATGGTACCGATGATGTAGGAGGCGTCCGCTGCCTTCTTTTCTTCGCTGGTGCCAATCATGGGCCCACTCCTTCAGGTAGGGCTGGTTTCAGGGCATTCTTGCCTTTGAGTGCCAAGAAACCAGAACTGTACTCCTTGTGAGCTCCTGACACTCCGGTGCTAGGTGCAAAGTTTTACTGGACTTAGACAGCATCAGAGAGGAGGTCCTCTTTTTGGGTGATGACTTGGAGGGAGATATCTCATGTTTCTTGTGAGAACGTTTGCTCTTACCCTCCTCATGCCTTTGTTTGGAAGAGCCGTCTTGTTTGCTGAGATTCCCCCCCAAAGCTGGAGACCGTTGTCCTTGGATGGGTGCTTCACGGTGCCTCTGTCTGATGTACATGGAGGTCTGATCGGCCGGGATTGAACTGGGGCCTTAAAGCACAGTCCATCAGGAATCTTTTAAGCCTGTGCTCATGGGCTTGATGCTGCATTTAGAAGGGATATGAGCATCCCCAAGGCAATGGAGGCAGGTGTCGTGGTCATCCCTGACTGGAAAAGCCCAGCGGCAGGTCACACAGTCTTTGAATCTCAGGATCCTGGGCATACTAGGCACCCCACAGGGATACGGGGGCGGAGGGGGAGGACGGGACACCCAGGTCCTCAGGACTACTAAACTGTCTACAAACAGATTTTTTAAATTATTTAAAACTAATGACAAAGTTTTGAAGAAGAATGCTAGTTAACACTGCAGACACTGAAGAGCTTCAGTCTCAGACCATGGGCAGTAGAAAGAAACTGGAGAGGCAGTCAGCCCATGCTGCCACTTATGACCTATGTTTGAAGCACGGGGAGAAGGGCAGAAGTATGAACCAACAGACACTGCTAGCAAAAATCTTCCCATCTCAGGCGCATGGAGCACATGCACATCTCGAGTGGAACACACATGGGATGATCACTCAAAGAACTAAGAGAATTCTTATGTACCATTTGTTCTGCAATAGCACAACAAGGTTTAAGGAACTGAAAAACATTATAGGCAATAACAATGAAGAGTTAATTTCTAAACTCATGTAGTATGCTAGTTAGTATGTATGCATGCATGCCTATGTATGTACGTATATTGCTTTTTTCCTTATTCTAGACCTTTAGCTGTAGGTGAACTAACAGTTTGGACAAACATGCAAAATAGACCTGAACACCATACAGTTAAACAAACACAAAGTCTGTTTATCTTTTTTAGATGTTATTCTCTTGAATTATTAACTAATGAGACGTTTATAAGTTGTTACACTGGAATCAAATTGTTAACTGTTCCTACTTTATATATTTCCTTACCTCCACTGTAGCGGATTGCTGTAGCAGGGACTAGCAGGGTTGCTCTGGGGTTGTGGGTTCAGGTAAAAGACTAAAGGAGAAGTAGCGAGAGCACAATCCGCACTCAATGGGATTTTAAGGTGTTGTAGACCTGGAGCAGATGTAGGGGAGAACATGTGCTGATGAACATCACTTCCTCGGCAGTGGGAGTACAAAGGAGAGGAGATTCTGACAAGGTACCACAGTAGAAACAATCAGTGTCGATGTCATATGTTATTGCTTTTATTTTTAAAACAATAAAAATTATTTAAAAGTTTTTCTATTAAAGTAATTTAATAAACTAAGTGGTCAAAAGTCATCCTTTTAATCAACACCTGAACTTGTTCAACTGTTACAATGAAATAACCAAAATGTTATTGGTAACCAATGCAACACTAACTCAACGTTATTTTTCCACTGTGGAGTTATTTGATTCTGAACTGACCAAATCTTCCATGCCAAACCTAAGATTATATGCAGTGTAGCTGTAGCCGTGTCAGTCCCTCGATATTAGAGAGACACGGTGTGGGAGGTAATATCTTTTATTGGACCAACTCGTGCTAAACAATCTTTTCCACCTTGCATTTTGCTGTGACACTGGGAGTACCTTTCCCAGACCTGAACAGAAGTTGGCCCAGTAAAAGATATTACCTCACCCACCTTGTTTCTCATACATAGGTGTGTTAGAAATACAGTAACACCTCACTTAACGTCCTCCTGCTTAACGTTGTTTCGATGTTACGTCCCTGCTCCATTAAGGAACAGGCTCGTTTAAAGTTGTGCAATGCTCCCTTATAATGTCATTTGGCTGCCTGCTCTGTCCACTGCTTGTAGGATTCTCTGGAAGAGCAGTGACTTTACAAGGGAGCATTGCACAAGTTCCTTTTCTCCGACTCCTCCCCCTTCCTTCCAGAGCTTAGGACTTTCTGGGAGGGAGGCGGCGAGGCGGGGGGAGCTTCACTGCCGGTGGGTGCAGAGCACCTGTTAATTTTTCACCATCAACTGGGACTGAACTCTGCCATCATTCAGGAGGCTGGAGGGGAGAAGTGAAGAGCTTCACAAACATCATTGCTGAGTATAGTATTAAATTGCTTGTTTAAAATTGTTTAAAACTTGTACTGTTTGTGTATATAATGCCTTTTGTCTGGCAAAAAAAATTTCCTTGGAACCTAACCTCCCCATTTACATTAAATCTTATGGGAAAATTGGATTTGTTTAACATCGTTTCGCTTAAAGTAACATTTTTCAGGAACATAACTACAGCGTTAAGTGAGGAGTTACTGTACTTACTGTGAAAAGTAAATTACACAGATCCTTAAATAGAAAACATTTAGCACCTATAGTGCTTTACATCTTCAAAGCACTTTACAAACATTAACTAATTTAGCCTGACAACAGCACTGTGAAGTAGATATTCTAATTTCAGGGATGGGGAAATTGAGGCACAGAGGAGTTACGTGACCAATCACAGCAGATCAACTGCAGAACCAGGATTAGAATTGAGAAGAATCCCAACTGTGTGCTCATTTTGCTAAAGTATGGATTGGATGAATGGACTATAAAGTGGATCGAAATCTGGCTAGATCATCGGGCTCAACAGGTAGTGATCAACAGCCCCCCACTACAGAAAGGATGTGGACAAACTGGAGAGAGTCCAGCGGAGGGCAAAGGAAATTATTAGGGGGCTGGGACACATGACTTACAAGGAGAGACTGAGGGAACTGGGCTTATTTAGTCTGCAGAAGAAAAGAGTGAGGGGGGATTTGATAGCAGCCTTCAACTACCTGAAGGGGGGTTCCAAAGAGGATGGAACTAGGCTGCTCTCAGTGGTGGCAGATGACAGAACAAGGAGCAATGGTCTCAAGTTGCAGTGGGGGAGATCTAGGTTGGATATTAGGAAATACTATTTCACTAGGTGGGTGGTGAAGCACTGCAATGCTTTACCTAGGGAGCCAAGTATCAGAGGGATAGCCGTGTTAGTCTGTATACACAAAAACAACGAGGAGTCCAGTGGCACCTTAAAGACTAACAGATTTATTTGGGGATTTATTTATTTCCATGCATCTGAAGAAGTGGGTTTTTTAACCCACGAAAGCTTATGCCCAAATAAATCTGTTAGTCTTTAAGGTGCCACCAGATTCCTCGTTGTTTTTACCTAGGGAGGTGGTGGAACCTTCATCCTTAGAGGTTTTTACGGCCAGGCTTGACAAAGCCCCGGCTGAGATGATTTAGTTGGGGATTGGTCCTGCTTTGAGCAGGGGGTTGGACTAGATGACCTCCTGAAGTCCCTTCCAACCCTAATCTATGATTCTATGATAAAGAAAAAAATGCCTGGGCTATTAAAAATAATTTAAATGTATTAATTTCTAATATGATATGAAAGTCTTTTTTACCCCAGATTTTTAGCCGGCTGGAGGGAAATAATCGCTGGAGGAGAATATCATAACTACAGCGACGTGAGTTACTACACTCCAAACAGCTGAACCTGTTTTAAGATCCAATGCTGTACTCCTTAGTGTGACAAAACTGACCAAAGTCTAGTACCAATGCTGGCTGGCTGGAGGGACCCTTCACAAAGTATTCCAAAAAAATATTCTTTGAAGAAAAATATTGCATTTGCTACCAACACCACAGGTCTGCTAGGCCTGTTTACATAACTCAGTATCCAATTTATCTTAACAGCTACACATTAATACCTAGAACTGTTGTTTTGACCACTTAAGTTTCTTGAAAACTAATTTGGATCGGATTTTTATCATGACCAACAAATAAATCAACTTCATTTGAAGTTACAATTGGAATATTTTGTATTTCACATTAGGTGGTATAATATTTTTTTTCCACCAACCCAAAGATGCATGGGCTGTTATACCAGAATTAAAAGACAAATTTTAAATCATTAAATATAAACCATAAAACCCACCCTGATATTAAAAATATGATCCTCAATCAAGACTTTACATATCACAAAATTAAAAATTTTGTACCCAATCCCCAAAATTTAATCCTTACATGTACAATGAAGGCTCAATTATTAATGATTTTTGTTTGGGACACACCGCAAGAATTGTGCTGTAGACAGGAGTGATATGTACTATACCAGATGGTAAGACTGTACAAGATTGTAAATTCTTTGGGGCAGGGACTGTGTCTTTGTTCTGTGTTTGTACAGAGCCTTGCACAATGGGGTCCTGGCTAGGACTTCTGGGTGCTACAAGGTGGTATTATTATACAAATAATAAATAACATATGTTGTATTAACTGGACATAGATATTCACCTATTTTGCTTTTGGTAAAAATAAATAAATAATAACAAGAGCTCCATCTGTCCTGTTCAAAACATTAATAAATACAGTAGTATGAATATTTGGGATGGACTTTGGTTATTGTTATTTTGGGCCCAAATGTTGCATGTTAAAGTACTGAAATTATCCAGAGCTGCTAATGTTCCCTGCTTTAAAATTCCCTAATGAAACCAAATGCATCTGATCAGTAAGCAACCCTTAGTTTCTGGAAATCCCCACTAGCAATCTGTACTTAAACAGCTGATGGGGCTTAAAATCTGCTGACAGAAAGGTTAAGCCTTCCCTCTTCTCCTCCTCCTCTTCCTTCATAATGGACTACGTAACACAGATTCACTTAGCCTCCATGTTTACATCCATACTCTTTATATACAATTTCTTTCATTTTTAAGATCAAAATAACACTAATAATGACTTGCTCTTACACTGTGCTTCTCATCAGAAGATTTCAAAGTGCTTTACAAAGGAGGTAAGTATCAAAATAAAATATGTTCCATAAATTGGTATACTTAAAATGCCTAGTGTTGTATATTAAGATGAAAATTTCAGGTAATGCAGCAAAAAGATTCTCATCTCACCTAAAATATTTGGCATGTATTATTTTAAAAGGAAGGGGGGCCTCAGCTGCTTTGAGCTTTCTCACTGCTCTTATTCTGATAGATTAAAGTTTATTTCCCTTTTAATCTGTTTAAATAACCCTGATTTTAAAAAAAAAAGAATGCAAAAAGCCCAGAGTATGAAGAGTGTTCAGTTTTACCATAGCAGTTAATGCCATGTACAATACTAAACATATATTAGGTGCCCTTTTAAACAATTATTTTTAAAACTATAAAAGATTGCATTTATCTGGCAACACTTTTACTTCTAATATAGCATTCACTGCAGTTTTGGAAAAAAAATATTTCCTATGTACAGCCAAATGAAAAGTTTGACACTGATAAAATGCTCCTTCAATAATTAATCCTCTTCTAAGTTAAATTAAGATGACATTTGTTGGCCATGAAAAATTCTGGGTATTTTTCCTGATAGTTTTCATATGCAATGTTAAATTGTAATTTTTTTCACAACAGTCCTTACTGGATCCGCAGAGATGGGGCTCCAAGTCTCTGTTGCCTCCGTTTCATCATTGTACTTTCTGATACACTGTTTCTTCTCAGAATAAGAGGTTTAAAGGCAGAAAGGAGAACCTGCTGTTATCACTCCAGTGCAGAGTACAGAACAATCAATGTAATACAGAGCTCTTCAAATATCCCCAATGTCACCACAGACTCTATGAATTCAGTAACAGTCCAGATTAATCAGCCAGCTCATGTCAAAATCTAATTATTTTTAAAGAAGTCTTCCACAAGTCTATTTCTAGCATCCATAAACAGGAAATGAAGACCAACAGTATGCAGCAATAGTACTGAGAAGCCAAAGATACAAACTAAACAATCTGATCCGTCATACAGACAGCAATGTACTACTGACATCACTCACACTTAGAGCACAGCAAATCAGTGGCAAACTTTTTCTGGGCTTCAGACAGCAGTGACACTTTCACTCTTAGTGAATCACAAGAAAAATGCAGAACCAGAGAGAGAGATGGCATAGAAGAAAAAACTCTGGCAGAAATCTCACATACCAGCTCGAAAATTCATCCTGTGATAGGAATACAGTCATTGCTCCCACCCAGAGCCCCTAGGAAAGTGATGAGCAGTGCAAAGAACAGCTGTTCTTTACTGGGGAGGAAACATGCTAACTATCCCATTTTTGGAAATCTAACCATGTAAGAATCTACAGAACTTCCATCTTAAAACATTCATAATCTGTTAATTTGTTAAACTATCAATTTTACCGCACAAGTTAAACATATCAGGAACAAATACATAATGAGGTTATGTTCTAGCTTAGCTATTTCTTCTTTCCTTCTTTATAAACTTCAAAACTACAAGGACAAATTGGCAATAGAACAAACTGTCAAAGGATATTGAGGACACTAGAAAAACCCAAGGCTATACTATGATAATAATCTTTTGTAGGACTCAAGAGGTTCCCTTGCATCCCTTAAATCTCTGAGTCTTGCATTTTAGTTTTTGAATGGTAATTTCTATCATTAGCTCAAATCAAACTCATGCTGTTTGCATGGTTGTCAGAAACTACTGTCCGTCTTTCCTGAAATCCATTATCTGCAGAAAGTTAGCTTTCCAAACTAACATTCCCCATGAACGTCTTGTCCAGATTTTAATTAAAACACTGTGTCTTAAGAGATTGTGGTGTATTTTTTAAAGTAGTATTTAACATTTTCAAATATTTATAAAACCCACCATTTATGGTTCCTCATTGGATAGCAGGTCAAATTCAAGGTTATGGTCCTCATCTTTAAAGCCTTCCATGGAAGCGATCCAAGTTACCAGACAAATGCCTCTCTCTACAGGATCACGACCTCCGCTGACAGCTATGTTCCACAGGAACAATGTAATTGTCAACCTAAAAAATGAGACCTTTACACCCAGCAGATGGAGTTTTCTTGACTACTGGTCCTCAAATCTGGAAGATGTCAGGACTACCACATACCTCAGCACCGTCAGAGCAAAATGAAAAACCCAGCCACCTTCCCACAATTAGCACCACCAACAGCAAAAAACAAACAAACAAAAACCCCAAACAAACCAGAATCCCAGTTCTCTGGTGGAGAGTGAAGGCGAGATCTTTACATGTACACTATATAATAATAATTTTACGATGGTCCTGGTATGAAAATTAGGTACATTAAATAGTGGCAAATTTTAATAAAAAAAAACAGCATACAACATTTTCCCCATTTTTAAAATATTGCTAACACACAGATCAATCCTAAAATCCTTCTCATGTATCAATTTCCCCTTTACAAACTATACTTCAAATAATTTCAGCAAGCCCCATATACTACTGGCCATGCTGCTATGGAGCCCCTGTAGGCGCAACACCACACATTCCAGCTCCTGACTCAGCACCTCGTATCAATTTAAGAGCACTAGGTTATTTTTAATCTACTGCTCGTGAGTGTTTCTCTTCTGAGTTGAAGGGAGGAGTATAGTTAGAATGTAAAGTCTCTCCCACCCATTTATAAAAAAAAATGCCACAAACTGAAAAGGCATTATTCTTCTTTATTTCCAGATCCAAGATAGTACAGGATGGGAACAGAATGCCACTCCCCTCTTCCTTCTCAGAGCACCATGGGACATTCTTTACCCAGTTTCTTCATTTTATATTCCCCACACTTGAGGCATTGTACTGTCATGGCTGCCTTTCTCCTGAGTCAGGGAAAACTGCACATGACTCACCATAGAACTGCCTTGTTGCCAAGAGAGACTGAAGCTGAGTGATATAATGCATTTCTTCCCAGGGATAACTGTACTGTCTCCATAACTTCCACGCCCTCTGAGCATGAAAAGGGAAAGAGACAGACCAGAATTCAAACCAAGGACTCCTGTACAGCAGTGCACAGCCTGTCCACTAAGATACCAGACTCTCCTATTTTGAGCAATGGTGATGTCTTACCTTATCTATTTGCACTTTGGATATTTGCAATATTAGGGAATATTTGCCCCCACTTAGCTTTGACACTATATTTGCACAAAATTAATAAGTGTGATAACATTAGCAAAGCTCCCCATACTTGCTTATAACCATAACCATGTTAGGTTTAATCTTCACCTAATATATTGACCAAGAGATTTTGTTTTCCCACCCATATGATATCCAAATTATTAGTACAGAAACCGAGTATATAATTTATTTAATTAAGGTCTTTGTACAAAAGACTAGAATAAATGTGCAAATACTCTTCCCATGCTTGCCTTTATTCTCTTCAGTCCAGCAAGTCAAAATATTTTCCTTGTTTTCTCCATCTAAAACTTTTGTTTCCTCAGTTTTAAGCATGAAGGTTTAGAAAGATTAGAAGCGGAAACGGGTATAGTTTTAAGCTTGGGTTTAGCACATTCTCTGGAAGCAATTTACTTCTGTGTAATTCCACTGAGAGGAGATTTGGGAGCAAATTTACTAACAATTACTATCACTTATTTAATTCAACATCCCTGGATGGGTCAGTGGCAACAGAGATAGAACCAAGGATAAGATTCCATATCGCAAAGAATTTAGCAGATTCATACATGTCCATACAGTGACTATCCATCAGAGGGGGACAGAGAACCAACCACACTGTGTGTATGTGGGTTACACATTTGCTTTTGGCAAATAACATGCTGCACAATGCATTTATTAAAGACCCAAATAAAAGTTTGGGTAAGGCAAAAATAACTCTATAAAAAAAGGTGTCTTTGACCACTAAAACAGCTAAGAATCTTTATAATTTATCTACAGTACATATATAAATGCATCAGAAATAAAAGTTAATCCTCTTCCAGGAGAGAGGGTGGCCACTTCTGTAACTGATGCGCACCACCTTAGAAAGACACGGTGGGTGAAGTAATGTCTTTTATTCAACCATCTTCTATTGGGAAGAAGATACGCTTTCGAGTTTACACAGAGCTCCTCTCCAGATCTGGAAAAGGTACTCGGGCTATGTCAAAACTACAGTTTATGTCGCAGAACTTACGTTGCTCAGGGGTTTGAATAAACCCCACCCCCTGACCGACATAAGTTACACCGACATAAGCACTGGTGTGGACAGCGCTATGTCGGTGGGTGAACTTCTCCTGTCGACGTAGCTTCTGCCGCTTACAAAGGTGGTTTTATTATGCCAATGGGAGAGCTCTCACCTGTCAGCATAGAGCGGCTTCACCAGACATGCTGCAGTGGTGCAGCTGCATCGCACTGCTGCTGTGCTGGACGTGTAGACATGCCCGCAGAGTGTCTCACAACCAAATACAAAGTGGAACAGATGGTTTAGCATAACCAGTTAACCCATATTGTGAGAGATGATTCAAGATGAAGTAGCCAGTTAACACCTCTGCAGTCACAGAACAAAAAAGGGAAGTTAGCAAATTACTGATTGTTGTAATAAGCCATAAATCCAGTGACTTTGTTAAATCCACAATTTTTAATGTCTAGCAAAGTTATGAATTTAAGCTCCAAGCTTCTCTTTTGAAGGTGCTGTGTGAGTTTCCTTTGAAGATGAAGATAGAGGTCATATATGGAGTAACTGCTTTGTGAAAAGTGTTCACCTACTGGTGATACGGTGTTTTTGTCTTTTATCATTTTTTTGAGACAAGGTGAGTGAGGTAGTATCTTTTATTGAACCACTTTCTGATGAGAGAGACAAGCTTTCAATCTTACACAGAGCTCTTCTTCAAGTCTGAGATGAGTTTGTAGAATTTCTCTTGGAGTTGTTTGGGGAGGGATTTGAAAACATGCAATTCTGAAGATGCAATTTTGGGTTGCATTAACAGAGGCATAGCAGGCAAGTTACGGGAGGTGATAGTACAACTCTACTTAGTGCTGGTTAGGCCTCATCTGGAGTACTATGTCCAATTTTGGTCACTGCTATATATAGGGCCCTACCAAATTGACGGTCCATTTTGGTCAATTTCATTTTAAAAATCATAAATTTCATGATTTCAGCTATTTAAATCTGAAATGTCATGGTGTTGTAATTGTAGGGGTCCTGATCCAAAAAGGAGTTGTGGGGGGGTCGCAAGGTTATTGTAGGGGGTGGTTGCAGTTCTTACTTCTGTGCTGCTGCTGCCAGCAGCGCTGCCTTCAGAGCTGGGCAGCTGGAGAGTGGTGGCTGCTGGCCGGGAGCCCAGCTCTAAAGGCAGAGCCGCCAGCAGCAGCAGCGCAGAAGTAAGGATGGCATGGTATGGTATGGCTACCCTTACTTCTGCACTGCTGCCTGCAGAGCTGGGCCATCAGTCAGCAGCCGCCACTGTCCGGCCGCCCACTCTGAAGCCAGCAATGCAGAAGTAAGGCTGGCATGGTATGGTATTGCCACTCTTACTTCAGTAAGGCTGATGTTGGATGTAATGAAAAGGCTCTAACTTGCACAGAAGGTGTAACTGCCACCTCAATGGGAATGGCCATCATGAGCACATCACACCTGCGCTCTACTCCCATCACTGACTCCAAATCAGATCCCATTGTCCCATGGCTAGGTCATGCCCTTGATCCTGACCATCAAAACAATCAGTGGGTCAGGACTCAGCTACATCAGTGACTGTCTCCATTTATTACCTGTCAAGACTACATTCCGTTGGGACAATGAAGCTTATAAAGCAGAAAATATCTGAAAATAAAGTTCTCCATCAAGGAGATTCAGGTGTGGGACAAGTTTCAAGAAGAATTTAGAATGATCCTGAGCCTACCCATCTTTAAGGCGCAATGCAAGACCTTCTTCTTTGACATACCATTTCCACCATTACAGGAATCATAATTTTTTTTTTTAATTATTTTCTGATCAGAGACTCTTTAAATCAGGGATGGAAGAACAAACAGTAGACTCCATAGATCTTGCTAAATAGATTTTATTTATATGGGGAGCACTTCGATACTATGGTACCAACAACTATTGATAACTCTGAGATAAACAGAAATAGTTTTTTGAGATCTACAGATCCACAAGGCTCTTTCCATTGAGCCATACAATTCTAATTTGTTGATAAGGGCATTTGGGTATCAATCAGAAATAAATGAAAATCACATCATAGTACTAACTTATTAAACTAAACAAAAGTAAACCAATTCAAAATAACTAGGTCTGACTGACTGCACTTCCTATAGTTCCAGGAAACAGTAAAATAATTTAGTCAGAGCATCTTTACAAGAAGCATATTGAACACTTTGAAAATCTCTATTCCGCTAAAAATTGAAATCACGTCAGTAGCTGTTATTCTTGCCCTTTGCAGTTTATGGTTTTGCCTTCTAGATACAGAGGCTACTGAAGTTCTCTTCACAGAGATAATCAAAAAGAAAGGATTGAAGTAAATGGAGAAAAATACTTTACAAACAATTCAGCAATATCCATAGTTACTAAATAAACCATCATAAACTGTCAGTGCCTAAAGACCTGACCACAGTGCCGTATGTTTCTCTTGTTAATACTTATTATAGTTTTATATTGTACCCATGTCCATACTTGACCAAGAAACAGGAAAAAACTTTGGCATCCTCAACTCCAGATCAAAAATGCTTTGTGCAAAAAATCTGAATTGTTACATTAAGGTAAAGGCTACAGATGAATAACTAATATCAAGTATTTGTTTAACTCGATTGTCTCCAAATACTTGCCCAAGTGCTCTTATTCAATCACTGTCTTGATTGTTCCCAAATCATATAAGCAATAGTGTTCCTAAAATCTAATACAAATCTAGCTAAACTGGCCTAAAAAGTATACTGTGGACAATTGATGTATGAGTTCTGTGTTCTGTTTTGTTTTAAAAAACTGAGTTTAACACCATCATATGACTTCAACAAAAAGGTTCATTCATGCCTCATTAAAAAAAAGCCTTTTGACCTAGTCATATTGTTCAGCAGCGAATCACAGGCACCACACAGCACTTTTCAAACATTGCTCCTTATACAAAGGAGAGATTTTAAAGAATACAAATTAAAACTCATTCATTATCAAAACCTGAAATCTAAGACACCTTATAAAAGGTAACCTAAGGAACTGACTTTGCTTCTGTGATACGCAAACTTTAGGGCATGGTTATTAGTTAGAAGGCTATGACTTTAAGCTTATTGTAGGTTTAACTGGCACGCTCGCTTGTTCTTTATATAATCCAGCCACTATGCAGTTTTATTCTACCACATACCAGACCACAGAAAACTAAGCCTAGCAACAGTTAAATTATTTCAGAGATTATCACTAAAACACAGTCTCGTAAAACTCTGCAAACCTAACAAGAGATGTTAAAATGAATAACTGGCTTGTTTTAAGAAATCTGCTTTTTCCAGTTTGCTGTTTTATGTTTTGTGGCAATACTTCTATGGTCTTGATTTCACAACAACAAAAACCTGCAGGGATTGGTAATGAGAAGCTAGATTTTTCACATCTACATTGTCCACACAGCAATGACCAAATGTTATTCCCATCAGTGACTTGTGTGGAATTAGTTTATTAAATCTCAGTACAAGCCCCACTGGACATTTTATCCAGAGTACAAAGGTTGGGATTGGAAGCAACGGGGACCACTGTTGGCAGTCTCAACAAAAAAGGCAAGCACTGTCTGCCCCATGAATGCTGAACTCCCCACTCATTCCTGTACGTTTCCTTCATGTCAGGGTTGAGCCATACTGGCTAAGCAATTGAGTAGGCTTGCACTACCACTGGCTGTCCTCCACCTCTTAAAGAGATGAACAGAGGACCCTAGACTCCAACGTGGCCAACATGGCACCTTTCAAAAACACTTTAAAAGCACATGAAAAATGTTAATGGAAAAAAAATATATCTGCCTCTGAGAGCTCTGTGTGGATTCAACAGTTGAGAATATGCACATATTTTTGTTGAATCAAGCCTTATGTACTCCTAGGGGAATTCTGCGCCACTGCACGTGCAGAATTTATGTCCCCCGCAGATTTCTTTGCTTCCCCGCAGAAAAATGACTTTCTGATGGGGAAGCAAAGGGAAGCCACAAGAGAGGTCATGCAACACTCCCCAGCAGTATGTTTTGGGTGCCCAGGGCAGCCAGCAGAGAGGTAAATCACTGTGGGGCAGGAGGCAGAACTGGGGAAGACCCAGGTGATGGCTCCTACCCTCTGCCGGGCTGAGCTGCTAGTCCGGGCTGGGCTGCAGAGGACAGGACTACTTCTTCCACTGCACAGCATCTGGGGCAGGGTCAGACCCTCCCACAGATTTCTCCCCCGGCTGCAGGAAGCTCTGCAAACTTCCCCACCTCCTGCTTCCTGCACCCATCACACCTCAGCTAAGGGGGGAAGGATCCCTGTACAGGAAGCTGCTCCCCCATCCACCCAACCCCCGTGCATCCAGACAACCTCATACTCACCCCCCCTGCACTCAGAGCCCCCCAATAAGCTCCATTCCCCTGCACCTGGATCACCCCGATGAGCCCCCGGCACCCAGATCTCCGCCCCACCAAGCCCCAACCAGTTGCACCTGGATCCCCATCCCACTGAGCGCCACTCCACCAGCATCTGGACCCCCCACCAAACCCCCACACACCCCTGCCGAGCTCTATCCTCCCCCCCCCCC